>PVIA01002538.1:0-204256 GCA_004024845.1 Tonatia bakeri
TCAGACCACTTGTCTCAGGGCCACACCACACACATCACACACTCAGACCACTTGTCTCAGGGCCACACCACACACATCACACACTCAGACCACTTGTCTCAGGGCCACACCAATTACACACTCAGACCACTTGTCTCAGGGCCACACCAATCACACACTCAGACCACTTGTCTCAGGGCCACGCCACACACATCACACACTCAGACACTTGATTCCCATGAGGACACTGCACGGCAGCTGGCACCAAACCATTCACTGACAAGAAGTCAACTCAGAGACAGCGATGGCTTATCCAAGGACATGTAACTTCCTGGACTAAGAAAATGAAATAAGTCCAGGCTTTTGTGACTCCAAAGCCTATACTGGCTCTTGCATTACAACAGTGATGTAACTGATAATAGTTAGAAATTATGTGACAGACCCTGGGCTAACACTCTAAGAAAGCTCATTTAATCCTTACAACAACTCTATTAAATAACACTGCTATCCTGTTTTAAAGGAGAAACAGAGGCCTGGGCTCACGAACTGGGCCAAGGTCACCAAGTCCGAGTCTGTAGGTGGCAAGTCATCACACGACTCGACCTCCGCCTCTCCTCTCCTCTGCCCCCTCCTGCAGCCTGATGCCCTCGCTCGACCGCCTCTCCTGGTCCTCGACTGCGGGGGGCACCAAGGTGAATGTCAAACATGGGAAGGAAGTTATATATGAGAATGATTTTATTTTCCAACAGAAACTTTTTTATTTACTAAAGATACTTCAGAAAATCATAATTAAAACTTTCATGGAATTACCAATCAGGTAGGATTCATCATGTATTTATGGAAAGATGCTTAGACTTAAATAATTGAGGTTTAGCTTGTGAAAGTATTTACTACAGAAAAATAAATTTTTTAATGGTCTAATATATGCTTCTTACAAGAACATTTTACCCTAACAATGGCTTATCTAGCACATCCTTTAACCTTTCAGTTAACCAGTATCTCCTCCCTTATCCAATACAAGAAGTCCTGCAGAT
Organism: Tonatia bakeri; assembly: GCA_004024845.1. NCBI lineage: Eukaryota > Metazoa > Chordata > Mammalia > Chiroptera > Phyllostomidae > Tonatia > Tonatia bakeri. The sequence continues at coordinate 1,014 of PVIA01002538.1, forward strand.
GGGCCTTCCGCCATCAAGGGAAATGTCGTACCTCCGGAGCCTCTGTTGAGACGAGACTTTCAAAACACCCACGTACACAGAGAACAAACTGACGCTCAGCGGAGGAGGGGGGAGGGTGCTGGGGGCTGGGTGGAAAAGGCACAGGGATGAAGAGGCACAGACGCCAGTTACAAAGAACAAAGACAGCCCCACAGCCGGGAGGCGCGGCCCAGAGAGCACAGTCAGTAGCAGTGTGTAACCAGGTGTGGGGTTGGGTGGGAGCCAGACTGACCGGGTGGCCACCTGGTAAAGTACTGGGGATGGTCAAAACATTCATTTGGTTTTCCCGTAAGACAGCTCTCGTAGCACTCAGCTGTCTTTCACTTCATTCAAAACAATTTTGTTTGATTGTATTGTGACAGCTGTCATATCAGCATGCATTTTAAAAACAGTATCAAAATTGGTGAATTTTTGTGTAGCCATTTTAATATTGAAGATGGAAGAAAACACACATTTTCAGCACACTGTCCTTGATTATTTCGCATAAGGTAAAAACACAACTGAAACAGAAATAAAGAAGGTGCTATGAACGATCCACATGTCAAAGTGGTTTATGAAGTTTCACGCTGGGGGTTCCTCGCTGGACAATGCTCCACGGCCAGGCAGACCAGTTGAGGTAGGGAGTGATCAAATCGGAAATATGTGTCTTTTATGGAAAAAACTAAACGTACTTTTTGGCCAACCCAATATAAGTATCTAATCACCATGTTGTACACCTGGCACTAATACAAAATTGTACAACTATAACTGAATAATAAATTTTTTTAAAGTACCATTACTTCAAATCAAATGGGCTGTTAGTTTCTGAATCACAAACAATTGTCTGTAGGCTTCAATTTATCACTCCATCATGGATAAATACGGTACATTTTTGCCTCAGACAGACTATTTCTTTGTTAGCAAAAATGGGATAAAGTTTATACTGTCTAAATTTTAAAAAATGCCCACACATAATCTTCCCCAAAAGATTACAGACACAAAAATCAGTGAGGGTGTCACTGATGTCCATGTTAAATGAAGATTGTTCCTTCTCAGAATCTCTCACCCCACTGAAGAACCTCACAGGATGGTACATTTCCTTGTTCTCAAAGGCAGCTTGAGGCCTCCATTCAAGCACCCCTTGGAGCCTCCCACCCTAAGCCACGTGGCCCTGTCCTCTTTCCATTCTGGTCCTGTGATCACCTACCAGTCTCCAGAAATTACCCTTTCTTGTAAACCTGCAGAACTCTTCTCCAGATGGTCCTAAGTAACACCTGGGACTCACCTTCCAACATCCTTCATCGCTCCTGTTCAGGGGCCTCTAACTCCACCCCACGCTGGGAGTCTATGCCCCAGGCCAGTGCCACTCCCGTTGTGGCCGCGGTACCCATTTTGGTCTGCAAACAGTCCCAGTTCATGAACGGAGCTCGTTGTGCCAGAATGCGAATCGATTACATGACTGTGCAGTCTCGTTTGGCTGACTTATTTTAGGGGAGCAGAAATGAGAAAGGAGAACAAGACTCTCTTAAATAAGGAAGCAAGACACTGAGCCCCTTCTCCCTTGGAAGACTGCAAGTCTGAGGGCGCCGCACCAGGCCCTGTGACAGATGTCACCAGAATGCCCCACTTCCGAACCTTCACACTCCGGAATCCTGCCTAGATGTGAGTTTCTGTCCTTCCACGTATCCCAAGTGCTCATAGCCAGTGAGCCTGCCCTGTCTGCATTTGGAACCCCACACCCCAACACCCCCATATTCACTCTCAGTCCTTCAGTCCCTTCCTGGATTCTCTTTTTCTCCCTCTCCGGCCTGCAACCCATGACTACCCTGTTCACTGAACTCTAAGCCAGGAGTTCTCGAAGTCTGAGTCTGGACCAGGAGCTTCAACAGTACCGAGGGATCTCGTTAGAGATGCAAATTCTCTGAATGAGAAACTCGGGGTGGAGCCTGACAACCCGCTGACTGTAAGCATGCTCCAGTCTTCGACCCACCGACCTAAAAAATGCCTTCCATTTCCTCTGTCTTCTCTTGTGGCATTTCCCAACAATTTCTTTCTGCTACTTTAACATCTAGGTGTCTCAGTGATGTTGGAGAAAATCAAGTAACTCAATCCGCTGATTTCGCTGAGAGCTGCTTTTTCAAACTCTCAGTTCTGTCCTTCAAAGTTCCCACATTCCTCTAAGGAACTACTACGTCTCTTGCGTTTTTCCAAATACCCTAAAAACCCGACCTCCTTCTTCCTTTTTAGCAGATTATAACTCCATCCCCTACTTCACAGGAGTCGAAGGCAGGAGAGGGGAGGGAAGAAAAGAACCAAGGATATGTGTGTCCCTTCTATAATCTTCCTCTTATCCTTCGCCAAAGGCATAGTTACCTTCGTGTATTCTGTCCTCCCGCCCTCCCCGCCTCTAAGAAAGAGAGCTCTCCCCCCGCGAGACTCATCCCACCACCCTGCTCCTCACAACCCCATCTGCTCTGGGCCGTCTGGGGCGCTGCTCTCTCCAGCCTGTCCCTCCCCTCTTTTCCTCTCTCTTGCCCTGCAGGCCGTTCCTCCCCCGCAGTCTGCACCAGATGCAGGATGGAGGACCCGGCCCCTTTCCTCACACTGGTTTCTTCCTGGGTAAGTACTTCCTCTCTCCTACACCGTAGTCTCAGTCGCCCCCACGTCATCGTCACCTTCTAACCCTAACCCTGTGCAGTCCCAGGTGACACCATCTGTCATCCTATTTTGATCGTCTTCATGTTAACTACATCCTCAGTCTTAAAACTATCTCCCCAAATATCTATCTTCAATATCCTCTGAGGCCCCTAATCTCCTCTCTTTGCCCCTTAGAGTAATCCTGGAGGTTCTGTGACAGGCCTCCTCTTCTTCCTCTTCATTTTCTCAGTAACTCAATCCTAGGGCTTCGATTAATTCTTACAAGCTGCTTTGTGTCTCCATACAATTTAAAACATCTGACCGCTCACCTGTATCAAGATCTACAGCTCCAACTACTTGCTAGTTATCTTCACACTGAAGATGTGGATCTTCAATTTTTATTATGTCCAAAAACTCCTCACTCCTGTCCCGCTTCCTTCAGAGCCGATCACCCCCTTAGTCACCCCGATAAAGCCCTCCGCTAGCCAGTTCAACGCCTCGGATCCTGTGCTCTCATTTTCACTCACTTTCTGTAGTGTCTCTCGTTTCTCCTCCTGTGCTTCTCCAGGGCTTCGTGATCTCCTGTTTGTAAGATTATAACCATCTCCAAACTGGCCTTCCAGCTTTCTAAAGCAGGTTTCACGCCATTACCCAGCTTTAAACAGTATCACTTCCTTACTCCTTTTGAATAGCATCCAAGTCCCTTCACAACAGGGCCCCAAGATGTTTTCTCTGCCCCAGCGTGGACCACGTTGTACTTCCTAATCCCTGGCCACATTAACAGTTCTCTCAGCATTCCCTGTGCCTCTGATGTGCTTCCATTTGGAAAATCTTGGTCATCCTTGTAAGTCTCGTGTCAAATGTCACCTTTTCTCTCTACGCAGACCCCCTCATCCCTGTCCAGCAACTGACTGCTCCCCGCCCTGCGCCCTTGCAGCATTCCCAGTCTCCCTTCCGCACCCGCTCATCTGACACACTGCCGCAAGCTGTGGGTGTGTCTCCCCTCTCGGGTTCTATGCTGAGGGCAGCGCACGTGTTACCAGCTCGGTGCGTCTCAGCTTCCAGCCCAGTTTCTCCCCCCCAGGAGACACGCCTCAGCCTGTGTTACTGTGCAGTGACCCACGGCTGCGTTAGTACCGGAAGAACGCACCTCAAATGGGAAACATTTATACATGTCCACTACTTTCACAAGTTCCCAAGAGAATTCCACACAGTAATATTAAGATAATAGTGCCCTATGGTTAAAGAAAGTCACATTTTATTGCACTTATTTATATATGAATCTTCCTACTACTAGAACATGCATTCCTTGAGGGTATGGAGAACATCTCCATCGTGGGCTCCCAGAATTTAACACAGCACAGTACCTGCATCTGGAATATTTTCATTACTATTTATTTTGATGGCAGAAATAAAGTATTTCATTTGAGAAATGCTAAACCCATGGCCTCTCCTTCCTGAATAGAATATTATGTGTCTCCACAAATGCCTCTGAGACATGTAAAAACAAAACACTAACACCAAACTTCAATGTTCCCTGCACCACAGTTCTGGGGGTGTCAGACACCCGACCCAGACCTAATCTCCTCCAGTCTCTCCCCTCAGCGGCCTGCTCACTGACAGCATCCACTCCTGAGCCGTTCCTGCTCACTCTACACAGCAGCTCGGTGCGCTTCCCTCCAAGCACCAAGGCTTCTTGAGATTACATAACACCTGGGCGCTGCATTCCCGCACTCCAACAGCCTCGAATAGTCATAGGTCAATGAGCAAAACGAAACCCACCCTACTCTTTCCACCAATGTCCATGAACGAACCAGAGGTCTGTTTACCACGTCAAGTTGCTGACTTCCCTTTGGCCACCATGGACACAGCCACTGGTTACAAGTTAAAATCCCAAAGGGGAAAACAGGAACATTCCTCTCTTCTAGAGACTACTATGAACCACTGAGCTTGTACGTATTATTTTCACTTAAAAATAAATCATCCGAAAGTACAAATGTACCTCTTCACCACCAACCACCTTCCATTCATTCCCCAGCCACTCGGAGCAGCCTCTAAGGGAGATGGCAGAGTATGGTAGAAACCACACTGCCTGGAAGTCAGGGAATGGGGTCTCGGCTCCGGGTGAATACGGTACTTAGTTCTTAAGTGTCAGTTTCCTTAAAAAAATGAGAGTGTTGGCTTGGATGACCAAAATTCTCTCCTAAAATAAAATTCTAGAATTCCACTTGTATGTTCGACTTTGCTTTTAGCTCTTTTAAAAGTATTTGTTTTTTTTAAATTTCTACTAAGTTTCACTAGATATAACTATTTCTTTTTCCCCCTCCTTTTTCTTTTTTGGCAACTTACTTAAGTAAATATAATAGTTACTTTTGGCTCTGAAAAATGTCTGGTTTTATGTGCACACCCAATCTTTCTGCTTCTTTAAGAAAATATTAACATTCCAAATGCTTACACTAGTACAAAGCCATCCTGCAGGGTAAGACATTCCCATCACCTTAACATCACGAGTTACCAGCCACGTACACAGAGCACAGCTGGTGAGGCCAGACCTGGGTTCATGTTCCAGCTCCTCTACTTAGGAGCCAGGCAACCTAGGTGCGTTCCTAAACCTCTATAGCTTATCATTATCTCACCGTGAAATGAGAATTATGCCACAATCTTCGCAGTTATAAGGGTCAAAGACATATATGTAAAATAGCTGTCAGAGTTTTTAAAATATGGAGGTCATTCAATAGACAAGTTGTTCATATTCTATCTAAATGTGAGGACACCATTAAAACAAAGAGAAGGCTCAGCCCATATGGCTACAGACCTAATCACAGTTCTTCAAGGGCTCAGACCCCAAGCACAAGACCCAAGAACTCAACCTCGAGTCAGCAAGTAGTCTCATGAAGTAACACTCGAGTATCAAGGCTTTCTAAAAGTTTCAAGCGGGACTTCAGTAAGCTTTACGAGAACTACCTAGCTCGTCTTCCACAGCCAAGGAGCGGCAGGCGGCACAGAAGGCTCCTCATGCTCTGTGGGGCCTCTGTGTGATTTTAAGATGCCTTCTGGCAGGAATCAGACTTCAGCTTAAGATCTATCTCAATACAGACAGACTTAGGGATGGCAGTTTGGCCTCAGGTGAAAAATCACCCAAAGCCAGCATCAAACAGGTTCCCATTAGGCAAAGAGTAACCTCTAATTACTTGTAAGTTTAGCTACAGTTACCAAAGGCAGTACTACAAGTATCTTCCAATACATGATGAAAGCTTTGCAAGTCAAACTGTACCACAGTATAGTTCTACAGAAACTTTGCTAATGAGTATGTATTATTTATGTAACATGTTCCATTTTTTAAGTTTAATGCAAGTGAATTACCCACTCAAGTGTGCTGTACTATGATCAGATCTAAATATCTAGGGGAAAAAATTAGGTAATCTCTCCTAAAGAAAGGAAGGAGCTAAGAATTAGTGTTGTTACCTTTACATATGGATGCTAGCCACTTAAATTATTTGAGTTGGGTAAATAAAAACTAAGTTGGGCTTTATTTCAGAAAATTCTGTATTTGGGATCATGACTTGGGTTAAAGCCTCATTTTGTTTCTTCCCTGCTCTGTTTGTTTTCTTAGACAGATCACACTGGGCTTAAGTTTCTTCATCCAGATTCTGACACTAACACTGGCCCTACCCGCTCACCCCACAGGGATCACACAGGGGAGGAGAGAGATCACTTTGTACCCGGAGCATCGTGGTAGCACCACAACCCCCCACCCAGCCCACACCCACTACCACAACCCTCCCCTCCTGCCTGCCCACTCCAGGCATCCAGACTTTGATCTGATCTGTGTACTGGAGTTCCATGTAAGATTCTGGTTGGGAAAAGCATTCTACTAAAAAGATTCAATTTGAAAAAAGTTACACTATACAAGATCAATTTCCTCTCACAAACAACTAAATAAAATCATCCAAGACATTGTGCAACTACTCTAAAAATTAAAAGTACCCCTGGTTTTTCATGCCAAAAAGTATCCACTAAGTGTAGCAAACACTACCTCAATAATGACTGCTGACAATCAAACTGATTCAACTAAATAATACCTGAGACATTTAAAATGAAATGAATGAGTGAAATTTACTCTAAAGAAATTCCCAGACAGATTCAAAATAACGATTACAAAGTTATTAGTAAACTGCTGCCAGAAACACAATTATGGTTGTACTTAGTACAAAGTACACTTTTTAAAAGTTTGGGATATTAGGAAGATTATATTTAAAAATACAGGCCTCTCTGCACTGCCGTGGAAACAGGTGAAAGCAGTGTTATAAATACACAACCTTGACTGAGCCAGTTTTAGTTAGTTTGGCAGTGTTCCAGGGGAAAAAAAGTAGACACACAAAAGACATAAGATTAAGAAGTTCATGCACAAAAAAAAAGTCTGCTTGGTTTTACCATTCTTGAGGGTCAGGGGAACACAGGGTACAAAGGCTCTCTGAGACATGGCAACAGAGCAGCTCTGCTCCAGAGAAATAACGAAGTAGAAATCTACGCCAGTTTTGTCCATGACCCTCTCCAGGTTTCCTGAGCAGTAACTATCATCTGCAGAACTTACACTTATTCTTAGCTTTCATCTTGGTGCCTCCACTGCAGACACTCTTTAATGTCTATTTACAGTGTTGGACACAGCAAAAAGGGAGCATGCAAAACAGTGACCCCAAACCAAAGCATGAGTGTGACTTGCTGGCACATGATTATGCTGAACTACCAAGAAAATATGAATAATGTGGCTTCGTTAAATCCTTCCTTTCCTTTTAGGCTTGTATTTACTCGTAGAATACTACTGACAAATCCTGGGAAGATATAAGACTGGCCAAAGTCAGATTACTTGTTTAGAAGATTGCCATAACTTTCTCAGATGTCATTCATACAGAGAAACGTCTACTGTTAAGAAAATCCAAACATAAAACAGACCAATGGGTGATTATAAAAATATTTATAGCAGCCTTCTCTTAAACAGAAATCTCATTTTTAAAATGAAGTCTGACTTGTAATTTTTTTCTAGAATACATCTAATATATAACCTAAGACAGAACACTAGTTCCTAAAACTGAGTTGTCTAAAAGATTTTGCACAAGGAATCTTAGTATACCTTAGTAAAGTTACCTATACAAAATACAAATTTTAGACAATGATTAAGAGCCATATCCTGCCAGTATCAGGAAGGTATAATTTCATATATATAGGGTAATAATAAAATTCTGACACAGATATACTGTAAAAAATACTCTAAAATCTCTACTCTTTACAATGGTTGAAGTTTTAATTTCATGGCTTTAACTTCACTAAGAAATAATTTAGACATTCTAAAGCCAATATAGTTAAAACATAACAAATACCATAAATAATTACAGATCAAAGACGACCTAATTCACAAACACAACTTTTACAAAAATGTCCCATGAAAACCAACAATTAACCATTTCTTCCCTCAAAAGAACCTGGGACTGGGCTAAGTCAGAGGCTGGGATGTAAAACAGGTAAGAGACGGCCCATGGACCACTTCTGTCAGTGAGCCCCTCCTTCTTGATGCTTTAGAATAGGTTTGGTACAGTCAAGAGCATCCCCCCTCACCAGCCCCCCAGAATCAAAAGGGTCAAGTGCATAGCAATTCCATTTTAAAATGCTTCCCAGCCCCTCCCACAGTGTGAGCGTGGTGTAACAGACTGGTAGAGTTGGAACTAAAACTAATTCCAGCTAGTTTTAGTTTCAACTCTACCTATCATCTTTCTTTGTAAGAAAATTCTGCGCCTGCTTGAACATTTGTATAAAAAGGTTGCTCAGTACCAGTAACTGGCTACGGCAGAAGATGAGCCTAGTTTCACCCCCAGTGTTCTAGGAACTAAACGATAAGGACATTTGACAAAGCTGGAACCACAAGTTCACAGGTAAAATTCTGTTGTGTTAGTTCCTTAATGCACAAGCCCTCAATGATGGAATACCACCCCACAATGGTTTGAAAATTGAGATTTTTCACAAGAAGTACTGACTAATCAGAAAATGGTAACGTTCTCTCTGTACACAAAGCAGTCTACTGCTTATGGGTCAAAGCAGCAATGACCCATAAGGAGGCATCTATCTGCACAGGCAAGGGGCGACACACCTGCGGTTCGACCAGGCAGGTCCCTGGGCCTCCAGCCCCACCACCCCGTGGAGTTTTCACACTGCTGGAGTCCTCATCACTCCCGTATGTGAATGTGTGCGTTACTGACTCGAGCTTCCACTCAGTATTAATACCATCTATTGACTGACAGCTCCCAAATGTGTTTCTTAAGCTCAGACCCTCCTCCGAGTTCCTGTCTCATTTTATCAACATTCTACTCCTGCTCGCTGGTATCACCCCACCCCAAACTGAACTCTGGAGAGGCCCCACTCTCAATCTTCTCCCCCGACCAGCTTTCCCATCTACATAACTAACATCACTATTCACACCACTGCTTCAGGTAAAACCTGGAATGGCTCTCCCCCTCCTCATGCCCCAAACCCTCCCCACCACCCCACAAACAATCCAGAGGCAAATACCGTCAATTCTACTTCTACCATAAACCTCAAATCCTTCCATTCTTCTCCGTCTTGTTCAGCATTCTGGTTCAAGCCGAGATGACCTCAAGCCCAGAAGAACCTCTTACCTGGTCTTTTCTCACCTTCTTTTGCTGCCCCACAGTCCAATCTCTACATAATAGCAATCCTTTTAAACGGACTTTAGATCATGTCACTCCTTTAACTTGAAACCCCCAAATGACTCTCACCTGCACTGGGACTAAAACCCCACTCCTTTCTGTGCCCCTTAAGGTCTTACAGTTTGGTCCCGCCTGCCTCTCCAACGTCCACTGGGCCACCGTCCTCCTCGATGACTGCATCCCAGCCAGCTGGACCTTCTTCCAGTTACTCAAAGGTCCCGTGACGACTTTCCACCCTAGGATCTTGGCCAGGTTGTTACCAGCATTCCTTATTTAGACAGTTCCTTCCTGCCCTTCGGGGCTCCATGAAACGGCATCTCCTGAGAAAGGTCCTCCCTGACCACAGCAGGCGAACGTGGGGCCTCCGTTTGCACTTCTTCACAACGCCCCGTGCCTGTCTACCCTCACAGCTTTTGTTTCTTTAAATTATTTGTAGCTGTATTTTTACTTGTTTGCCTAGCATCTTGTTTGCACACAGTAGTCACCTTAACATTTTCACTGAATGCACTAATGAGAAATATGCTAGGTAAGGCTAATTGCAAACATTTCCTACTGGGAAATATAAGATGCAATAAAAGAGACCTCACCTTCTCAACTTTTTTCTTTTTCACAGGAGGGTCAAACCTGTCGTTGACTCCAAAATACTGAGTAAGTTCCTTCCACTGTGCTTCACTTGAGGACTGTTCACTATAAGAAGACAGACAATACATTCGGCACTAAGTGTACTCGTTTTTATTTGAATTCTTTTTAATTGATTACTATAATTATATAACAACTAGTTTTTATGTTTCAAAGGTTAGTAATGAAACTATTTGTACAAATTCCATAAATACTGTCTAGAATAGACAAATGTTTTTAATTTCACTTACCTATGAGACTCTTCATTCTTCAATTTACCTAAAAAGAATTCACAGTGTTAATAGCTAATTATTTAGTTGCTATTTCAAAATTACATTCATTAAAAATTAATGAGCTCAATTACAGTTAAACATTAGCAATACTGACAATTAATCTGAATTAAAACAAAACACCTTTTCTGGAGCGTTTTCTCTTTTTCCTTCTGAACTTTGAAGTTGAAATTTTCTGTTCAGAGTGCTTTTTATGCAATTCTTGAAATTTCTATTTAAAAGTAAAAAAAAAGGAAATATATCTTCAGGCAAAGCATACATTCAAAAATAAACGTTAATAAAAATTAAATTTTAATATTTACAAACATATAAATTTAAGCTCTTAAGATACTCTATTCTCCAAGACTCTTTCACAACCTGAATTTTTACCATATTTTATTTCTAAGTAAGTCAATCCAATAATCTGAGAGTAAAATTCAAGGACTCATAGATAACAAAAAGATAAAATTAAGACAGAAATTCCTCCTGTATCACTGTTAGGCAAAGTAGCTAATCCTACTGATGTTTTCTTCCTCTTTTATGAAAAACAAAACAAAAATGAAAGGGAGGGTCTGAGTGGCCAACGGACTGACCACAGACCCACAGAGTAATGAAAGAATTCTGAGCCAATCCTTCCTGCCTATTGCCTCCCAAGAACGTACACATCCTGACCATGGCGGAGGGACACAGGCTGTGTTCAGTAAGAACACAGCTGAGAAAACCTACATGCCACACAGGTAAGGGCACTCCAGAAGGACACTCTTCATACGCATTTACATTTGCCTCTGCGTCAGGTTTTGGTGCACCTGTGGGGAAATCTGAGACCTCTGTTTCTGTAATGGTCCCATCTTCTTCATCTCCCTGTAAGTTAAGTCCAGGGTTCTCTGAGGCGTCTTCATCTTCAGAACTCAGCTCAACATCACTTTCATTTAGGCCAGGAGGCAGCAGCCCACTCCACATCTTTTCTTCTAAGGGGAAAAGGATGAATTCAGACCTCTTTAAAAAAATTTTAAAACCATTAAATAACACCCCAGGAGCTTAATCATTATACCTATAGTTTGGGAACAGTCCATCTAAATCCATCTAAACTTTTTAAAAATCTGTAATGGGCTATGCCCTTCATATTAAAATAATTCAACTCTGCCTACATAATTAAAAAGTGTAAAGTAGTGTAGCAAGTTGTTACAAGACACACCTATAAGTGAATGACCTGAAGAAGGCAGGCCCTTGATTCTCTATTATACGCATAATTTTGCCTAAAAAAAAAAATGCAGTAAAAGCATCTCCTGCTCAAGAATGTTGACAGCTAATGATATACACTGCAGGCAATTTAAAAATGGTAATACTATATTTCAAGCCATAATAACTAGAGAAGACAAAATTAACTATTTCACCTGTATTTGAATTTATAAAGCATTCAGGGGACTTACTAAGGAGCAAGCAAACAATTACTCAAAGAAAAAAATGTTAAGCTGTACAAATAGTTTGAGACAAGTATGATGGTAAAAAGGAAATCTTAGTTTGAAATTATTTGCTAAAGTAATATTAAATGGAGTATAATCCTAACATTTTAACAAAAACATGTAGCTTTTTTGAATAACAATACTATATTTGGGAAACTAATGTTAAAGTTCAGAATAATATTTAGCATTAGCTATACTGCCCATTGGTAGAAAGAACCACTAGTTATTGTTAAGTTTAATAAAAATTATTTTTAAAAACTGGGAGTTGCAATCAGTTTGCTCAAATTATGATGACCAAGTACATTTCCACTGTTAATCTACGGCACAGTCTACTTCAGCAGACGTACTGAGCAAAACCGGTTTGTTTAAAAGATGCCTAAAATTGAGACGTCAGTTGTACTGCTCCTGACTTACTATTGACCTGAAGGAATAACATGGAAGGGGAGAAATCTTCTGCCAAGTTCTCTGCCCCCTATTGTGATTAGCCTAGTAACAAGACCACCACCATTATCTCTGCGACAAAGCCTTTACGTAACCCTGACTGGTGGATTCCTGATAACTTTCAGAACCTCCTCCCAGGTCAAAGAATCGGATCTTACTTTCTGCCACTTGGGTCCAGATTCATCCGTTGTTAGGTCTCTGACACACCCTCACCAAAATATTCTCTTGCCTGTTTAAGAGGAAGGGCTCTGACATCTAACTGCTCCAACTGCAATACTGTCTACCGCATACTAGTGGTACCTTACCTGAAAATTTTTTTTTTAACCCCTCCCCTAGATTTCTGCACTGGAACATAGCAATAATTATACTGCACACAGGGGTATTCAGAGAGTTACATGAGACAGGCCATGAAACCACTCAATGCAATGCTTAGGAGGTTCTAGGGGCTGGGTCAATGCCAAGTTCTTTGTGCTATTGTTACTTCCGTGGCTATATATTATATTTTGATCATTTCTATTATGGGTGGCAGCATTCATAAGGTAGTTTTGAAGTTTCTAATGTTTGAAGTGTATTCACTTAACAATCAATGCAAACCATTTCTCCTTGAATTCCACAGGCTCACGTGAAGTTTCTATTAAAAAAAAAAAAATGTTGGTGTCTGGTTTTCTAAATGGAGCAATAAAGCCAAAAGCAAATTACCATAAAGATAATGAAGCTTAAGCTTCAAGGCTCATTTGCACAAAACACTATACCTAATTTTCTATTTAGAATATGTATTCCTTTTAAAAAAAAAGAAAAGAGGAGACCCAAAATTACATAGGCTCCAGGCCCCATAAAATTTGGACTCATCCCTAAACCAGGCCTGAGGATTTAGAAAGTCGGAATGGAGGTCATCTTGAGATACTCTACTGGCACAAAGGATATCATGTAAAATATGCTGATATTAAAAAACAGATGCTATGCTATTAGTAAAAATAATTCTACTGTTCTGAAAAGCAGGAGGAGGGGAGCAGTAATAAGCTCCAATGTGACTTTGACACTGGTATATGATATACCTTCAGGTTCCTTATCCATTTCAAGATCTAAGTATAGTAACCAATTTCAAATTTAGCTTTCTTAGCATATTTGGGATTCTTCCATGCTTGAAACCACTGTTTCTCTGCCCTGTCCACAGCATCTTGGCTCTCTGCCAAACATGGGGCAGCAGTATACAGAACAGGCAAAAGTGCCTAACCTCATGGAGCCGACAATCTACACACAGGGCAAGCTTCTGTCCGCCGGCAGCCAAGTGCCACTTGGCCCAGCCTGCAGTGCGGGTGCTCATGAAAGACACATGCCTCTCAGTCGGGCATTCTTCCGAAGGACCGCACCTTCAGCGCCTCTGCAGGGCAGTCTGTGCTGTGGCCACCCAAAGGTGCTTCTCAGGGGCCTTGGAGAGGACGTGCCTCTCCTCATCAGCCCACAAACACTATCTGCTTTTGACTGCTTTTTGGACTTTCTCAAAATCATGTTTTTAGCTCTTACTGATGCAGCATTAACAACTGCCCTCAGTGTGGCATTGGCTGGAATGATTTCCTTTGTGTGTGTCCAAAGGAAAAAAAATCAGAATAACCTTTAAAAACTGGACTCTACATCCAAATCCATAAAGTAAGGCAAAATTTGAAAATAGTCTGTTTTAGAACTCAATTCCCAAAAACCTTTCATGTGCCATTCGCCTGTGACTATTAAAAAACAAATACCTAAGTACGAGTGGCCCTTGATAAACACACATAACTCACTGAGGAGCCTGCGAAGTGGAGCTGCCCATAGGAGCAGCACCTTGACCGTGAACCAGCCAACGTGGAGCAGCTGCTTTGTGACACGCTTTGGGCTCGTGTTCCGGAACACTGTCTGTCAATTCAAAGCATGTACGTATCTTTCATACATTTCCAACTGTACTACGGTAGGCCTCAGGTTATTTCTGTTTTGCCCATCCTGACTCTGGAGCATCTCTCACGCCACCCCTTTCAGAGTATATTCCTTCACTACAAAGCAGATCACTCCATAAATCCCTTTACACTTGACAATTACTCAGTCATTCCCAAGAGACATGGTATACCAGACTGGAAACTGAGGTGTTTTAGTGTAGGTTCTAGCCAGGTCTATACCACAGTCCATGTATTATTAATAGATAACCTTTCGGTTTCTAGCCTGTAATTCAAATAATTTTTAGTTTAATCATATTGCCCCCAAAATGATGTAAATGATTCAGAAGCCCCTTTTACTCTATGGTTTTGAATATCACCCTTGTCATTTCAAACACTATTTCTTTTTTTTATTACACAATTATTCTTCTAAAAAATTATGTGTATACCACCCAGAATACATCTTTAGTCCTGCACTGACACAATTTACTATGAACTGAAAATACTTATGTATCACTCCAGTCTGAATGGCTGGGTTTTCTTTTGCCCTTGAAAACCTACCAGTTACTATTCATTTAGCACACTTGGGCCGATCGCAAGGCATTAAGAACATGACACAGTCCAGCAATTCCTAATCTAAGGTTTTTACCAAGTTTAATAAAGACAGTAACGGAGGTCTCTCTGTTACTCTTCAATATTCAAAAAGACCAACATATTTTTTCCCTTAAACAACATCATCCACCTTTAGGTGAGGAGATAAATTCAAGGAAGCATTATTCTTCACCACATATTCGTTGCTCAGAGGCTCTGAGTGGCACCCAGGGAGACATCAAATTATAATAAGGGGCTCTACGTTGTGAAAGGACTGGGAACGGCTGGTACAGCAGAAAAAGACATGGTTTTAAGAGCTGAAGTCAGGTTTCAAGTCCTGAGCAACATAACTGCAGGCAAGCCGCTGCATTCTGTCTGGGTCTCCATTCTTAAGCTATAAAATGAAGGTCTGTTTAGATGATTTCTGCAGCTTTAAAATGTTTCTTTAAGGACCTTAGCATTGTTAGTGCCCAAACACTCGGTCACTGTATTCTTTACTGCAACTCTCCATTCTCCCCCGGGGCAGATGCAACAGTGATTAAACCCCAGTCCCCCAGAAGACAGGGTTCTCTCCTCAACCTAGCTGCCAAAGCCAAGATTAATAGTTTCCAACTGGATCACACACTTCACACAGGACACCTGGAAGATGTTCTAGAGAAAGGGAAGAAACTCCAGTCATGGCAGAAGAAACAGAACCAGAAAAAGAAAACAAAGCCAGTCACTGCTACACATAGTATACAAACAACGTGACTGGCACTGATTTACCATTAATCTCACAAGCAACCTTCCACCCAGAATTACTACCTTTTACAAATAAAGCAACTGACTTGCCTAATGCACCATGATCCACTTATTTTACAAAAATGGAACTCTATAGTTTCAAATTATACACTTTCAGAGGGCTTTAAGTGGTAATATATTCTTGGAGACAAAGATTTGAAAGTGGGTCTGAAGAAAGACTCTAGCCTGTAATCTTGGACTTTCTAAACTTTAAGAAAAATTTTTTTCTCACTGTTTCAGTGCAGAAAGCTATGTAAGATGCTACACTAAACTGTGTATATCAAAGTCACATTCAAGTAAGACTCACATTTTGGGCAACCAGGCAGCTGCTTATAACCAAACACAAAAGATACAATCTGAGCAGTCCAATAAGTAAATGTCTCCTGTCTCTAATAGTCCAAAATTTCAATTCCATTTTCCTTGAATGAAGCTTATTTCCCATATTTTTGTATCCAATTACAAATAATTCCAGGAACCTGAACCTTGTCTGATACGATTTAACCTTACTTGTATAATAATCAGATACCACCACCCACCCATCTGAAAAGGTTTCTGTGACTTGGAATTACTTAACTAAAATACTATTAAACATGTATCATTACCATTAATGTAAACATCCTATTTGCTTTCATGAAATAAACATGTTCCCTCTTCCCAAAAAGGTAGAAAGTACAAGTGTATCGCAGGCCTGCCTTAGGATTTAAGTTACCAATCTGATTACTCAGATAAACTACTATATTGTATATATGTATTTAGCAGGATTTTGCACGTATGCATGTTTTAATTAAAGAGAGTGTCTGTTTAGTCCAGCGGTGGAAAATACTTCCTCAGACCCCAGAAAGATTTAGTTAACCAGTAACATTTCGGGGCTCATTTTTAAGTCGAATGTCGCTGTGAAAATACTTACGAGGCTCAAGACTGCAAGAGGGTGGCTCTAGAAAGGTACACCTTTTCCTGCTTGGCCGCGAAACCGGAACTCCGCAGGCTCTCTGGCGGCAGCGTCACACTCCGGTCCCCAAACGGGATTCCCGTCTCGGGCACAGCAGTAGGTGCCCAAGGTTCCGGTACAGGAAATCTAGCCTGCTGACATCCCATTAAGTGCAGCTCTTTTCCGGGACCCAGCGGTTGTAAACAGGAGCCTGTTTCCCTAACCAAAAGCCTCCTCACCCCTCTCACTTGGGCCGGGGTGCAACGGAGAACCCCCCTCCCACCCAACAGGCTGGACAAGGTGCTGCGACGCCCTTTCCGAGCAAATCGGGACACCAGCCCCGCCGAAGCTCCAGTGGACCCGGGCTGGGGCGCCTCGGTCTAAAGGTTGTAAGGCCGCCCACACTGGCTCCCTCAGTCTCCGCACCCAGCCCTCCCCAACCTCTCCTGCCAGGTTCCGAGATGCCCGGGAGCCAGCCGGGTAAGCAACCCTACTCACCGGTCAAGAGCCAGCCACCCGGCAGCCATCTTAAGACCCCACCAACATTGCGCTTCCTCATTGGCTCTGACATCTCAGCCAATAGGCTGGGGCTCTTCTGGCCCGGTAGTCGCCATGGCAACCAGCAGCGCTCAACTCGGCGGTGAAAGGGTTTGAACTGAGGGTGATTGTTTTCTTTCTATTTCTTTTCTCCCATGGTTTTCCCTCTTTTTTCTGGTCGTTCCTCCAGACTTCGTTGTTTCTTCATCTCCAGTAATCCTCTGCAGGCTTAGACTTTGACCTGAGTTCGATCCACAAAGGAGAGAATAGCAGCAGACGCTCTCTAGGCCCTTTCTGGGAATGTTTCAGTTCATTCAGTCTTTTCCTCCCTCTCTTCCTTTTTTGTTTTCTGCACATATTTTTTAAGCAGACTTCCTTCTACGCTTTGTTTAGGAGGAAACGGTCCGTCTCCTGCTCTCATGGAGCTTACCGTCTGATTATCGTCCAAGCTGCCTCACCCGCCAGCTGTGTGACCTTGGCCGAGAGCTTCTTGAACGAACTCCTGTTCCGCGGCAGCCACTGTTTTAGACCCTGGGGGAGCGCAGAAAGTGAGCAAAGAAAAAACAGCCAAGAAAAACAGAAAAGCGCTATGAAGAAAATAAAACCATAATGTGATCGCGATGGGAGTGGGGCTTTTTTAAAAGGGCTTCCTTTTTCTAAAATAGTGTTCTCTAATAATGATAAGAAGACTGTTTCCTGTTTTCCAGTGTTTCCAATATTTATATAAATATTAAGAAAATACATTAAAGACCTTAACCTGTTTATTACCTGGCCCCTTTGTCTTAGCTGTTTATTGTTATTAACATTATCAATAATGCCTCTTTTTGAAACATTCTGAAAATATATAAAATGTTAGTGTGGCACTCAGTAATATATCACGATTTAGTATAAGCAGGTCTTTAAGCTTATTATTTGACTATCTGCTGCCCTACCCCCAGTGTTGTCCAGAAGATATGCCAGGTTTATGGAGTAGTTTTCTATATAACCCCAGAATCATAGTGAAACCTTCAATGACAAGCTTGAGCGGCTAAGGTCCTGTTAACAGGCTCCCATTCTCTGATTCTAGAATAGAAGCAGAACTGAGCTGTTAAGAATCTGTAGGAGACTGTCCTGGCCAAGCGTGTCTGCCTTTTCAAGGGAGTTTTCACTGAATCGAAAACCTTAAAGTGTTAAGGAAAGGATGAGTGTGAAAGCGCTGTTTTAGCTGTGGCATTGGGCCTCTTACTTGCTTTCTTAGCTCAGGCACAGACTGGGTGACTTAAGCAACAGGAATTTATTTCTCTTAGTACTGAAGCTGAAGGTGGGAAGTCCAACAGGCCCGCAGAGTGGGCTTCCTTCCGAGTCCTGTCTCTTGGCCTGTAAGGCAGTAGCCATCTTGCTGTGTGTTCACATGATCTGTCTGTCTCTCCACCCCCCTCCCTTGTATTAATATGTGTGTGTGGAAAGAGAAAAAATGGGGAGGGAGCAGGAGAGAGAGAGAGAGCTATCTCCTATCCCAGGTCTCTTCTTCTGAGGAGACTAATTCTCTCAGGGCCCCACCCTTATGACCTTAAGTAACCTTAATTCCATAGGGTTCCCATCTCCAAATGTAGCCACACTGGGGGTTAGGGTTTCAACATATGGATTCTATTGGCACACAAACATTCAGTCCATAAAAATGCTTATGGTGGAAGTGTGGCCAGAATGGGGAAAGAGTGCAGAGGGGGAAGTTGGCCCATTTAAGAACTATCTAGATTGTTTCCACATAAATTCCATCAAAGAATACTCATATTTTTTACTACATGTAAATGTGCAAAATAGAGGGGGAATGTAATTATAGGTACTCTAAAGACCTACAAACACCAGATTTCACATCAAAGGTTTTTGGTAAGTTCTACTTTAAAACAGGTATTTTAAATTCTCTGTTCATTTGAGCATCCCCAAATATCTGGTTGTTTCTGACATTATTGGGTTCCTATAATAAATGTAAACAGCTCAGACTTTTCTTCTGGTTCTGGTTGTGAGACTTACTCTCTGAATATTACTGTTTGCCACTTGTCTGGGGGAACTGCCAGTCATTTGATTTATTTTAATCAATAAATTTACCTTCCCTCCAGCAAATTCCTGCCCTGGAAACCTGCCAAACCATGCATTTTGTGAATGAAATACTTGTATTTGTGAGATTTCTATGCAACATAGAATTATTGAATACCTTTTACTAAATCATACTGAACGTGATGCAGCTAGTGAATTGAGCTTGAATTGTGTTGCATCTGGCACTAATTTCAAACATGTAAGTTTCACTTAAATTATCGAACATATCTGAAGAATCATAAAGCAGTTTTTCTCTGCCAAGGAATATTATAGTTTCTGAATAGTTTTTCCTTGTATTTCATCATTTTTTTCTTAGTGTAGAGATTACAAGTCACACTCATGTTATAAAAGATTAATTGTGGAGGTCTTTTTTGGTGGCTGCTAAATCTCTGATTGATGAAAATTTTCCCAAATATAATGAAACCCCTTAAATATTTCTCAGTTGGAAAAAGTGGCCACGACCTTGTTGAATATATAATAAATGTGTTTCTTGCTGAAACTGAGAAAGAGAATAATTAATTTTCATCTGTACAGAATGCCTTATTTTCTGTGTTGAAGAAAAAGTGGTCTAGTGACTTATGCAAAAGAATAGAAACTAAGGAGTTCTGAATTTTAGGAATTGCATGGCAATCCCTTTTCTAGATTTGCTTTTTAAATTCGCAAACCATAGCATCTGTAAACCTTGTGAGTCTTCCAGGAATGTGTTAAAAAAACTAACACTGTGTTGTTATCAGCAAGAGTTAACATTTGAGGAAACAGCATTTCTGTAATATAGGATGTTGCCAAAGAAAGCCATTTTTTTTTTAACGGGTCATGTCCAGCGCTTTCAAAATCATCTAGTCCAATGGGCCATACATCAGAAGAGAAAGAGGACAGCTTATTGAACGTGTACATGCTTGGTATTTTGCATCTAATATCATATAATCTTATGAAGTAGTTATTGTACCCACTTAACAGATAAGGAAATTAAGGTTTCAAGATTTTAAGAAACTTGTCTAATGTCACGTAGCTGCTAAGAAGCAGAACCAGGTGCGGAAGTTACCCTGGACTCTCAAGCTCATGCTTGTTCCACTGTTGCTCATTTCCCTTTTAAGAAAGTTCCTAGCACAGCACAGTTAATAAAGTATAAACATCATGATTACCCAGTGGGGGCTCATGAAAAGAACGTCCTCAGGAGCAAAATGTGTCTTCCCTCCCCATCCCTTCAGTACCTCGCAAGTAGGCACACCCTATCAGAGGACCCTCTTCTGTCATTCCTGCTTCGGGACGTTGAAGGCTACATCATTCTCCCTTTTCCTAACGCAGTACCTTCATCTTCCCAAACAGCCCAAAGCCTGATTAGTCTCTCCACGTAAAGGAACACATGTAAAGATTTTAACACAGAGCTGGCGTGAGCTGACTAGTGGTCAATACATATTCGTTTCCTTTCCTTATACATAAAAAATAAGGAGGATGTATGGGGGTGGGGAGTAATCAAACAGGTAGTACACAGGATTTTTTGGACATTGAAGATACTCTGAATAGTAACCGTAAAGATAGATGTGTATCATTATAAGTTTTTCCAAGCTCATAGAATATGCAACGATAAGAGTGAACCCGAAGGGAAACTGTGGACTTCGGGTGATTGTGACGTGTCAGTGTGGGTTCACCTGTCGGAAAGATGTGCTGCTCTGTTGGAGGCATCAGTCAGTAATGGGGAGGCTATGCATTTGTGGAGGCAGCGAACATGTGGGAAATCTCTTCACCTCCTCCTCACTTTTGCTGTGAACCTAGAACTACTCTAAAAAATAAAGCCTTTTTAAACTCAAGACAATCATTCATTAAATGTGAAAATTGTGTGAAACCCCAAATTTAGTGTCTATAAAGTTCTATTGGGGCACACAGAGGAAAAAAGCAAAGGAATACATAAATGTTGATAGATTACCAGATTACGGTAATATGTCGATATCTTTGTGGACCTTACCACGTGCCACATGCTCAGCACTTTGCTAAGGTCTAAGGAGAATAAGTATGAAGTGCATGAACCGGTCTGTCAAGAAGCTTGGAGTCTGAGACAGGTGATACATTTTACACCACGAGTACTAAATCTGTGAGAGCTGTGATGTAAGTATGAACCACAGCTCCTGAGAATGGAAAAGTAAGCTGGATGACTTTAGCATGTGCTTTTTCCTTTGAAAAGAATGCCTTACTCTTTTATACCTTTGAACTTCTTTTCATCCTTCAAAACCTAGATCAAATATTACCTCTTGAGTTAAACCATTCCTGATTCATGCAGTTCGTGCCTTCTCTACGCCTTCATAATAGTTGACACAAAGCACATTGAATTACAATTAGTTGTCATAGGTCTGTCTACCCTGACCGACAGACTGTGAGCTCCTTCAAAGGCACAGTACTTGGCGTGGAGTAGGTGCTCATTAAATGTTTGTGGAGGGGACAGATGGGTGACAAGGGTGGAGATGTCAATGCATGGGGCGAAGAGAAATGGGGAAGGTAGTTTAGCAAAATCCTGTGAACAAATGCAGGGTGGCAGGAATGCTATGGTTTAGGGAAGACAAGCAACCAGTTTGGATCAGACTACGGGAGCCTTCCCCAAGGCAGATAGATAGACAAGTTCTGCCTTCAGACAGCGGAGAGAACTATAGGGCCCTAATCAAGGGAGTGATCAGATACAGCAGGTGCTCCAGGGAGGTTAATGTTATCACCTTGTGAATACAAAACATGGATCTGGAGGTAGTTGAGCCAATAGGAAAGGCATCTAGCTACAGACCATTATGGGATAATTGACTAGCATCAGAAACAAAGGCAATGGGAATGAAGGATAAGGGACAGATCTGAGCATCAAGTCTAATGTTTTCCTCATTCATTCATTCATTCATTCATTCATTCTTGCTTTCATTCTTTTGCTCTTACCATTGCTCCCTTCTTCCCACCTATTCATATGCTGCCTTCAGTTTTATGAATTCAACTATGATCTCTCATAAATTATTTTAAATTAAAGCTGACTTTCAAATACCCCCACACACAACCTGTCATAGGCCACCTCTCCACTCCTTTCCACCTTCAGCACCACTTTATTCTAAACAATAACGGAGCTCTTCCAGGTGGTCGCATAGGTGGCTTCTTAGTGTTCCGCTTGGAGGCTGACCTGACACTCTTTCCTCTTGATGCAGAGAGAATGCACAACGTGCTCTCGGTCACTCCTCTGATTCTTACAGTTCAGAGCATGGGAATTCCACACCAGCTGGTCTCTTCCTCACAAATGCAGGTACACCATCTGGAAATCTCTCTTTTCAGACTCAGTAACTTTTGTGTCTTGTTCCCTATCCCGTGTGTGTTTGTGTCTGTGTGTGTGACCTATAAAACACCACCACCCACCACACTAATCAGGACCTCCAAGCACATGGTGATGATGGATTTGTGAAGAAAAAGCAAGCTGCAAGTTTAAAGTGAAACAACTAATTAAAGAACTAGCATCTCACTTCAAATGTGTCCAAAGGACACTTCAGAATGTTTCCCAAAGTGTCCACTCTTCAAAGTAAGGCAAAATCATTTCTTAGTCAGTATTATTACTTAATTATATTGTCTGATGTTATTGCAATATGGCGCTATCTTTTATGGCCTGGAAATCCACTAAGCACTTAGGATATTGTCTGTGATGAAATAACTATTTTGAATTTCCTGTAACTCTTTGGAATAAAACACTTCAAATCATATATTTGCTGCATTAAGGATGTCCTGAATGATCTGCCTCGTAAAATCTTACCCTTACTCCATTCTGTCTTGGAATTTTTTTCAAATTGCCTTCTATCTTTAAATGTGGGGTAGGTGTAATTATTTAATCCCAGTTAGGAAAAGCACACTCCACTCTGTAGTCCGGAATCATAGACGTGTTCTCAGCCAATCCCATCCAATCAGACTCTCAGCCGCGCCGACTAGCCAGGCTGCCCTCCCCGCCCTGAGCTTTGCCCATCCCCAGAGCAACCTCTTCCCTCTTCCTGTGCTCGCTTCCTGAGTCCTTTCCAGAACTACACTTTAATGCATGTAATGGCCTTTTATCTTGACCTGTTTGTCTTACGTTTTAGCGGTCCCTCTAGGAATTACAGTCTCCATCCTTTTCTTGGACTACTTTATGTTTCAACAGTTCTTTAAATTACAGAAACCTTGGGTATGTACAGATCCATTTACTGTCCTTGACACATCTGGGTGATGTTGTCACATAGGCTGCATCTACATACCTTATAAATCCCCCAGTACAGTGCTTTGTTTGGCTTTAAACTACATATATATTGTACATATAAAATGAATAAGGAGGGGAAATGGTTTTTTACATTTACTCACATACTTACTATTTTGAATGCTCTTCATTCCTTCCCGAGTGGGTCTGAGTTTACGTCTGCTCTCACTTACCTTCCCTGTAAAGAATTTCCTTTAGCATGTCTCATACTGTAGATTGCTGGCCATGCATTTTTTTAGGGTTGTTTTTTTTTTTATCTGACAGTGTCTTTATTCCACCTTCATTCCTTGTTTTTTGAAGTCGGGGTTTATTGAGGGAGAGTTTACGTTCAATGCAATTCACCTGTCCCAGCTCCGTGAGCTTCGACAAGCGCACCTGGTCATGAAGCCACTACCACAATCAGCACGTAGAAGGTTGCCGTCACCACAGGTCCCCTCATTCACCTCTAGAGGAAACCACTTCTTCCACCCTCAGCTCCGGGAAACCACTGAGATTTTTTTTACTCATCCTCATAGTTTTTGTTTTTACAGAATGAGGTCTTATAAGTGAGATAAAACAGTATGGAGTCTTTTTATTCTGGCCTATTTCATGAAGCAGAATGCATTCAAGGATTATTCATGTTGAATGTAACAACAGTTTGTTCCTTTTTTATTTCTGAGTAGTATTCCATGACACAGCTGCAACATTGTCCATTCACTAGTTGAAGAATGTTTAGTTTTCCACTTTTAGCAATTATGAATCATGAGCAACGACACTAAAACACTCACCGTATGTTTTTGTGTGGACAAAAGATTTTCATTTTTCTTGAATGAATACTTAGGAGTAGGATTTCTGGATTACATGTAAGTTCATGTCTAACTGTAAAACCGCCAGCTGTTTTCCAAGAGGTTGTATCACTGCTTATTTCCATCAGCCATGTAAGAAACCTCCTGTCACTCCACATTCTTGGCAGGGACACTTCAAAAAATTTAGCCACTCAAATAGTGGATAGTGGTATCTCACTGTGGCATTAATTTTAATTTTCCTAATGACTGGTCACGCCTGTGACTTGTCTTTTTATTTTCTCAAGAGTGTCTTTCAAAGAGCAGAACTTTTCAATTTTAACAAAGTTCACTTGATCGATATTTTCCTGTAGTCTGTGCTTTCTGTGTTGTGTCTAAAAGACCTTTGCCTTATCCAAGATCACAAAGATATTTTCCCTGTTTTATCCTACTTACAGTTTTAGAATTTAGAGCTATGATCCATTTTGAGTTCATTATATATCTGATACAAAGTGTAAGGCAAGGTTTATTTTTTGGCAATTTGCCGAAGCTCTTTCATTCACCGAAATGCCTTTGCATGTTTGTTGAAAATCAGATTGACCATGTTTGTGTAGATCTACACCGCGGACCCTCAGTGCTGCCCCATTGGTCTATGTTTATGCCCTTTCTCTACGAACACATTGTCTTAACCACAGTGGCTTCATAGTGAGTTTTGAAATCAGGTAGTGTGAGTCTTCCAACCACATTTTTCCCCACAAAAATTGTTTTGACTATTCTAGTTTGTTTGCTTTGTTGGTACAAATTTTAGAATGATTTTGCCAATTTCTACAAAAATTGCTGCTGAGATTTTGATTAGGAATACACTGAATCTCTAGATCAACCCAGAGAGAACCAATATCTTAATATTATTGCGTCTTCTAATCCATGAACACTTTATCTCCCAATTTATTTTTTTTTCTTTCTCTCATGAAAATTTTGGGGTTTTCTGCATATAGGTTATGCACATATTTTAACTTTTTCTTAAGTTTGTGCTATATTGTAGATGGCACTGTTTTTAATTTCAATTTCCAACTGTTCAATGCTATTAAATTTTCTATTTCCTTGCCGATTTTCTGTCTACTTCTTAAATTGATTACTGAAGAGGAATAATGAAATCTCTAACTGTTTTTGTGGATATGTCTACTTTTCCTTCATTTCTGTTTGCTTCTGGTATTTGAAGCTACTTGTGGAAGCACGAGTATGTGAGTGTTTATTACTGTTTGGGATTGACCCATTTGTCATTATGTAACAGCCATCATTATCCTCAATAATATTCTTGGCTATGAAGCTGCCATCATTTGATGTTAATATAACCATGCTAGTTTTTAAGTAGTATTTCCATAACACTTTTTCCCATTTTTAATTTTTATCATATTGATACATTTACACTTAAATGTGTGTTTCTTATAGACAATACCTACTTGGGTTTGGGTTTCTTTTATATTCTATCAAATCTCTGCATTTTATTGTTGTATCTGGAGTATTCACCTTTAATGTAATTATTCCCATGGTCAGAAAAATCTGCTATCTTTCTAGTCGTTTTCCATTTTTTAGCCATATCTTCCTTCTTTCTGTGCTTTCCTTGGATGAGCCAGGGCCCCCACCTCCCCTCGCCCTGATGGGGGCTGCCATTCTGTGGATTTTTAGCTGCTCATTAGCCCTGTAAACTCAGTGTTCCGAGGGGGCTGAGGAGAGTCGTGATTTTGTCTTTTGTGCAGCACTGTCCTCTTTCTAGAGCAGGAATGGCACGCTCTTCAGTTTCCTACATCCCAGGTAGGAGTGGAACTCATTTTTCTTTTTTAAGGTTAATGGGTGTTTCGTTTTATTTTTTTTTAAGCTGTTGTTCCACTGTCTCCTAGCCTCTGTTGTTTCTGATGAAATGTTAGACGTCCATCAAATTATTGATCCCCAGCATAAAACATGTCCTTTTTCTCTGGCTGCTTGCAAGATTTTCTCCTTATCTTTGGGTTTCAGCAGTTTGACTATAATGTTTCTAGATATGCAGTTTAGGTTTTCTATATTTTGCTTAGAGCTCAATGAACTTACTGAACTAGGAAATGTATGTATGTCTTTAACCAAATTTGGAGAATTTTCAGCCATGTTTCTAAATATTTTTTCTAGCCCATTCTCTCATTTCATTCCTTAAATATTAGACTTTAGGATATTGATCTACAGGAGCCCAGGGCTCTGATCATTTACTTTATTTCTCTCTCTGTTTTTCAGATTGTACCATTCATATAGGTATATCTTTAAGTTCTGACTCTCTTTCTGGCCACACCCATGCCGTTGTTAAGCCATGCGGTAAATTTTTTATTTTATGCATGCTATTTTTCAGCTTTATAATTTCTATTTACAGTTTATAGTTTATATCTCTTCTATGAGGTTTCTTATGTTTTCATTCATTATATTTTCCTTTTAACCCTAAAGCATAACTATTTTTAAACCTTTATGTTCTCATTCCACCATTGGGGTTGCCTCAGGGTTAGGCTTCATGGATTTTTTTTTTCTTTTGAAAAGGTTCACGTTTTCTTGTTTCTTTATATGGCGAGAAACATTGGACTTCATCCTGGAAATTGTGAATGATGTGTTATAGAAACTCTAGATTGTATTTGTTTTCCCCAAAGAACATTCCCTCTTTTTACAAGCAGGCAGTGAACTGGCTGGGCCCAAAGTGCAAGCTCTGGACTCTGTCTATCTGTGATAGGCGGCTGCTCGAATCTTAAAGTTATTTTAGTATTAGCTGGGCTGCTTGAGCTGTGTTCTTCACTTGCATAGTTCAAGGGTCATCCAGAGAGTAGGGCATAGTTTATATGTAGACTCTTTTATCCTCATTTTGTATATGAATAAACTAAGAGAGAGAGAGAGAGAGAAAGAGGGAGGCAGAATCAGTTGTCTCGCACACCAGGAAAGGAACATAGATCTTCGACATAGCATTCCACAATTCTACAACTGAAATATCCCTAGCCACCAAAAATTTGGATCTAAGTCACATCATTTGATGGTCACTGGAAATGTCTACCTGGTACATAAATATATTTTTTCTTTTTGCCAGAGTTTGTCCCAGTCAAAATGAAGATAATCCTGGGAGTGAAAACACACAAAGCTCTATTAGCTAACTACACTGCATTGTAACCAAGTGACCAGCCGAATTCAGACAGGATGCTCTAACAGGAAAAGGAAGACTGGGAGGCCCCAGGGCATCCAGGAAGAAGGGGCAGGGCCAGGCTGGGAAGAAGAGGGGAGGAGACACTCTTGAGGATGGTTGAGGCACAAAAAAAACAGCTTCACCTATTTCACAGTTTTCTGGGCTTGGTCTCACTAGAACCAAACCCACATCTGAAATTCATAATGTAGGTGAGACAATCAGGCGAACAAGCTGTATTCCAGAGTAGATGCTAAGTTAAAGTCCACCTGGTTTTCATTCGCCAAAGAACATACTGTGTTTTACGTGAGATTAGATGTTAAGAGCTGTACATCTGGCTCTGCCAAATATTAACTCAGATTAATTGCGGGTGATAGTTTCAAATTTCAAACTGACGTATTAAATTTTCCCTCTGGCCTAATGTTCTTCCAATACTATAGGCCACTGGTCCCCAACCTTTTTGGCACCAGGGACTGGTTTCGTGGAAGACAATTTTTCCATGGACTGGGGTGGGGAGGATGGTTTCAGGATGATTCAAATGCATTCCATTCAAGCTCACCTCCTGCTGTGTGGCCTGGTTCCTAAGAGGCCCCCCGGGGGTTGGGGACCCCTGCTATAGGCGGTCCTAACTGCTTGAGTGTGTAGTGCCAGAGTGACTCTGTGGCAAGAAAAGAGGCACAGAGTGGGAAAGGCCTTAGGCTGGGTCTTAATCATACTATATATGTCCACATGTGATACTGAATGAACTTAACACGTGGGTATTTTCTTAATCACAGACTAAAAACTTTCATTCCCAAGAAGTTGTTTTGACTTTTAAGCAGAGGATACTATAAAAGGTAGACTATTATAAACTCTTCTGAAGCAAAATATTTGCTTTATGTAAATAGCCTTCTCAAGTAATAAATAATTAAGGAACCTCAAAATAAAATAATGTATGAAGCTCTGAATTTCTAACCAAAAAGGTTTCCAAAGATTTACCTTTGGAAATGATCTGTCTTTAAGAAGTACAGAAAACCCACCAAAGTCATGAGTGATGACTAAGGGCAAAAATTAAAATGAAGAGCACTATGTTCTAGGAGTCAGAAAGACTTAGGTACCAATTTTTTTTTTTCCACCAGGCAGGTTTCTTAACCTCCTGGACCTTTCAGGGGCATCCAACCTTTTGGCGTCTCCGGGCCACACCGGAAGAAGAAAAGTTGTCTTGGGCTACACATTAAATATATTGTGGCACATAATCACACACACAAAAAATCTCATAATGATTCACGTAAATTTACGAGGTTGTGTTGGGCTGCATTCCTAGCCTTCCTGAGCCTCCTGCAGCCCGCGGGCCGCAGGTGGGACGCGCCTGAGAGATGTTCTCATCTGTGAAACAGGAATACACAGCACCCACTCTGCCTGCTTTCACCATGGTGGTGAAGATCAAGTGCAGAGGCCGTGATGGATGAGAAGCAGCACCCATATCAATAGGTCACTCGTGCATGGAGGGTACGAGCATCCGGCTTTCAGCCTGTTCTGATGCCCTCGCACCTCGCCGTGCTGTTCCACGACGTGTTCTCTTGGAAGGTGGTAATTTCAGAGAGCCCGTGACAGCTAAAGCTGCATGAGAACTTGCTCGAATGTTCTGTGAGGGAAAGAGGATGGAAGGAGCGAAGTGTCCATCACCTAAAACCCCAGGAGCCACTCAGCTCTAGAGGAAGACAGCACACAACATCCTTAAAATGGGTTAAGTTGGAGACGTAAGGGCAAATGGGGCAGTTCCCCTAGAACCTCAGCTGGGAATGGGTTAAACAGGAATGTGGTAATGCTAGTGATTTGGTTGCCGTCCATAAAGGGTATGTGCGCAGAAGACTAGTTTATAAAAATAGATGCTAGACACTAGCCATCACTATTACTGGGTGGTGGGACTATTGCTGAGAAGACATGATTTGTATTCTTCTTGTTTACCTATACTTTCTACTTCTTCCATAAAAAGAATGTATTATTTGCACCATCGAAATGTTTTTATGTAAAAGTAAATATAGATTTTAAGTTTCACATTATATGTGGAAAAAAGCATAAACTTTTCAGTTACTAAGCACAGTATTTTCCAGGTAACTTCTTTTAAGATGGAAAACGGGCTTCTTGATCATCAACAGTCACCATCTGTGGTAACCCTGCCTTTGGCTCTGGCTGGGTAGTGGAACAGGGCCTGTTCCACTCAGAAGGGATTGGTCTGGTGAAGGGGTGTGGCCTGAATAACCCTTGGGAATGCAGGCCACAGAGCTAATGAAGTGCCCCCAAGAAAGAAAGTCGTACCTATCAGCTATGAATTCTCTCCCCCCTAGGCCAGAGACCTGAGGGCACGTGACCTAGGAATGTGCATCCCAAGATAATAATACTTTCAGAGAACTCTACTTATAGGTAAGTAACTCTCCTTTATAGGAGGTATCTTTGTGTGGCAGACTGTTTATGGGAGCAATTTGAATTGAACTTTAAATGAAAAAGGCATATCTCTGTAAGTGGTAATAATTTTAGTCATCTCGCTGTGGCTAGGGGTTGTGGAATTCATTAGCACAGATTAACATATAAAGTGGGTGAGATATCTAATAGCAAACGGAGAGGTTTAGGGGCCTTAATTCATCACTGAATGAACAGCGTGTACAGTATTAGGGACTATGAAATTTTTAATTTACACAAAGTGTCCAAGAATATAGGGAATAAATTTAAACCCAAAACAGATAATGGAGCTATGCCCTGCCTGGCTGGCAAGTTGAATTGTTTTTACACTGAGTGAAGAAAGCTAATTATCCCGAGCACAAGGAGACTGCTAAAAATAATAAGATTATAAGGAATAATTTGCTGATATAATTACAACAAAATTGGGTACACACAATCGTCAGATACATGTATTGCTTGACCTGGGTGAGAAAGTGAAATAAATCCTTCTTCTATAGCCTTCGTAAATTTGTTTTTATCATCTCCAAGTGGTGTTTGCACAGGCAGCACAATTTGCATGTGTAATGTGGCTGTACAAATTGACAACAAGTAAATTATTCAAGGAAATAGGCTGGTCGCGGGTCGGAACTGTCTCGCAAAGCCTATTCATTTTGAAGAATCACTGAGACGTGAAGCTCATACATCAACCGTTTTCTGACAATCCTCAGACTTATTGTCTCCTAAAATGTCATTATGGCTATTATTTATGAAGCTAATTCATTTATTAATATATATTTAACTCTGACTTGTCATGCACCTCAGCAGACACTCTGTGCACCGCATATTTGTGAACAGATGAAAGACTTCTGCATGCTTTAATGATTCCTGTAAGCTGCCATAGATTTATAGAATGCAGCTTTATTATCTACTTGCATTAATACCTTTTTATAACTTTTTTTTGCCTAAGGCCATCAAATATGAATAGCAAATGACACATTCAAAGGATTGTATGGAATAAGATTTTCCAAGAGTTTGTTGAATTTTAGAACAAAATGGGTTATCTGTCAGTTAAGGCCTAATTCACCTAAAAAGATGGGTATATACCAATTATGCTGAATTTTCCTGCAAAATACAGGCTGCAAATTTTCAAGAAAAAGGAAAAGATGCATGATTCATTGAGCTCTTTCCTTCTGAGAAGACAGGCTGCCCTTTTATGTGCTGAGGTGGAACAACAGTTTCCAAGGAAGCTGAATTTTAGGTGTTCGTCATTACTTGGGCCCTCACGCTGTGCTGTTTCCATTGTCTGTCATCGATAAATGGGTGTCATGAATGAGTGAACAGATGGATGACCTTCTGGTTTTCTGATAATCCATGAACAAAATCAGCAGAAAGAGCATTGACCAAGAATACTATCTTACACATGTCTGCTTTAGCACAGCCAACCTCCAGAGAATGTTCTGTGACTCCCGCCATGACTTAGAAGAAACCATATGTGTATGCAATCAAACCACACAGCACCCCGTTTTATGGTGTGCAGAAGAAGAAGTCAGCGCTGGATATGGACCGCCTTTCTGGTTGCCATGGCACAAAGTCTGCGCACTAGCATCTTCCACCATATACAACCATGGCTGCTCTGTGTGCGTGTGTGTGTCTTTACGTGTTGCCGAGGTAGGAGTAACTGGAGAATGAAAAGGAGAAACAGTACAGTTGCTTGAGATGTTCTGCCCTGAGAATGCTTCATGCAAACCATTTACGTATTTGCCACTTTTCTCACTTAACATTTCTGCATCTGTGTCGATGTAGACATAGAATTCTTACAGGACCAACCAAGAAGTAGGGCAGCACAGGCAAACGTAACGCCACTGTAATCTATGAATGGATTTGAAATTATTGCAAACCAGATGCTTCGGGGTTTCTTAAAGATTTTATTTATTTATTTTTAGAGATAAGGAAAGGGAGGGAGAAAGAGAGGCAGAGAAACATAAATGTGTGGTTGCCTCTCACACTCATCCTACTGGGGACCTGGCCCTCAATCCAGGCATGTGCCCTGACTGGGAATGGAACCAGTGACCCTTTGGTTCACAGGCCAACAGTCAAAACACTGGGCCACACCAGTGAGGGCCACATGCTTTCTTTTTAAAGATAAAAATAATAAAATAAAGAAAAATGCCATTACTGAGTATTGTATTGAATGTATTAGCTTTAATAATGTCATAAATCACCAACACTTTTAGATAGTAATTAAAATTTGTTTTTAAAAATACTAGGTAATCTACAGAGACGAAAAGTAGATTAGTGGTTGCCTAGGGCTAGGATGAGGTGGAAAAGGTGCTAATGGGCATGAGGCTTCTTTTGGGGAGGACGTCAATGTTTTAAAAGTAGATGGTGGCGATGATTACACAAGTTGGTGAATAAGCTAAAAACCCATCAAATTGTGCACTCAAATGGGTGAAGCCAGTATAGCTGTTTAAAAAGTACTTATTGAAATATGCCAAAATTAAATATTTTACTATACAGAACCAACATCATGAACTTTGCATAGTAGCATAAGGAAGTAACTACTTAGGAAGCTAGCTTATAAATGAAATGTAATTAAAATATAAAATAAGTGATCTATACACAAAAGTATGGGAAGGAGGCCTGCCTTTCCAAAATTCAGCCTTCAGCAAGAATGGTGTTTGTGTCACATGATCTGACAAGGGGCAAAAAAATCCCTGCCTCTCAAACACTGTTGTAAGCCACCAAATGCAACTGAGAAAAATCTTTAGTAAATGCACAAGGAGACACAATTTTTCATTTAGAATTCTGGTAGAAGACTAACGGAGCATCGAAAATCTCTTTTTTAAAATAACTTTCTCACATTAAGCATTCTCTGAAAATGCCCTATTAGATTTGGAAAGCAAGCCACACACACACTCACGAAATGTCTTTCTAACTGCATAACCCAAGCAGGGAAGGCTGATGACATTTTTATTAGTAATATTAATCACATGCTTAAAGGGAAAAATGTCTCACTTTTCCAGGAACCATAATATTTACCTATTTACACCTTTTAAAATTTCAATAACTCCAACTTAGAACCCTTAACCCTCATAACCTTCAAAAAAGAAGTAAAATTAAAATTAATAAATGTTCCCTAGTGTGCTATGAACCATTAATTGTACAGCCTGAAAAGCTTTAGCCTAATGAGAAACATGCCTTCAGCAGAAATGTGAAAGTCATCTGCGATGCTCATGATTTAATGATAAAAATGTGCAGTCAATTTTCGATGAAGTTGAGGCCTATAACCCAGGCATATTTTAACTCACAAATTCTTGCAGATACCTGAGGAACTTTGAAAGGTGAACAACTTGGAGACCTGAAATGTTCTCAGCATAAACTAAGTAATTCCTCTCTAAAGCAGTCTAAAGATAGAAGCAACGGGATTTCTAGCAATGACAGCTGATCAGAGATAGGTCCCGCCCTCACACCCAGAATGCACAGCATTTCATTAATTTAGCAACAAAACCATTTTATTAGTACATTTTTAAAGAAGTATTATAATATTGGGAATAAAGGCATGTTAACAACATCATTGACCATAAATCTCATGTAAGTTTTGAAAATCGCTGTATGTTTAGCTGTAAAAGTCCTAAACATAATTCATTCAAGTAAATATTTAGTTCTCACTCTGAGCCAAGCCTGTGGTAGACATTCGGGAATGAAAGTGGGCAGATTCTGGGGCATATAAAGGTGAATAAAACACAGTCCTCATCCCTAAGGAACTTATCGCCATGAGAAGAGTGTGATGTGCTTGCAAAAATTTTCCCATTATTGTTTGAGTTATTTACAATGAGCAATCTTTTATTTTTGTAATCAGAACTGAGAGCCTTAAGATGGATTTTTTTAAAAGCACTTAAGTGCTATTGAATGAGGTGCAAGGTCTTATAGGCATTCAGAAGAGAGATCTTCGCCAAGAAAAATTTGCAAGGAAGGATTAGCATATGAGCTGGGCCTGGAGCGATGGCCAGCATGATGATAGACTGAACTGGAGAAGGCATTCCAGATGGAAGAGATTGTGTAAGCTACAGCTGGAAGTAAAAATCATGTAATATGTGGTGTGCTGTGCAATATGGCTGCAGATGAGGGTGCACATAGGAGAGAAAAAACCAGAACCTTATGTCGAGGCTGACTCACCAGAGGCCTACCCTGCCACACCCAGGAGTTCAGATTTGGCCTGTGAGGTCATATGTGTAATAACTTAGCACACAGCACCACGTGCACTGTAAGTACTTTGTATATATGAGCTGTTATTATTATCATCCAAGGTTTTACAAGGAGCGGAGGCAGAGCAAGGCTAATGGTCTTGAATTTATTGTCCTTTCTATCCCAAAGGTAGACTCTAGATGAGTGCTCCCCCATAGGTAGGTCTGTATTGGGGAGCAACCCATTTTCAGATGGCCCCATCCATTTCCATGCAGCCTCCTCATATCCCTCAGAGGGGTGCAGTGACCGGCCTGGAAGTTTCTTCATTCAAAGGCCATGTCCTCTTCCTTATCTTTGTTTCCAAGGCTTTAGCATGCATTGGCTATCCAAGAAATGCTTGTTGTACCAACTTCCCACTCCCATTATGTATGAATACTCCCAGATAAATGAGTAAGTTGACACTCTGGCTATGCATCAGAGCATATGGCCTATAAATTGAGTAGTTGAATTTGTCATCTCTGGACATACTAACATCTTGTTTCTGGACCTGCCGGGTTCCCAAACAAATTATTGTCCTGGCCTGCAACCCTGTGGGTATTGAACCCTATCCATTCTTCCCAT
The DNA here is from genome assembly GCA_004024845.1 of Tonatia bakeri. Taxonomy (NCBI): domain Eukaryota; kingdom Metazoa; phylum Chordata; class Mammalia; order Chiroptera; family Phyllostomidae; genus Tonatia; species Tonatia bakeri. The sequence continues at coordinate 35,392 of PVIA01002538.1, forward strand.
TTACCCACAAAATACCACATCTACCCACATACGGTATTACAAGTGAAGTAGGAGTGGAAAGTGCCTAGCATTGCACCTGGTACACACTAACATTCAGTAAGCATGCTCTTTCCCTAAATGTCAGATTTCCCGACTAATCTACATATCGCCTGTGATCTGCTGCACCACTGCTTTTACTGTGTTGCAAGTGAAAGAAGTAGGAGAGGCCTCCTTTGTAATTTTCATCTGAATGTCTCCTGTGGACAGATTCAACCGCTCCTATGGGACACCGACACACTCTTGCCTTTTCTGTGACTGTCTGCACCTCCTTGTGTCCAAGCTCGATTCTTGCAATCCCAGAATCAATAGATTTCAGAGCTGCGATGCAAGTCAAGTTTTTCTCTCCCACAAGGAACTAAGGGATGGAGACCCAAAGGAGTCAAGGACTCACGAGGTGCCTCTGATGACCATGGTTATGAAGTGTGCATGAGGAAGAATTTTAATCTGGATCTTTGTCGTCACCAAGGCAGCGGAGCCTGGTGGTTATGAGCAGGGATAAGTGAACTGTGACCCATTGGCCAAATCTGCTCATCCACTTACTTTTATAGTTTGATTGGGAGAGAGGCATGTCCATTCATTTATCTATTGTCTACGGCTGCTTTCACACTGCAACAGCAGGGCTGAATAGATCCGCCAGGGACCACATGGCCTGCACAGCCTGAAGTATTTACCATTTGGCCCTTTGCAGAAAAGTGTGCTGACCCTCCTTCAAGATAATGGTTTTGTTAGTCAGGACTGAGTTTCAATCCTGGTTCCAACCTGGGCAAGTTAACCTCTTTTCACCTCAGTTTCCTTACCTACTTAATGGGAGCAACGGCACTGTCTCCTGTGTATGAATATTGTAAGCGTTCAATACCCCAAAGTACCTAGTATAGTACCTGTAACATGACAAGCTTATTAAGTGTGAATGATGATGATGACAATGGTGAACATATGGGCAAACTTACCACACGGGGAACACCATACCTCAAAAAGGCTTTAAAAGTGCCTTATTGAGGGCCCACAAAATAACTTAATGTATATATACACTCACACATATCCATATATATATAATGTACAAACACCTACTTATGCACACAGAAGAAATATGAAAAAGATATATAGGTATTAATACAAGTAGAATACATACAAAATATATATATTCATATATGTACTACATATATGAAAAATGAAAAATATGTATTAACAAAAATATAATACACATAACATAAACACATACACTTAAAAATCCTGTGCCCTCCCCCCAAAGTATTTTCTCAATGTCTGGGCACAAAGCCACCACTCTGTGGTGGAATTACTCCACCTGATTGTATGGTCTTTGCACAAAAAGTAGAAGAGAGGACACCTGGAGAGGGAAGATTAGGTTGAATTCAGCAGTCGTTGAACGATAGCTTTTCCTTTGCCATCTACCCCTTTGACAATTCCTCTTCAGCTCCCGCAGTTTTTCCCACCCAGTGGTGAAATGCAGTCACTGCAGCCTCTGAAACCAAGTCCTCGTTTTCCCTGCAGGATTCACTTACTGCCTATTCATTCCAGGAAAACAACTCAAGTCAGTAAAGTTAAGGGAAATGAAGACGTTGGAACAATTATGATTCCAAAGAGCCAAAACTGCTTTGGGAATGAGAACAAAGGTGGACAGTGACTGCCTCCTAACATATGATCATGCTTATTTATTGTCTGTGATTCATTGTCTGTGCCCCTCTTCATACTGTTACTTCCCCAAGGGCAGAATGTTTGACTGTTTTGTTTATCAACGCATCCAAAAGGCCCACAACAAAGCCTTGGACCTTGTAGACACTCAGTAAATATTTGCAGAGTTGAAGTAAAGGGCTGCAGGTCTACAGACTGCGCTGCGTTGAAGAAATGCTGAAGTGTGGTCTGAGACAGCAACATCCCGTCCCATCTGGCCCCTTGGACTTGATCTGAGCTTCTGCGATTAGACAGTTGGAACTGTTTCAGGGAGGACTGCGGGACTCCGGGCACCAGAAGAACTGCCCTGGGGCCTGGCGGGGAGGGGAAGTGATAAATAGTAAAGAGGAAAAAAACATACAAACAAGCTCAGAAAAGGAATGGAATGGGCTTCTGGCTTCTGGTAATCCTCCTGCACATAAAAGCTATAAATTCTGAACATAATATAAAAAGCAGCTGCCCGAAGGTACTACAGAGCAACTGAACAGGCAAGAACAGGAGTGGAGTCTGCATTTGGAAGAAGAGAATGGCAATGGGCAAGTTTCCCATTATCCCTGCTTTTCGCTGGAAAGCAGGACCCAACCCAATTTGTGCCAAATGAGAGCGGCTAAAACTTGTATGGAAAACCTGCAGTCTTACTGGCATGAAGAGCCAGGAGATAGAGTTCAAGGTGATTACAGTAACTAGAAAGTCAGAGGGGAATCTTGGAAAGAAGAGAATTGAAGAGGGGCAGCAATGTGTCACTGTGTCTAAACTGAGCACATATCACTGCCGACACCCCAACTGTGTGTGCAAGCAGCCCAGGAAAGGCTAAGGAAACTGCACAGAAATTTCAGTTGGTTCTCACTACAAAGGAGACAGTGTGGAGGTTAAAGGCAGGTAAGGTAGCTGCCTGCTTTTAACAAAACCAGTACTCTTCAGAGGAACACAACAGAATCCAGAGGCTTTACAACGTGTCATTCTCAATTTCTCGGATGCCAGCACATAAAGAAAGAAAGAAAAAGTGAGCCAAAGGCAGTCAGTGGAAACCGACAGTGAAACAACTCGGTGGCTCGAATTAGCACACAAGGATTTAAAAAAGTGCTCGTTGAGCACAGGTGCAATTGAGTGCCTTTTAAAATGTACCACAGCTATTGTCCTTCATTTACTTTGAAATACTGTATTTTGCCTTGTACAATGCACACCTTTTGCCCAAACTTTTGAGGGAAAAACAAGGATGCACATGATAGTGGGTAGTATTAATTCTGTATCTAGGTAAATGTTTTGATTTTTTTATTTATGCTTGTGCATTAAAAGTGTAGCTCTAGAAAGCAATCGCAATATCCATATGTTTGAAAATAAATGCTTAAATTTCTCTATAATACAAAAAACAAGTATCTAAATATAAATAAATAAATAATTGGATTAAAAATTAAAGCAAGGGATATTTTTTTCCTGAAAGTTTGGGCCAAAAACATGGATGTGCATTATACATGGCAAAATATGGTGATTCGCGTATCAAGAAAAACTTAAAAATAATACAGCAAACATTGGTGTACTCCCCACCTCATTTAAGAACTAAGCCTTACCAAGTACCCTCAAACTCTGCCACATGCCCATCTCTGATTGTGTTTATACGCACTCCCAATAATAGCCACTATATTGAGATATATTATTACCTTGACTTTTTAATGCAAACACACTAACTGTTAAGCAATACATAGTTTAATTTTGCATGCTTTTGAGCTCTGAACAAGTTGTATTATACTCGGTGCTTTCTTCTTCAACTTATATTCATACACGACATTGCATTTTTCGATATTCCTGCAGGCCGTGCACACACCTGCTGCTGCTAGGTCGCTTGCGCTGCTCTACAATATTTTATAAACATATTTCCATTTACTTTTTCATTCTCTCTTCCATAAATATTTGGGTGGTCACAGTTTTTGGTTATTACCCCCAAATGCTGCTATGCACATCATTGTGCATACATTTGTATTTACATGTTTAAGAGTTTCTCCGGGGCAATGCTTCTCAAAGTGTGGTCCTGTACCAGCAGCCTCAGAATCACCCAGGATCCTGTTAGCAATGCAAATGTTTGGACCCCACCACAGACCTACTGAATCAGAAATTCCGGGGATGGGGACAGCGGTCTGTTTTAATGAGCTCTCCGGGAGATGCCGATGCACGGTCAAGTTTGAGAAGCGCTGCTGGAGAGCTGTGTCCTAGGAGGGCATGTGCACCTTGACCGGGTGACACTGAATGCCTGTCCGAAGGGATTGTATCAACGTACACTCCCACCCGTCATTCTCTGAGCTTTACTGTTTAACATCCTTACCGATACTGCATATTCTCCTAATTTTTAACTTTTCAGACTATCCAGTTTGTACAAAATGGTTTCCGCTGTTACCTTGTTTTAGTCTTCTTTGTATATAGTCAAGTGGACTGTCTTCTTATTTATTTTTAGACATTCGTATTTTCTTTTCTGTGAAATGTCCATACCTGTCTTTTGTCCATTTTTCTATTAGATTGTGTCTTTCTGTTTTATTAAAGTTGTACACTCATCCTGGTCAGTTAGATGTTTTTCAAATGCCTCTTTTGATAAGCAGAAGTCTTTCATGTTATTAAGGTAGTCAAATTGATCATTTTTATGTGGTTTGTGGGTTTTGTATTTTATTTAAGAAATGCTTCCTGCCCCAACCAGTGTGGATCGGTTGGCTGGGTGTCGTTCCACAAAACAAAAGGTTGCTGGTTCGATTCCAGGTCAGGGCACATGCCTGGGTTGCGGGTACAGTCCCCAGTCAGTGCACAGACGAGGGGTGATCCATGTTTCTCTCTCACACTGACGTTTCTCTCACTCTCTTCCTGCCTTCCCCTCTCTCTAACAATAAATAAAAATAAAATATTTTTTAAAAAATTAATGCTTCCCTACCTTAGAAAATATGTTGTCTTTTGTTTTCTTTAAGTCTTTTTTATTGTTGTTCAATTACAGTTGTCCCTATTTTCCCCCAATTATTCTCCCCTGCCCTACCCATCCCCCTCACCTTCAATCATGCCCCCGCCTGCTGTCTCTGCCCATGGGCTCTTTATACATGTTCCTTGATGACCCTTCCCCTTCTTTTGCTGTAATATTTGCTTTTACATCTTGTTCTCATATTCACATTGACTGCATTTTTGTATAGTGCGAGATAGAAATCCACTTTTTCCATATAAATGACTAATTGCCCCAGTTGCATTGAATGTATAGATTCTGAGGAGAATCTTGATAATACTGAGTCTTCCAACTCGTGAGCATAGTATACCTGTCTATTTACTTAGGTCTCCTTTCATATATTTTATAAAGTTTTATAACTTTTCATAAATTTATTCCTAAGTATCTTATACCAGTTGCTGTGTGAATAATAGTTTTCTTTAAATAAAATTCCATTTTTCCAAGTGTTTACTACTGGAATAGAAAAACACTATTGACCTGTGTGCGATGGTGTCCTAGCCAGTGACTCTGCTTAATTCTGAAGTGGCAAACACCAGGCCATCCTTATATTTATGGACTATAACAATTATTACAAGTTGCTGGAGTAAATCTATAGAACCCTTGGAAAAAGACTTTGAGACCTGAGCATACTTCAGTTAGCCAAGTTGTTGCCCATATAAACAACAAAAGAAAGGGTAATCTCAAATCGATAAAGTCTCAGACTCTTTCTTTTTTGCAACTTGCTTGAGGCCGTACTCCAGAATATTAGGAAGTGAATCAGAATTTTTAAATATTGGACGGAGATGCTGGCACAAACATGAATATGGGGTGACCGCTTGTCAGTACAGAAATAATTCCACAGGAGCGCAGATAAAAGGCTCTGAGGCTATCTGGCTTAAGTGATATAAAACCTATACACAAAGTAAGTAAATCCTTAGAGTGGAACAGGAGTGGTGGGGTCTTAGAACCTTCGATTTAGAAATGAAGATGGAGTCCAGCACGCAAAAATCGTGTCTTTCACTAGAAGAAGTAAGAAGCCTATGGCTTTTATCAGATATTGGTAACTTTAGAAGCTGTGAAATGCCATGCTGTTTGACCAGTTGAATAAAACATACAGGTGTTCATATTCCACATTCCTTTAAAGCATCGAAGTGGACAATGTCATGCCTGTGATTAAATGTATACAGAGAAGGGGGTACAAAGGTGTAAAAAAGGGAGAGATGACACTGTGAGATGCTAATGAATAAAGTTATAAAAATTCCCCACAAGCTCATATTGAATTAAAAACCACTTTAATAACATTTTATTCAGGCTTTTTTAAACCGAAGTGCTGCAGACATGATTAGAAATGAAACAGTGGTTATTGCATAAACACAGAGTGCATTGAAGAGAACAGTTTTATTTGGGAAATGTTTCAGAAAATTTTTGCCGTCTACAGCAAGATACAGAAAGATATGTTTAAATTGACTACAGAAGTTTCTAAATCTCATTTACTTTATTTATCTATCAAGTACTTATATCATACTTACATATGCCAGCCATTATTCTAAGTGTTTCACAAAGAGAAACTCATCCTATTAGTCAGGGTTCTGGCAGGAAACAGATGGCATGCTCAAATTGGATAAATTGAAGTGAATTGAATAAAAGGAATATTTGCGAAGGTGTGAGTGGAATTTAGAAAACGCAATACGGTGTTGTGCAACCCCCCTGGCTAATGGCAGCAGCGGGGAGACTTGACACCCCCCTCCCACCCCTGGCCCGCCTGCAGGGTGGGGACACACAGTGGCTGGAGGTGCCCAGAGGGCAGGGGGTTGCAGATGCCCATGGCAACCAGGCAGGGAGGCAACAAAGGGAATAAACACCCCAACTCACCTTCTGCCTCTGGCTCTCCCGACTGGTGCCTCCCTTCAGCCAAACAGGACAGAAAGCCAGACAGCAAAGAACTCACCGTTGCCACTCTTGTGGGCCAGCCTCCCATCAGTGTACAGAAGCAGGGTAGGAGGAGGTCAGAGGAGGGTCTGGTGGAGCAGAGAGAAGACCCTCAGAATGCTCACTAGTAACCCTATGTACTAGGTGCTGTTTTCACAGCAAGCAATGCACAGAGAAGTTAAATAACTGGGCCAAGATTGCACAGCTGGTGAAGTGATGGATGCAGGATTTCAACCCAGGCAATCTGGCTTCACGGCACCAGGCCTGTCTCTTTTATCATATTATTATACTACAAGCTTACATATCTTATAGCCATGCTCTATTTATTATTATTATTATTTCTTCTAATGCTGTCTGATATGTGGGGATTTAAATGGATGAAAAAGACCATTGTAAGAGTCATTTTTGACTTCTTTCTCCCACCTGTTTAAGGGCTGGGAGGCATTTTTATGTTATTGTAGACACTTAACTACCAAACTCCCATTATGATTCATAGATCATTTTGAAAATTGAGCAATTTTCATGACAGGCATACTTCCCAGCAGCTTCTCAGTGTAGTGGGGAAGATTGCAGCCAGCGGAGACACGGGAGGTGAAAATTTGGTATCAATTGTAAGTGTTCAGTTGTACGTGGGGATCGTGGTCTCATTAAGATTGTGTACATGAAGTCTTCTAATTTTCCAATAGAGTCATAGAACTCTGGCAATTCTTAACAATCAAGGCATGAACCCTTTCTAGATTTTGGGGGCAAATATTTTCAAATATTACAGCAACCACTCTGAGTTCAGGATAAAATAAGTGTGTTCCAGCAAAGAAACGGAAGCATATTTTTAAGAGAAAAATACGTTTGCTTGTTGATTTCTGTCATTAGCTTGGTGTTCTCCTGAATAAACCACCCCCTAGAGGACTCAGAATTGAGCGTAAGTGCAAGGCTAAAATGACTGCAGAGTCCAACACTGTTTTCCCGGAGGTCTTTGCGCTGTTGCACCGTTTTACAGCTGCCCTCCTGCCATCTTGCACAGCCGCCCCTTCCGCCCTTACTCTAGTCTCCGTCTGTCCACTCCGCACTTCATGCCCCAGGCACACTACCCACCTCACTCTTCCCTGCACGACACCTTTGCCTTTTCGTATCTTCAAGCCTTTTTATTTGCTCCTTCCTCTGACCTCATGCCCTTCTCTTATACTTGGTACCACCCGCTCCTCATCAGGGGACCAAATGCTACTTTCTGTGAAGTGGCTTTTCTACCCAGCTCAAAAGAGATTTCTGCTCCCTTCTATGAGCTCCTGGGATTGTGTACACGTGTGTGTCTCTTCTGCAGACCTTACCACATTATGTCAACACGATCTGTTCATACAGCTCTGCCCCGCTCAGTAGTCACTCCTTGAAGACCAGGACCACAGATTGCTGAGAGTTTTCGAAAAGTTGTTGTTGAGTAAACAACCAACTAAAGAGAAGCAGTTTTATGATTCTTGGCCATCACACCAGGGCCTTGTTTATAAGTCTGTTTGTGTCTGTCTGTGTCTGTCTGTGTCTGTCATTTGCAGGGGGAGACGCAGAGGAGAGCCCAGTTGCACGAGAAGCAACACCATCCTGCCGTGCGTTTTACTGATACCAGGGCCGGCAAGATAAATGCATGTCTGGTAAAGTTCTTCAGTAGATTTAACATTTCCTATGTGAACCAGAATTCCCAAACTATTAATAGCTTTCTTAGCGTTTTGCTTCTTATCAGGATGCCCTCAATAAGTTCATTCAACATTAGGTATACTAAGAATTATATGCATGATGAAAACATTAAAGTTGTCTAAACATTATTTCAATTACCTTCCTCTGAATAAGCATTTTAATCAGAATGTGAGATTAGGTCTATATTATCACAAATGGGGATGAACTTTTGATTAAAAAAAAAAACTCTTTAGTGTCCCGAGTGTTACAACAAGCATAACATCCTTGTTTTTAATTTGTGTGTGAGAGTTGGTCTTTTTTAAAGAATGAGTGAGCCTCTTCCTGGATCTTTTTTGGGGGTCTCAAAAGATGCCTTCATCAGTAGGTGGTATTTCAAACCACCCCAATCTCAGCTTTTCAGTTTATAACCACGGGGTCTACCTGCATGCTCATTCGGTCTGTCCCCACAGCCAGTACCCACACCACTTCCTTTAAATTCAACCTATCTTGAACCATTGTCTTTTATCCCCTCTACACTGACTCCTGGCTGTCCCTCTCTCTGCTTTATTTGGGAGCGGGACAGAGTAAGGCCAAGTTCATGCGTCATTTAGCTTCTGCATATGGAGCTGGAGCCGCAGAAGTCACAGCAAAGTAGCAACATTCACTATCCTCCCTCTCCCCAGGTGCCCCAAGGCAAATATTAAACTTCCGGTGACATAGTATATAAACTAATTCCCCTTAAGGTTTAGTGTAGTGAAGATCTTTCCCTGAAATAGCCTTTTCTGTGGTCAGACGAGTCACCAGTATTAGTTACCAGCCTCGATGCTGTCGGTGGAAGTGTGCGGTGAACCATGAAGCGGTGCTTGGGTATAAACCGTGACCCTTCACTAAACTGTGAGACAGCAAAGACGTCTCGTCCGCACGTGTTTCTGAAACAGAATCAGCTCATGGTACAGAAAGTATTTCATCTGAGATCCCCATCTACCATTTGAGGACTTACGACGGAGTAATATTTTCCTTGGTTTCCTAGACGACATCCCTGTTTGCTGTAAGTTAGAACTTGTAACTTAAAAAGTGTTATCTAAATCCCCCACTTGGCTAATGAGTTGGAATCTTTTTCTAAGTTATTAGTTGGACTTTCTAGTATTTGCTTTCCCCTCATTTGCCATATGGTATGCATTTATTTTTCATATGAATGCAAATTAAAATTAATTTCGTTTAGGGAATTTGGGAGAATTTCGTAACATGTCTTAAGGGAGTTAGAAATGCTCTGGAGTGAAACCAACTAGGGTTGGGAGACACGGACCTAGATCAGTGTTAACAGATACCAGGTCAGGACTCCCAGTGTGTGCTGTGCTATCTCTCACCAGCGGAGTGGTTGCGTTGCAAGTGGTTGTCAATCTCAATGTACTGAAAAGAATATTTAGTTCTTGAGAGCTTGTTTGGAGGTTCTAGCAGGGGAGCGCAGCTACTCGTATACCCTTGACCGAAGGCCGGTCCTCTCCTCTAGTTGGGAAGGTCGTCCTCTTCGACCGAGCGCGCAGCTTCGGGAGGGACGCACATGGATCGGTGAGGGAGGAAGGGGACACCCGCCTAGCCAGCCAGATCAGCCGAATCAACCCTGGCGATCAATGGGGTGACAGATGTCGCAGCCAGATCGCCCTCACATCCGAATATTTAGTTCTTTAATATTCCTCTGAAGTTAGTTCTCATGATGTAACCCTGACTCACTTTCCTCTTATGGTTTATGGCTCTTATTTGGATGGGAATAGTAAATGAATTATAGTTCATTTGGTAGCTTTTTAAACTGCCTTGAAACTATACCTCATGGTTTCCTCAAATAAATGGTTGTAAGATTTTAAGCAAGTCATTTACAACTAGTAATTTATAGCAAGATAGGCTTTGCTGTTAAAGAAAAGGACAATGGATTAAAAAGCATAAGATGAGTGATCAGTGCTTGGGGAGTTTCCATGTTCTTAGCATGTTGGCAATTCCTGTCATGAATGACAATACTTGGCTTTAACGTGGCAGATTTCATGTTGGGCGTTTAAAGTCCTTTAAAAGCATTTGGTTGTTATTCTTCATGACATTCTAGGGCCATGCACACTCTACTTCAGAGGAAGACAATTTGTTGGGGATTAATCATTCGGGATTAAAAGTGGGTTCAGGACCTAAAATGAGCCACAAGCCTTTGGGAAGGGAAATAAAGATTGTATCAATTTTAAAGTGGATCCTTCCCTACCAGCCCTCAGAGAAACAGCGCTTCTCGAGCCTAGAGGTGAAGGAAGCAAAGATGGCCCTTTCCTTGCAGCGTGGGAATGAGATGAATTATTCCACCACATGCAAACCCTTGGAGTACTTCTGCCCGGGAGCCGAGGATGGGTCAGCCTATGCACCAGGAGTCGGACGTTGTTCCCCAGTGAGTCACATTCTCAAAGTGGAGGGTGTCCCCTCCCCCTGGCTGGGAACTTGTGTTCTCTGAGCTGTAATTTTCTACCAAGAAAACCATGAGACATCAGTTCTGCATGGGTGAGAGCTTCTTAAGGGCTGGGGTTTTTACCTTTCCGTCTTTGTGTACCCAAGATCTAGAATCTGGAACAGAGGAATGCTCACACACGCACACACACTCACACGCACACACAATGGTTACCAACTAATTGTGTAACCACAACAGCACACGCAATGGACCAAATGAATGAATGTCAATAAGTCGTAAAGAACTTTACCCCCTGCAACCCTGTAAATAACATTTAGTATGCAAAGTGCCGCAATATGTTAAATCAGGGCTTGTCACCCCTATTTCTTTTTGATGGTTAAGGAATGATGTTCCTTATTATCTCAAACAGCCTAGCTCTTGCTATTACATTGGTACCCCCCTGCCTGCCGCAGTTTCTCACACATCCGTTTGAACCTCAGCAAGACAGCGGTCCCCATAATTCAAGCCACAGTCCCAATGAACGTGTCCTGTGAAATCTAGTTTGGGTTCAGCAAACAAAGGTTATACCTATTTTCTTATTCCCCTTGTATCATCAACAGGGCTAGCAGTTCTGAAGCTTTCCAATAGCCTTGGCAGACACCAATGGAATATTCTAGAAGGTCCTAGTCTTAGTTTTCCATTTGTAGCTAGAAATGATCTTTCATCGTTCAGCACAGCTTCTGAAAATGTCAGGAATGTCGGAAGCAGAGGATACACGTGAGAGGGAGATGGAGACAGGGTCGGTCCCACGGTTCTGCGAGTGGATGGGATGCTGAAGTCTGATCTCCCCAGATCACGTTGTCCTTCGTAGGCCTCAAGCGAGACAAACACCACGCGGAGAACCCTGCCCTGCCTGTGTAATTTATTCCTGCTTAGTTAACACAAACATGGCTCTTCCAAATTTCCAGGTTAATCTTCAATTTCGTAATTACATTAGTAATTAGTGTGAATTAGCATGATTAATTGAGAATAATTAACACACTGAGAATTATTTATTCAGGAATTTAAAATGTTATAGTGTTCTACATAAATAATCTAAAGATGTTGGCTGGACCTGAAATATCACTGATTTTAGAAATCATTCACCTTGGCTATATTAAAACTTGTATCTTTTATTCCTTTAGGAATAGACAAAAGGAAATTATGTCTGAGCATTATTTTGTCATTCTAAATTTATATTTCTTTCCTAGATCACAGGCTAATTATTAGTGATTAAAATAACAGCCAAAACTATTACCATTAAAAATACATAGAAATAGCAAATAATGTCTCAAGGAAATGAGATTAAAGAGGGATCTCCTTCATTAGGGCACACCTGGGGCATAACTCACAGGTTTAGGCTGAAGGTGGGAAAGGGACGCAGACTGTAAGTCACGTTAATGACAATATAGTGAACTATTCGACCTCATGTATTCAGGGTTTCTACATGCCCCAAATCAAATATAATTTATTTAGTCTTTCTAAATAGATTTTTTTCAGCTTGGCTATGAAAACCCTAGTTTATTAACATCATTCCTGTCTAAAGAGATAGCCTCATACTTAGCATATCAGCATGTTCTAGAATTGCAGTTATCCACCTTGAACCCTGTGTGAAGGGTCCGTCCCCTGTTTTGGTCCACTTGAGATTGTGGAAGCGGGGTACTGCAGGTACCAAATGCTAAGGATGATGTTTTTCTGGCTAGGAAAATGAAGGGGTCACTTCCTGATTTAGTCCATAAAAATAGGTGAGCATCCTGGAGAATAATGCTGCAAACAGAGAGTATGTTGCGGAGATTACAGAGAAAAAACCCAGCAGTGAGAGCCTTGTCTTTCAGCACGAAAGACCCGTCAGGTGAGCTAGGAGAGCGAGGATGTGGGGAAGGTACTCGTTGGGGCCTCCTCCCCTGTCCATCCTTGAAATACGCAGTAAATTGGGCGGCACTGAAAGCGGGGTAAGTTCAAGCAAGCGGCGTCAGGATAGCCAGTCAAGGCTCCTAGATCTTCCAGATCCCCACGGAGGCAGCCAAGTGCCAGGTCCCAGGGACCAGAAGCCTTCAGTCTCAATTTCCAGCATGTCCACCATGATGGATGGTGAAGGGGAAAGTCGAGTGGGAAGATGATGGTTCAAGGTTGTTACAGTTGCTTCTGATGAGGTCGTCGCTCAGGCGTGGGACCCAGGTTTTAGATCCTAGCTTTGCCACATATTAGCTAGGTGCCTCAACCTCCTTCAGTGTGAGTTTAACATCTCTACACTGGGGGCGATAATAGTACCTAACTCATAGAGTTGTTCTCAGAAGGAAAATAATAATAGCCAATATTTACTGAGCATTTACACATAATGTACTCATCTCCTGATATTTGTTGTCTGTCTTTTTTCTTGACACACCTTATTATTGGATTATTGGTCCAACAACCTCTGCTGTTATTTAGTTATTATTGAAATAATGCAATAAGCACCTGTGAATGCACTACCCAAAGTTAAAACTAGAATTTTGACAATAACATGTATTTAATTAGGTGGTTCCTCCATCCCCTCCCAAACCACCTCTGTTTTCGGTTATCTGTCTTAGTATTAATATTGTTCTTATTTTATAGATGAGGGAACTAGAGCTTAGTAAGATTAATTACTTCACCCAAAGACACTCATCTAGAAGGAGCAAGGCCTTGATTAAATGGGAAAAAAAGTCCAAGTAGTATGGGATTCAGGGTATAAACAACACTGAACGCTCCAGAAATGACAATTATTATCATTCCCACATGGTGACATCAAATACTACAGCAGGAGCAGAGGGAAGCACGAGCCTGCAGTTGAGTCTTGGGTTTGGAGAGCTGGCAACCCCAGGGTAGGACAAGGCCTCACGAGCACGTGGGCTGCGTGGCGGAGAATCGGCCCATTACACTCTTCAGCACGTACCTGAGGTCTCGTCTTCCGTCTTCCATTCGAAGAAATGAAGCAGGGACGGAGGTTGAGGAGAATTGTGTTCTGGCCCATGAATGGGGACCCCTTGATTGTAAACGCAGGTGTACGTCTGCCACGTGACGTCCTAGGAGATCGACAGTCAGGACATGTGGCGGCCTGACTAATTGTTCTCTTAGGGGGGACATCGCTGGAGATTAGACACGAACTGTGCCCCAAGAGCCCAGGCGGTACTGGACGTGACAGAGCTGTTCTCTCCCTCCCCTCGGCTCAGATACAATTGCAACTGGTACAGACGGGAAACCAAGAGCATCGCTCTTATTTTTTAAGTTCTTTTCATTTCTTCATTAAGGTGAGATCTTGAATAACCACATCAGCAGAAACACCGGGTAAAAAAAAAAGAGATGACTTTTACAAATTGTTTTAAACAAATAAATTATAGAATGCTATACTTCCCAGTATGCTATTTTTGCCATTAATTTTGCTTCATGGGCTGACCCCAGACATGAGAATGGAAAAAGTATTACTCATGATGGTGTTCAGTCTCACATTTTAAAGGAAATTATTGTAACCATTCTCAGGATTAGTGTGTAGGTGGAACTTCCATTGACAAAAGAAATCCAGGACACCAAGAAGATGATATTTTCTTGTAGGATCTAGCCAGATGATGTGTAAGGGTCTCAGATGCGTAGCTTCTATTAACGTTAACAAGACCTGTGCTGTTAAAACCCCTTCACGACACTTCACATATATCCTGGGGAGTCTGAAGACAGTGCCGAAGGGTCATCAACACACCTGCCTCCCTTTGATACACTTGTCACCAGGTAAAATAAAATGCGTGTGTGTTTGCTTCTTCTCCTCTGAAATGTAAAGTAATTATGACTATACAAAAAACCTTTTACCATAACTAATTAACTATGAGCTCCTCATAAACTATGTGTCGACAGCTCCGTATGTCTAATTATCTTTTTCCGCTTCAGAATTGTGCTGTTGAATAATGAAGAAAACATTACCTGATGAAGTCTTTTATTTTATGATGCTATCTCAGGAGACAGAGGAGACACAAAGGCTTAAATGCCATCTTCAATTACATCTTGGCCTTGGCGAGCTTTCAGCTGCTTTTGATTTGCATGGAAGCCACATTATTGTTTAAAGCTTACAGGAGGGAGGGAGGGTGGAAGAAGGAGGAAGGAAGGAAGGAAGGAAGGAAGGAAGGAAGGAAGGAAGGAAGGAAGGAAGGAAGGAAGGAGAAAAAAGAGATTGTAATAATTATAAAACGATCTCTATAGCTGTTTAAGCACTCTATTAATCCTAGGCATGAAAACCCTTTTCATGCATTGAAAGCCAGGCCACAGCTGTGTAGCTCCAGCCCACTCTGTTGGGCACTGTGGCTTGGGTTTTGCCAATTCCATTAAAATGCCTCTTTGCTCCCTGCTCCATAATGAACCACTCTAACTAATTCAAACCAGGCAAGCATGAACCTATATGACAGAAACAGGAAGGTGGGTATTTTTCTTCGGCATGTTTTAACTTTTGAGAGCAATGGCTCCCATCCATGCCTGCAGGCACGTATGTGGAGGACCAGACATGCCAGAGAGGGCCTTTTCAGTCCTCACCTCTTCCCAAGCTGGTGCTCCCCTTCCAAATATTCCTACGTCTCTGTCAGAGCTCAGGAGAATAATTCAATAGGGCTGGCTGTTAAGCAGCGCTTTCCTTGCACACAAAGCCAACCCAGTGTTTGGATACTCCCTGCAAGGCCCGTGAAAGTCTAGGAGAGCAGCCAGAGGGAGGGACTGGGGGAGGACTTGGGTATTACTGGGGCGCCACAAGGACCTGGGCTTCCTTTCCCAGGGGTCTGTTTGTCTGATGTTTTCACGGCTGTACAGTTCAGTCGGAGTCTTCTAACATGGTGCTTCTAAAACTATGATGTAAATATGAATCATCTGGGGTCTTCTTAGAGCCGAGATGGGGTCCAAGCATCAGCATTTTTATCAAGCTTCCCGATGCTGCTGCTGTTGCTGGTCCGTGGACCAGACTTTGAGTAGAGAGGCTTCCACTCCCCCAAGCCAGCTCCAGGGGTTCCTCCCTCAAAATGAATCCTTTCTCTCACTCCTCAGGCCTTCTCAGAAATCTGGGAGCAAGGCCACCACACTGGGTTTGGATTGTGGCACTTTGGTGGCATTGGTCTCCCGGATGGATAAATGTTTCCTGGGTGGGAGACTTATTATCCCCAGTAGATCCTAAGCTCAGTATCCAGCTTCCTGTGCATCTGACCGCAGCAGCCCCGAGGACTAAGGGCCCAGAGACCGTGGTAATGACCCATGGAATAGAGTAGGTGGGGTGGGACTGAATCGGCTATGATTTCTTACACCATACTGAAAATACACTATCTTTCCAAACAGGATTCTTAGGCCATGTGAGAATTTATGCGAGATTTTCTAGTTTAGAATGTTTGGAGCAGTGATAATTCTCAAATAAACAATCCAGTTCCAGCATTGGATCTCAGACCTTGCGCACCACCCCACCCCCAAACTAACTCATGAACCCCGCCCTCAAACAAACAGGCCAAGACAGGGAGGAACGTTCAAGCAGCAACTGCACCTTTGCCTTCCCGTCCCAGAGCCCTCTCCCGACAGCCCTTCGCAGCCGGCCCTATCTCTGACCTTAGCAAGTGTTTTGAAACACCAAGAAAAACGAAAAAATATCTTTTCTTCACTGAAAGAAAATGGAGAACCTCTTGTTTTAAAAACTTAAATGTTTGAGAATGCCTTATTTATTATCTTTTTTTCCCTAGCTCATCTTCTAGCCAAATGGGTTGAATCTAGATGCCTCTCCTCCAACTTAAAAAAATAAATAACAGGCATTTTTTCCCTGCTATATCATTCCATCTCCATATAGTGGCCTATAACCTCCCTAACTCTTTTTTTGCCCACCCCAGTCCTGCCACACACATGTGGGTTCAGTGCAAACCCAACTTCTCAATCAATTTCCCTCCTTGCTGCACCAGCCTAAGAAATGTCCCTCTTTTCAGAAATGATGGCGCTGCCATTATATGTGGGTATATTTGGCCATTAGCTGTGTAGCATCCCATGCCATATTTTTATTTGTGTGTCAGCCTGCTCTTTAAATACTTTATTGTTAGTTAACTTCTGACATATTTATACCTCATCAAAAGGTGCTAGATTAAAACTCACCAGAGAACACCATGGCCCCTTCATGTCCAGCCAGCAGGGAGGACAGAGATATAGAACTTGGATTCCATTCATCCATTCCACAGCTAAGTTTTTGTAATGGTGGAGTGATCAAATAATAACCAAAATAAGGTGAAATGTATGTACATAATTGAATAGAATGCCTGCTATTTCACAATCTACATACTCTCTCCAATAACATACCGTCCTTGTGACATCCTTCTGAAGCCTATGGGGAAAGGTAATGTGTCATGCAAAACATTTAATTAGTAAACTCACTTTGACAGTGTTTCAAGTCAGTACGTGGGAGAAAAAGTTATGGAGTGGAATAATATAAAATTTAACTGTGACATGTCGAACATACTCTTGGAGCAGGTTCCTGAAAATACCAAAGAGGAACAGTGATTCCAACACTGAACAACAGGGGATCAATTTATGGCTTACTTAGCCAAATCAGCAATCTGGAAAAGATACCTCTTAAATTTCCACTGAAAGCTTGACAGCGAGTAAGACAGCCTGACCTCCATGGTTAATAAATTCCATAAGTAGAGAGCAAACATTAAAAATGCCCTGTAGCTCAATGTCTTCGGCCAAAAAGAACTAATCCAATTGACTGAGAACAAAGAAAACGACCAGGGATGTGTGGTTCCAGAATGTCTCTGAGGTATTCAAAACCAAGTCAATTTAAGGACTTGTAAGTTAATAACTAGGACTTTACACATAATCCTGTACTTTACAGGTAGCCAATGAAGGTTTTTTACAACCAGAGTAATGTGATTTTCATGCTTGGTGTCAGTCAGAATGTCAGTTACTGAGTTCCAGACCGAGGGAAGTTCCTCGATAAGTCCATTAACGGAGCCCCTTGGAATACCAGCATGGGGGTATGGCGCGGACCCCTAGGAAGACGGGAGGTCATAAACAGGTAGAGGGAGTTGGGAACAGAGGACCACAGCCCTGGGGAAGGCAGGTCCACAGGGCTTTTTAAAGTGTATTTAGTAAATAATTAAATGGGAAGCCCAACAGATATGTCAGGATCAAAGGTCAAGTGCAAATTCACAATAGAAATCTTGGGAGTTCACAACCTTCAAAGCCACAGTTCTGGGCAATTTATGGATTTGCAGTGATGGTGGGAACCCAGGAGTAATAAGGGTTTCCTCTTAGTGTGATTTACTGTGAGCTTTTAATAGTTAGGCAGAGAATATCCGGAGGTTAGGTGGTAAGAGAGTGAATTTAAGTTTCAAAAGGGTAATGATGAGTACTTTTTAAATACATACTACATAATGTTAGATTAATATTTTAAATGCATTGATTGGATTCCTTTTTTAAAAAATGGTCCAAGAGCTCTGTGTCTGCATGTGTATTCATTTTCCAGTGCAAATATTGTATATGATAAGACCTTCATAGATTTCATATTGACTTATACTTAGAAAAATAAAATAAGAAAGGCAAAAAAAAAAGCCATTAGTTGAACACCTAACATTAATCGTAGTACTAGTATTCAGCACACATTCTTTCCCTCCCGTTTTGATATTACAAGGTAGAGAGTATTCGCTGCAAATATGAAGCAGGATGTGAAAGCTCAGGGAGTGGATTATGCTGCTCTAGCTCCCGACCCCTCAAAATCTATCCACACACCAGCAACATCAGCAGCATTGGGGAAAGGATTAGAAATGCAGAATCTCGGGCCTCACTCCAGACACACTGCATCAGAACCTCCCTTCATCAGTACCTAGAGGGTTACGGTGTGTCACATGAATGAGTTCTTTGAGAGGACCTGGGGAAGAAGGCAGACCAGGGAGGCGGCCCAGCTCGGGGCTGGCTCACGCCCCTGCCGTACAAACGAGCTGCAGCAGGAGGGCCCCTGCCCCAGGGGGCAGGTATGTGAGGGTGCCTGGGGAAGTGTCATGTGGTGAAAAATGAAGCAAGGGACATGGCTGGCTTGCTCTGGCAGCAAGTGCAGGAACTCATGGGCTCTTCAAATGCATCATTCCACAAAAATTGGTGGAGCAACAACCATCTATGATAAAAGAGAGGTTAAGACAGTAGGTTCTGGAGCCAGTCGGCCCAGATTTCACATCAGACCTGCTTCATAAGCTTGGGCAATTTACCTAATCTCTTCATCCCTCAATCTCTTCATCTGTAAAATGGGTGTGCTAATGGAGTTGTGGGGAGGCATACAGAAACAGCTTGTTCAATGGATGCTATCATTAGTTACCATGTTGTCCTAGGGGCTCTGGTCAGCATTATCAACCCTAATGATGAAATGAACTCTGGTCTGTGGGGCAGGTGCAGAGAGTGAGGTGGTTCTGGCACAATTCAGGAATAAGCAATCTAACCCCCCACCCTGCCCCATAAAACACCTGGATGGGCTGGATACAGACTTAAACAATGCTCTGTGTACTGCAGAGTAGAGTCCATAGAATAGAAAAGCTTCAGTTGTTGGAATTGAAGAAGAAACTGAGTAAACCAGTGAGCTATGCTATGGCTGCCCTTCTAGAAGTTATTGACCTCAGCAACCCCCAGGACTGTCTAAGAGATGGGACCTTGGGCCATTGGGGATAAGAATTTAGTGCTGAACCCCCCTCCATGAAGCTGAGACAGGCAAAGGTGGATTAGGAAAACTCATTCACCAGCATAGACACAGAATGAGGAAGTAGTGTGCTTTTTTGGATGGAAAGACAGAGATCATTGGATACATATTTCAAAAATATCATTCTAACTATGGATTGAAGGAGGGCAAAGTGGAAGAAATTCCACATTCAGGCGAGACATTCTGGTGGCTTTCACTATGGCAGAGACAGCAGGGCCAGCATGCTGGCAGCATGCTGATTCTGGGTCCAAAATCGTCCTCAAAAGTAAAGAATAGAACTTAGCGAGGATCTTACAAAATGACTCAAAAAAAGGAAAAAGAAAAGAAAATGAAACAGATCAATGACACGGGCCAGGCATCCAGAGATCAGGACAGTAGAGTCCAGCAGTGGGATCCAGGTGGTAGGGGATTTTGGCAAAGTCAGTGCAGGTCAACCCAGGTCAGAAGAACAATCTAAAGAGGGACCCTCCTATTTTGGAGGATACTGATCATGGCCATCCTTGCAAAAGACAGAGCTTCGGAATAACCCAGGGTAAGGGGGGTGATCTGGCCTCGCATCTAGAACTGAGACTTAGAAGAAACCTCTGGAAGGGACAGAGAATCGCACCAGAAGTTCAGCATCACTGACTCAAAATTGTTTTAAGCCAGGAGACCAGGTTAGTCTAGCATCTCACACATCCTGTAGAACGGAAGGACACAAGGGGCCTAAACCCAGTCTGCTACTCAATGTGTGGTCCGTGGACCAGCAGCATCGGCTCCCCTGGAGGCCCTGCCC
Source organism: Tonatia bakeri (assembly GCA_004024845.1). Taxonomy (NCBI): domain Eukaryota; kingdom Metazoa; phylum Chordata; class Mammalia; order Chiroptera; family Phyllostomidae; genus Tonatia; species Tonatia bakeri. The sequence continues at coordinate 55,589 of PVIA01002538.1, forward strand.
CCAGGTCTGGGGGTGAGGGTCTGCATTTCCACATGTTCCCCAGGAATCCCTGCACACGTTGGGGCTCGAGAGGCATTGCTTTGAAGACTGCGTTGTCCGAGCTGCCCGTGATCAAGGATAAATGAGATGCACGTTCAGAAACGGAGTGGGTGAGGGTAGTTTTGAAGAAGTCCAATTCTTCTCAGGCAAACCAAAAATGGAAGAGACTCGGCCGCATCCAGGCCAAGATAGTGAGGTGCATTGGCATCCTCCTGCAAGTCAGACTGGGCAAGTGCAACAAAACAGATCCCCCCGAAAGTGAAGGGGAGTGAGATGGAAGAGACGCGACACTGAGAAGCAACTGAGAGCTGTAATTTCCGGTTTCTTTCCACTGCCAGTTAAATGACGTCAGCCTCTAACTTACAATGCAACCTTAAAATGTTTCCAAGTACAATTATTTTAGATTCAAATTCACGGCTATGGGATTTTGCACCGAAGCAACAATTTCCCCCATCAGTGCATTAACATTCTCCTGTATTACTCTGATGTCACCCTTTAGGGTTTCTTTCACCCATGATGCAATTAGAATGATTACATGGCCTCCCTAAAGTCCACTAGCAGTATTATCGTCTCTCTATTCAGTGAATAGATGAACACCTACTATGTGCCTGGGCTGGACACTGGAGATACAACAGCGAACACACCCAACATACTCCCTGCTCTCACAGAACCTCAAGTCTGTGAAATTAAACACCATCATCACATTTCTAGCCACTTTCCAAAGGATGATTAACATTTAGACTCAGGCTCATTTTTGTAATAGCACTACATGTGACAGACCTTTGTGTTTGCGCATGTGCTGTTGTTTTGCTATAATGGATCAGAAACCTCTTCTGGGCTATCTTTTTTAGAATATTTTCTTCAGCTGCAAAATATTTTCTGTAGTGAAAACCTTGAGAGTCCTAAGGGATGGCAATTGAGCATATAAATATGTAAAATTCTCATTGAACTAATAGACCTGCTTTGGGGTTGTTTGGGGTTTTGTTTTTGTTTTTTGGCTTGTTAAACAGAAAGATTTGGCAAGTCCTCTAAAACTCTATCACTTAGGTCACTCGGGGGAAACGCGAGCACGGAGGAGCACAGCACACACATCTGCCATCTTTGTGTTTCTTGAGAGCTCCGCCGAGTCTCCGAAGGCCGCAAAGATGACTTGTCCCCGCACGTCAGCTGCAGCAGCTATGGGTGAAGGCTGTGGTTGCTCTTCCGTTCAGACACGTGCAGAGATCGCATCGGAGCCAGGGGACAAGGCAGGCAGAAATGTAACCCTCTCCCCTCCCACTCCATCGCCACCCTGGCCTGGCATCCCTCCCTTCCCCACCACTACTCACATGCACTGTTGGGTATTTAGCCACATGTATGTCAGAGTCCTTATCTAAAAACAACTACCACGAAACCTGGCCCCTTAGCCAAAAGGCAGATACAACCTTGAACGGTATGCCTAGGGAGGTAAGACAATTAAAAAAAGGTGCTAATTATCACTGGATTAACCTGTGTCGAAGATAGAAAAAAACGTATCTTTTGTATTTTACCTTGGCCTTCTCCCTCCCCCAGTCCCCACTGTGTATACATTAACTCAATCATCAGCTTCTCGAAAAGGAGACGTCTGCAGAGGGGTTTGTATTCTCAGCACCGAGGGCCCAGAAACCAGCATTGGTGAGCTCAATTTTGCTGGGACTCCAGGGGTCACACGGTTGGGAGATGAGAATTCATTTCGAGCACACTGGGATAATGTGAGACCTTCTTCAAACACCTCATTTCTGCCCGAAGCTGCCCCCCACTCTTGTCTGCTCGAGCTGACTTCTGCCGTCCTTCATTTCCTATTTTCCAAGCATCTCCAACACTGTCATTTCCTCCCTTGAACTGCACTTGGATTCACCCTCTTCCTCTCCATCCTCACGACCACACATCCCTGGTCCAGACTCCGCTTCTCTCTTCCCTGCTTTACAGCACCAGCCTTCTAGCTGGCCTGCTGGGGCCCACTTGAATCCACACCTCCTCTCCCATGAGGGTGATCTTCTGTAAAGGCCACTTTTTGCTATCTCTTATTGGCTCAAAAATTCTAAATGAATGGCAGTCCTGCACAGTTCAATCTAGCTCTTACGTGTTTGAGAACGCACAGAACATAGAATCAGAAAGACCTGGGTTTGAATCCCATCTCCACCAATTGCTTATTTACAAACTCTCCAACTTCCCTGATCTTTGTTGTTGTTGGTTTTTTTTTTTTGCTTTTCTAAATATGGTTATATATAAAATATATATGTAAAACATGAAACTTGTCATTTTAATCATTTCAAATAGCTTTTAATTACATTCACAATGTTCTTCAAACATCACCACTATTTCCAAAGTTTCTCTTCCTCCTAAACAGAAACTCTACCCATTAAGTGGTGGCTCATTCTACAAGCGCACCATCCTCCTTCCGTGTGTTCACCAACTCAGAAGCTCTCTGAATCTTACTGTTAAGTGTTTTTACCACACCCTGCCTCCAGCCACTCTCCCTTCCCCAGAGACGTGGTCATGGGCCTGAGAAGAGGGGTGGGGAGTGCAGCTGCAAGTTCCAATCTTCTAATCATGGCTTACAGCTTCTGGTGCTAGCCCCCTTCCCGAAGCTATCTAGGAGCCCCCCACCCCAAGTCACTGCATTCGAGTAAACTCAGGTGAGATCAAAAGGGGCTTGCTGCGAATAACAAAAGACACTGCTGTCTCTCAGGAGATTATAAGGGCTCAGTTGCTCTGTGCCAGGAACTGGGTCCAAGACCCAATATTCCTAATTATGACAAAGCAAACATCACCACTGTCTTTTTCCAAAACGTTTTCATCAACCCAAACAGAAACTCTACTCATTAAGCAGTGTCTTCTCATTCCTCTCTCCTGCCAGCCTATCATCTGCTTTCTGTCCCTATAAATTTACCTATTCTATGAAATTCATCTGAGTGGAATAATATAATACTTGTCCTTTGGTTGTCTGGCTTATTTCACCTGGCCTGCTGTTTGCAAGTTTCATCTAAGTCGAACCTCAAATCAGAGCTTCATCCGTTTTTAGTGTCGGCGTATACCACATTGTGTTCATTCATCCTGTCGGCATAGGACACATCCGAGACGCTAGAGAATTTTTATGAGTTTATTTGAGCCAAACTGAAAACATGCAGGGAAGCGAGATCTCAAATGCCCCAGAGGACAAGTTTTGTAGTTTCTTGTACACATTCGGAATTGAGGAGGGAACATAGGGAAGACTGCAAACACGTGGGGGAAACCAGGCAGGAAACTTCTGCGATTAGATCACAGGGGAGCTCACAAATGATGGGCTCTTCCGAGGGTGATTATCCTTCAGAGGGGGCTGGAAAAAGAGGCATCTCCAAGTCCTTGACGTGCAAAAACAACAGACAGGGCAAAGGTAACCTTTTCCTAGTGAAGCTGTAAGCCTGAGGTCTGACTACTTGCAAGATCTGCCCAGTTGGGAAAATATGATCAGATCACCCATGAGGTTACTTTTCATTAGATTTATTATAGCACCCCTTTTTCATCCACAGTCTGTTGATGGATACCTGGACTGTTTTTATCTCTTGGCTATGATGCTGCAATACAAGTATTGGGTTAAGTCTGCTGCAATGCAAGTATCTATTTAAGTCTGTTTTCAGTTCTTTTGGGTACATACCTGGGAGTGGAATTGCTGATTGACAAGGTGATTTGTTCGACTTTTTGAAGAACTGCCGAACTCTTTTGCAGTGGCTGCACCATTTTACATTCCACTCAAGCAACACCCAAAGGTTCCAATTTCTCCACAGTCTTCCAACACTATTTTTTTCTTTTTTCTTTCTTTCCTTTCTTTACTTACAGCCATCTTAGTAGGTGAAGAGAGGTATCTCATTGTGGTTTTGATTTGCATTTCTCTAATGACCGAGTGAGCAGCTTCGTGCAGTTATTGGGCGTTTACATATATTTTTGGAGAAATGTCTAGTCAAGTTCTTTGCCCACTTTAAAACTTGGATTGTTTGATTTTGTTTGTTGGTTCTGTCGTTGTTGTTGTTGATGGTACCCTTTGTTGTACCAAAGTTTCCAATCCTGATAAATTCTAATTTAGCTATTGTTTTTCTTCTGTTGTTTGTGCTTTTAGCTCATACTATTGCCAAATTCAAGGTCATGAAGATTAAGCCCTATGTTGTTTTTCTAGCAGTTTATGGCTTTAGTTCTTATATAGGTCATTCATTCATTTGAGTTAATTTTTGTATATGGTGTGAGGAAGGGGCCTGGCTTCTTTCTTTTGCATGTGGAAATCCAGTTACACATTACTGTTTGTTAAGGAAAACTGATCTTTCACCATTGAATGGATTTGGCACCCTTGTCAAAAGTCAGTTGTCCATATATGTCGGGGTTTATTTTGGACTCTTCATTCTAATCCATTGGCTTATATGTTGTCCGCATGCCAGTAGCACATTGCTTTGATTTCTGTGGATTTGCAGTAAAGTTTCTAATCAGGAGATGGGAGTGCTCTGACTTTGTTTCTCTTTAATCACATTCTAGTTAATTTCAGCCCCTTGCAATTCCATATGAATTTGAGATCTGCAACAACAATGAAAAAAATAGTCTTGGAAATTTAATAGAGAGTGCATTGAGCTTGGCGCTCACTTTGTGGAATACTGCTGTCTTACCAATTTTAAGTCTTCCTTTGATGAGTATGAATGTCTGTCCATTTATTTAGGTCTTTTTCTTCTTTTTTTTTTAGAAAACCACTCAGATGGTGTTCTCTCCCTCTTACTTCCTCCAAGGACAAAGAAGAATGATCATCAATTCATCAAAGGCAAATGGTAGTTACCGAAGCAACACCAAGAACTGGTTTCACGCTCAGGAGAGAACACTCCATCTCCCCCTCATGGTTTCAGGTGTTCTACACGTTCAGAGAAGCTTCTCTAGCAACAAACTATAGAAATGATCCCTGAAAGTATAGTCTTTATTTAGGTCTTCTTTAATTTCTTTCAACAATGTTTTATAGTTTTCATTGTATAAGTCTTTCACCTCCTTGGTTAAATTTATTCCTAAATACTTGATTCTTTTAGATGGAAATGGAACTTATTTCTTGATTTCCTTTTTAGAGTCCTCATTGCAGGTATATAGTGACATAGGTGATTTTTGTGTATTGATCTTATGCCTTGCAACTTTAATCAATTTGTTTATTAGCACTAGTAGCTTTCAGATGGATTCTTTGGGGATTTCTTTTATAGGATCATGTTGTCTGTGAATGGTCTACTTTTTCCTTTCTAAGTTGGATGCCTTTTATTTCTTTTCTAATTTTTTCTGGCTAGAACTTCCAGTACAATTTTAAAGAGCTGCGGTAAAAGTGAGCATTCTTGTTTTGTTCCTGATAATTTATGTTTAAAGTACTTATTAAATGGATGAGATCAGTGCCCTCGTAAGATGAGACAAGAGAGAGCGTGTTCCTCTCTTCCCCTCTCTTCCTGCCATGTGAGGACATCGTAAAACAGCTGCCTACAAATCAAGACGAAGGCTCTTACCAGAACCCAGCCATGCCAGCATGGCCCTGGGAAGTCCTGATCCTGGACTTCACAGCCTCCAACACAGTGAGAAATAAATTTCTGCTGCTTAAGCCACCCCGTCAATGGTATTTTTTTAAAGCCCAACTCCAAGCCAGAGTACCATAAATTCTAACACTAAAGGCTTGTTTACCTCAGTTTCTATTGCCACAACATGTCTAACGTTTAACAAAAAGGCACGCCACAAACAAGGAAACACATCACAGTTTGAAGAGACAAAGCAAGCATCAGAACCAGACTCAGATATGAAATAGATGGTAGACTATCAGAGACAGAACTGAAAATAACTGTGATTAATATGTCCATGGTTCTAATGGAGAAAGTAAGCAGCATGTAAAAATAGACGGGAAGATACATATGATACATGATGGTGGGTACGTGGCACTGAGCTGTTGTGAAAACCCATAGAACTTCACAGCACAAAGAGCAAATCTAAATGTTTCACATTTACAAAAATAATTTAGGAGGTCACAGTGAAATGTAGAATGTGACCAAACAAAAGTACGAGACAACCTCACTTTTGCAGTGGGAAGATAATGGGAAGAGACTAGAATGATCTGTGTGGTAATGGATTTGACTCAGAGACTTGTATAAACTTGTTAGTAGAGATATACATCATTACACATAGAAATATATACATACACACACACACACACATATGGCTCAGCATATATGCTACATAACTGAGAGGTGCTAGAAGCAATGACACTCCAATAACAGTGAGCTCACCTAATGCTCAGATTTTGGTTTCATTCTCCAGTGAAAGGAGCCAGGGCTTATTAGAGAAATGACTGGTTCTAGAACTGAGGCAGGACATATACAAGATGACTCTAGAGCATCTTGTAGTGCCAGAAAGGTCACACCATTCCTCTGCATAGCATATACCTCCAGGATAAAGCCAGAGGAAACACTCATGTCCCCGTTTCCAGAAAAGCAACTAGACCCCACACTCAAGCAATAAATCCACAAGGTCTTTCCTTGTTCTCTACGCTGACTCTGTGGCAAGGATTTTCCCTTTACTTCTCTCCCCGCAGTGTGACCTAAATTTCCACCCCCACCCCCCCTGGCTGCACTTAGAAACTCTCATCAAGACGTCTGTTGAGGGCAGCCCTTGGAGTGTGTTTCAGATGTCGTAGTAGAGCCCGTGGATGTCATACTCTCGTTCCTGGCTCTGCCTGCAGGGGAAGTGAGGAACAGGCTTCCCCGTCGTAAATGTGAGATGAAAATGACAGCGTGTTGGGTAGAGCCTGTGAGAGGTTGTAATGCTAAGCCCCCTTGATCAGAAAGAATCCAGTGCCTATTAGTGTTCTGTACCTGGACACCATCTCCATACACGGAAGATACTTACAAGGCAGAGATTTCCCTTCTGAGGCTCAAAGCCCATTGTCAAGGGCCTGCACACTAATTTTCTTTTAATCATTTTTCCCACCAGCTGGGAATGATTTATAGTTGTATGATTCTAGAGTTATTAGGTACAAATTTTTAAATTCTTTATTTTGTAGATGAGAAAACCGAGTTGGAGGGTAGTCTCGCTGTTGTAGATTCCATAGAAATGCTATTTATGCAAAATGAAAAACCTTATTGTAGCTTAGAAGAATCATTTAGTCTTTCAAAAACTTAATAAATAATTGATCTCTACACAGTGTAGCAAGGAACCAAGGATATCTTCATCTTTTCTTACATTCCTGTTTAACTATTGATTAGAAAGTACAGAAGGTGGGATATTGAAGATCTGTGATATATTTGGGCCATTCTATGAAAAATCTAAACTTCAAAAACAGGTACATTTTTTTGCAACAGAAATAAATTCTCTGCCTTACAAATTTATTTATTCCAGGACTCATTCATATAATAATCTAGCTGGTATATATAAAAATTATTTGCATCAAAAAATTTCTGTGTAGGCTCCCTATGACTGAAATGAGAAGGAAAGTATACATTAAGAAATTCAGCCCTGGCTGGCGTAGCTCAGTGGATTGAGTGCAGGCTGTGAACCAAAGCATCGCAGGTTCGATTCCCAGTCAGGGCACATGCCTGGGTTGCAGGCCACGGCCCCCAGCAAACACACATTGATGTTTCTCTCTCTCTTTCTCCCTTCCTTCCCTCTCTAAAAATAAATAAATAAAATCTTTTTAAAAATAAAATAAAATAAAATAAAAAGAAATTCATTACCCTGATAAGATGCAAATTCTCTCCTAATTTATTTATGTTTCCTAAAAGTTCAATTATTTAAACATTTTTGTCAAGGTCTTTGCTCAGTAACTCATACCTGTAATTTTATTTGGTCTTAAAAAAGAAAACCAGAAAACTACAGTTTCAACAAAGAGCCCCAGAATGAGCTGAAGTCTGCATTTTACTGTCAACAGAGGTAAGCAAACGCGTGATCTTTACTGCACAAAAACTCTGGCCTCGTATCCTTGTCATCAAACTGTCACAAGAACTGTTTCATGCCATTATGGGTCAAGACAGTTACTGTATGTTTTTTCTGGACTTGGAAAACTCACCGTAACATAGACCTATCAAATTGCACGTATATTGTCACGGGCATTTCTCATATGTTTTGTACTTAAAAAGTTCTTAAAGTGCAGAGGTTGATGGCAGAAGTTCAGGACTCTAGACTTCGCAGTTCCCTACCTGCTCCCATCGGAGACTGAAAATGAGGCTCCACTCTCCAACGGTGACAGACGGACAAGGTGAGGGGTGTGGAACCCCTCCCGGAGGAGGACACTTCCTTGAGACTCTCTGTTAAGATGATAAATGGGTAGATCATCTGGCTTTAAACAAATGGCAAAGAAATATTACAACTGATTAAGGCTATTTTCAGTTTTGTTATATTGTCCATTCTTGACCCTGCAGATATATGAATAAAGGGAATTTTAGATTACTTCTGACATTACGAGATCAAAGTTCTGAGGACACATGCTGTGCTGGATTTCCCACTTTTGGCAGAAGCCAGAGAGGGTGTAGTTTTATCGAAACGAGGACGGCCTGCCTGGCACGATCTGAACCCTCCACTGCCCTCCTCCGTCGTGATGAGCAGTTAAGTCCAACCAGCGTCCAGTTGAAGCCACTTCCCTTTGAAGTGAATTCTCCTGCCTTCTTAGCAGATTAGAGGTATCATTATTTTTGTTTTTGCTCTTTTTCGATTACATCTCGTGCATGTTTGGAGCCGGAAAGAGGACATTTCGAATGCATTTCACTCGGTCTTGGGCTGGGGTCAGCAAAGCTGCGCTCCCGCACCAGTCTGCAAACATCTGGTGTCCCAGATGGGAGTAATAACCACCCTCCCCCTATTTTCGTGACTGCATTATGGGAGATGTTCGCTGGTTTCCTCCTCGGTGAGTTTAATTCACACCAATACTTTAAGGAAGATTAGAAAGGAAAAAAGGGAATGAAAGAAAACATTTCTGACAGCACAGAGTCGAGTTTTCATGCTCCCTTCATACAAAAAAGATTCCAAGATAATTATAGCCTATCACAGACCTTAAAGGCTTATTTTGCGAATCAAATCAACTACATATTATTTTCTGTGCAGAAGCTCAGTATGCACCACAAAATGTTATATTTTCAGCCCAGACAGAGGGTTTATGTTTTTCCTCTAAAATGATTTTCATCAGTGGAGTAGTTTCTGTAAAACCAGCTGAAAATCAAACAACCTTGTAGAGCTGCTATTGCCCAGTGTCGCCGTTCTGCCTCACAGGGACACTGGCACTGAGAGATACCCGAGCTATTGCACTGCCGACTCTCTCTACATCTGCACTAAGAAGACATTGTGTTATTTCTTGTTTTCTCTCTGAGACGATTTTCTAGAGTATTGCCCAGATTTGCTGTAGTGAACACTCAGGGAGTTCACATGCGGACTGTCAGCTCCTGAGAAAAGGGATTCTCAGGGGGTGAGCCACAGAATCACAGATCCAAAGCTGGACACAGCGGACCGATCGAGCAGTCTCCGTGTGGAGAGGTTGAGCGAGGGGCAGAGTCAGGTCTGAACTCAGGACTAACGATCCAGCACCCCTAAGGAACAGAGCACCGAATGCAAGTGCTGTGAGCGCAAGAGTTTGGTCCCTGTTGATGACTGGTGTGTCCTGAGCATCTGGAAGAAGGCTTGGTACATAGCGGGTACTCAATAAATGGTTATTGAATGAATGAATATTGCTCTCAGCTTCTCAATCAAGACCATAAGCCAGCAAGGAATCAGATTTAACCTTCCTATGTGACCCTGTATCACAGGGGCAGCAGCATGAATTAGTGAAAAGAGCGCCCAGTTGCATCTTTTAACAGAGTCATTTATGTTTTCTCAGCCAAGTCCCTTTATGGCTGTATTTCCAAGAGCAAATAACTCAGGGCCTTAGCTTCCTCATCTATAAAATGACATAACATAGGATCAACCCATTTCATAGGGTTGACTGCATATCAAAGTAGATAGTATATGTCAAACTCTAAGATGCTGTGAAAATAGTGTTATTGTCAATAAATGGACTCTGAGATGTAACCATTTTATTAACAGAGGTATTGCTGCCTGCAGAAGACTTTAGGCAGGAACTCTGGAGAAGCAGCTACTCCACTGTGATGAAAGGCCCTGCTGGGAGCCACGGCCTCAACTGCTCCTGAGCTAGAACCAGCCTAGCAGAAGCCAAGGAGACAAATGCAACCCATAAGGAGGTGTGAGGTGGGGTTAAGGAGCAGCAGGAAGCATTTGAGAAGAAGGCAAGTACAGCCAGAAGTTCAAGTCAGTTATTCCAAATAACATTTAAGAACTGGTCCAGGTAATAGATTAAAATGCAGTGTTGAGATTTCTGGGTGGACATAGACTAGGTCGTTGGTAGACCAATCATTCCTAGAACTCAGTACAAGCATCTGGGAACCAGGGCTATCTCAGAGGAAGGGGCGGGGGGGGGGCAGGTCCTAGGAGAGCAGGCTAAAACTGGGGCTCTGTGGGGTGCCAGGGATACACCAGGTAGCAGAGGCTGGATTAGAAGAGGCAGATGGGCACGGGCTGGCTTGTCTCACCCTGCCATAGGGAAAGGATACCACAGCTCAGGCCACATGGGACATCCAAGACTTTGTCCCCTTCAGATGCTCAGACATCTGAGGTTTCTGAGGTACCAGCAGACCTGGGCAGGGAAGCCCATGGGGGTTGCACATCACTGTTGGTAGCTCATGGGGAAAGGTCTGTTGCTCTGATGATTGGCACTAGTGCTAACAGTAGGAAAGCTATTAGAAACTTCAAAGGATATTGTTTTTGCCACGGGGATGACAGGAGACCACAGTTATGAGCAAACCATAGACACTACTTTTGTGACATCTTAAAGCACAGTATTACTATAAGGCAAAATCCTGAAGGCACGCCCATGATTTTCCAGCGATTTGTTCAGAACAAAAGACATCAGGCAGTCAGGCCAGAGCTGCAGACCAAGGAATGCTTGTTTGTACGCATTGTTCTCCCAGCCCTGCTCTTCCGAGTCACCTTGTCCACAGGCCTCCCAGCTGATGGCCATAAAGGGAGGCCAGGGGTAGTCAGGCATGGTTCATGGCTATTCCTCCCCATCACTCTCATGCATTCCAGTTCTACCAGAATCCTGACGTCTGGCTTTATCATTTCCCAGTCCTTCTGTGCTGACAACTAACTGAAGCTTCTAGCTTGGCCTCAGTGCACTCCAAGGACTCTAGCCCTCTCGGCCTCTGCTCCCATCCAGCCCTGGACATCTCAGGTGGAGTGCTTTGCTCAAGCTCTGTCCTGACGACTAGACACCAGCCTGCACCGGCCTGACCAGCACCCAGATGGACCCACTCAGGCCACCCAAACAGGTGAGCGTTGCAAACAGCCTGCTGAACTGAAGCCTCTCCACTGGGGTCCTGCAGCAACCGGCATGAGAGCCCTCGGGAGGAAGCCAGAGCTTAGCCAGAGCTGCGCAGTTGAAGGGGAAGAAGACAGAGCGCTTACAGGAGGCGCTGACCCAGGCCCAGCCCATGGGCGCAGGCGTGCCCACCCCACGTCGCCTGCAGCATTTCACTTTCAGATTTGATTTTCTTTTAGGAATCATCCCTCTGAAATATGCAAATAATTTCTGGAAAGTTGCAGCATTTTCAGTCATTCGCATTCTATTGTAAAGTATTTTGATACCGTTGCTCTCCTCCCTATATCCAGCCCACAGCAGTGGTGAGGGTGGATGGGCAGTTTGACCTGGAAGAGACAAAATAAGTAACATAACTAAAGACCTCTGGAGGCCAGGGGAAATGTTCTTAAAGTGACCAGTGCTGCAGGAGGAGGGAGAGAGGGGAGAGGAGCTCTGGGGACACCTGGGCCAGGGCCCAAGGACACCAGGAGGTGGAAGGGAGGTGTGAGAAAGAGAAAAACAAAGTTTCTCTTTGTTGTCACTGTCCCCCCAAATTTTACAATTAGGAATCAGGAAGGAAGGTAATATTCTCTTCCTCCTTCCTCTCATTTCATTTCCTGTTCCTAAGATCAGAGCCTGGGCCTGGTAGAATTATTATCATTTGTAAATGGGCTTTCATTTATTTTTTTCATGGGCTTGATTGAGGTGAGTTTGGTTAATAAAATCATATAGGTTGCAGCTGTGTAATTCCATAACACACCATCTGTGTATTGTATTGTGTGTTCGCCACTGCAATCCAAGTCTCCTTCCTTCACCATTTATCCCCCCTTTACCCTCTTCTACCTGCCCCCACCCCTCATTCCCTTTGGTAACCGCCACACTGCTGTCTGCGTCTATGAGTTTGTTGTTTTCGTTGTTGTGTTTGCTTAATCTCTTATTTCTTTTCACTCAAAACCGTGGAACGGATAACATTTCTAATGATTCAAAATTCAAAAGGCACCTACAGGAAGCTGTGTCCAGTTGGCTGGGGAATCCTTGTGGAGCCGAACAATCCATATACAAACAAGCACACACTCACGCACACACACTCTCTTTTTTCCTTAGGCTGTTGTTTTTAAGGTAATAGTTCAGGAACATTGAGTTACACTGGCTTTGGGGCCTGCCTAGGAAGCTGACAACCATTGATAACATTTTTTTCCTGAGAGAAACCGTGTTCTCAGATTGACATAATCGACCTCCAGGTAAATTTCTAGAACCGAGCACAGTTGTAAGTTGGAGACTTCCTGTTTAGATCTCCGCTAAGCAGTGCTGACTCAGCAGAGATAAGAGAAGGAGGAGGGGCAAAGGGAACGATGCCTGTGCATACCAGATTAAAGTGTTCTGTGATTTCTTTTTCCCTCCCAAAGTGTCTTCAAGATGGGCTTTTTGGAAGCCAACATTTATTGGGTGAAGAGTTGACAAGAAGCGAGGGCAGGAAGAAACCTTTGTACGTTATCAAAATTCTCCTTCCTTCGGCTAAACAGACGAGATCTCCATGTAAGGGGTTTGAAGATTGTCCTCAGAAATCCTCCCAACTGGCTCACGGCTGTTGACAGTTGCTGTGTCCGTGGATGGAAATCCATGAATTTCAGGCTCTCATATGGGAAATACCGCAACAAAATAAGGGTGTCACTAGCTGGTGTCTTCTGGCCTAAGTGTGTGTTGGTTGTTTCTACATGACAAAGTGAAGCGAGAGTGAGTGTGTGAACAATCATTTCCAGAAGCACCAAGGACCCTGATGTGTTGGCAAACAATCCGCTATGTCTGGGTTGAAAGCAGCTCATTTTGGGGGACATTGTGATAACTTGCCGCCTTTCACCCACACCAATAACCACTGGTTTATTATGAAGACTGTCATGGACTACAATGAACAGCCTTGAAAAGATAAACATTTACGTTTCTTCCCAATAAGAGGAAGTAGTTCATTAACAAAGAGCAAGTGATTAAATTCCCCTATTGAATTTGATGGGACCTAAAAAATCAACTCTTCATTTCTTGATCAGAACCTATAGTTCAGTTAGTTTTTGCTGCAAATAAAAAAAAAATAGGATCACAGATTGATAGTTCTGTCATTGTGTGTGTGGTTTTCTCTCTCAGTAGGTTCCTAAATTTCTTGAAGGGAAGACTACTGGATCTCTTGGGTTGAAGGTGGGGGAGAAAGGGGAGGAAGGAAGGAAGGAAGGAAGGAAGGAAGGAAGGAAGGAAGGAAGGAAGGAAGGAAGGAAGGGGAAAGGGAGGGAGGACAGAAGGAAGGGAGGAAGGGAGGGAGGGGAACGGGAGTAAGGAGGGAAGGAGGGAGGGCAGAGAGAGAGGGAAGACAGGATGCAGAGCCCTCATACCACGTCATATTCACTCTTTTAGACCCCACAGCACTCAGGATACAGATTGTACTTGGTAGTTTTTCCCCAACCTTGTCTGTTAAACTGAATTAGAGATCATTTCAACATATTCAAAATGTATTAATTTAGCAAACACAGAGCACTAACTAGGTGCTAAGCACTCTTCTAAGTGCTTTACTTATTTAATAGGTAGCTGGACCACGAATATTAAAAATCTTGTATAATAGGTTTTCTTTAGAGTTTTAGATCTCTGTGGTATCTTAATTCACAGGGCATTACAATCTGAATTAAATTGCCATCAAAGTTTTATATCAGTAATTTTTCTTTGATTATGAAAGCAGTAATATTCATGTAAAAATTTAGGAAAACACAGAAAAGTATAAGAGAGACAACAAAATCACACTTCAAAAAGTTAACCCCCATTAGCATTTTTCATGAGGCCTATATTTTTAATACTCTGAAATGACTAGCTGCGATTTCTGCTCTTTCTGTCAAAGTGGCATCCCCAACCCCTAGTCATTTGCTATCCTATCATCTATTTTTTTGCTGTCATTGTATTCATCACTATCTAAAATTATCTCGCATAGCTAATTGTCATTTCTTCTCTGTCTCCTGCTACTAGAACTGATCCCCATCACCCCATATGTCCCAATGCTGGGTACCTGGCTGATGCTCCATAAATGCTTCTTAAATGCATTAACATCCTTTCTTCATTGCATATGGGGTCATCGTGACCAGCTCTGTACGCTACCTATAGCATTGTGTGTTGGTATAAGCACAGCTTCTGAAATTATTTTTCTCCAGGTTTCTTAGGCTCAACATTGAAAAAAAGTTAGAATTTTGGCTGAAATTTAATGACCACCATACCTGAAAAAAAAATCCGTACAGATTAAAGCAGTTATAATGTTGTAAAAATGTTTTCAAGGATGCAAGTGAGGTCTTGTGCATTTAAGATTGTAATGGATTAATCCTTTCCCTCCTGAGGATAACATGGACAGAAACTTGACAATGCAAATCTTCAATGAGAATGTACTTAACTAGGTCAATGGAAAGGGTCATTGTCACGTGTCCCACAGAGCCAAAGTTTTGCTATTTCCCCAAATGCTTATTTGACAGGACAGTCCTGCTTGGTATGAAAAATGTAATGTGTCAAAGGAATCCAGAGCACTACAATGAATAGGGGCATCCACCTAATGATAACTGGCTGCTGGAAAGATTCCTTCTCGTGGCCCAGGGACACCTGGAGACATAAAGCAAAGGGCCTTGCTGGGCTTATGGGTTCTTTTTCTTTAAGGAAAATTAAATCTCTTTACATATATCACCATAGTATATCCACGAACTAGATCAATAAGACACTACTACTGTCCTCATACTATCAATTCAATAGGTATTGGTGAAGCATCTATTACTTGCCCAGTTCTGTCCTAAGTAAAAAGTGCCTAAGAAAAAGTTTGGTTTAAAGGAACTTTAGATGTAGTGTAGAGGTAAAAGGAAAAGGTTTCAGAAAATTAGAAAAGGGGGAGAAAAACCAAGTGGCACCATTTATTATGGAGTTTCGGGGTGCGGGGGGCATGTGGACAACCCGGCGAAGCAGCTTTTCCAAAGATGGAGGGAAGGTAACTATGGCAATGACGGTCACAATGTCACGTGGACCGAATGCTGCCATTGGCTGGTACAATTCCAAGTGCTTTGCATAAATTCACTCAATCCTCACAACAACGCTATGGAGCCAATCCTATCATGATGTCCATTTTGCAGAGGACAAAACTGAGTCCTAGTTTGGGTTCAGTCCTCTAAGCCAGCAGTTCCTAAAGTCTTTAGGTTCAGGATCCCTTTATATTCTTTATAAGTATTGAGAATCTCAAAGAGCTTTTGTTTATATGGATCGTATTTATCAGTATTTACCATACAGAAATTAAAGCTGAGAAATTTTGAAAACATTACCATTTTTAATATTAAAATAGTCAATAATAATCATAAGCCCATTACATATAACAACACTTTTAGGAAGAATAACTACATTTTTTCAAAACACTTAGTAGGAAGAGTGATGTTATTTGACATATTTGCAGATTTCTTTCATATCTGCCTGGCTTACCTGAGAATCATCACGTCTGTCCCTGCATCTTTTCTGCGTTGATACATTATTTAGGTTGAAAAGTATGGAGTAAGTCTATGCCAACACAGATAGGTGGTTGGAAAAGCAAGGAGTTTCTTAATAGCCTTTTCAGATCATTGTGGATAACCTTTGGTACTACACCAACACCCAAAAATGTGTAGTTTCTTTCCCTTTTATTTGTTGAAGTATTATTTATGTATGACAAAACCGATCAGCTTTACACATACAGCATGATGAAATTTAGTGCTGGTATCGAAGGACTACAGAACACCCCTGAAAAACCCCTTCATGCTCCCACACACTCTCCCCGACCCTAGCTTCAGCAACCAATGATGCATGTTCTGACGTTGCAGTTTTGTCCTTTCCAGAATTTCACACACATGGAATCATTCTTAGTCACCCATTTTTTTCTAGGCATTTAATCATTTTTAACTCTTCTATTTAGATCCATGACCAATTTTGGAGTTAATTTTTGTGTATGGTGGGACGCATGCTTGGAGGATTTTTTGTTGATGTTGTTTGTTTGTTTTATACAGACACCCAGTTGTCCCAGCGTCACGTGCTGAAAAACTATCTGTTCTCCACCGAATTGCCTTGGTACCTCTGACGAGAATCAGTGGATCATGTAACTGTGCGTCTATTTCTGGCCTCTCTCTAGTCCCTTTCTTGATCCATTTTTATATTAGTGCTTCATTGTACTAATTTTTATAGTTTTATGATAAGTCATGAAATCTCGTGTAATGAGTTCTCCAATTCTGATCTTCACTTTTCCATAGAAATTTTAAAATAAATTTATTAATTATTTTTTAATCCTGTTAGGATTTTGGCTGGGATTGCACTGAATCTACAGATCAATCTGGGGAGAACTGTCATCTTGTCGATATTGAGTGTCTGAACCCAGGGGTCAGCAAATGATGGCCTACACACAAAATCGAGCTTATTCTTATATCCCCTTCAATGAAGAATGGTTTTTACATTTTTGAAGCGTTGTTAAAAATAAAAACCCACAAAGAAGAATATTCCAGAGACCTATACAGCCTAAAAGCCACCCACATTAACTATCTGGCCCTTTAAGGAAAAGTGTGCCAACCTCAGTTCTAACATGGCACATCTCTCCATTTCTTTATTTAGCTCTTTTTTTTCTGTGCAACAATATTTTTTATTGTTGTTCAAGTCCAGTTGTCTCCATTTTCCCACCACCACTCTTCAACTGCCCTTTGAGGTGTTTTGTAGCTTGTCATGCACACACTGAAATCTTTCACATCTTCCATTAAATTTATGCCTGAGACCATGCTTTCAGAGTCATTGCTGTAAGTCACAGGGGACAGGAGACACTAATAGTTAGCTTTTGATATTTTTTAAGGAGTCAGATTACACGGTGAAAATACTGAAGTATTATTTCAAAAATACTGTGGAAGGATCCACAGATGCCGGAAGCAGGGAAAGCAAGAGGGACCTGCAATATTTAAAATGAGAGGCGCTAGAGACGCAGGTTAGAGTCTTGGGAGAGAAAAGGGAGCCAGTTCAGAAAGACATTTCAAAGGAAGGGAAAGCACGACTGGTAATGGATTGGATAAAAAGGATGAAAGACAGGGAAGAGTCAAAGACAACTTCAAGGTTTCTAGCCTGTGATGTTAAATGGCTCGTCCATGGTGATTTTTATTTGGTTTACTTTTATCATCCAGATGCACAAATGGGATTTTCCCACATCTAGCCATTGTAGCACCCTGCATTCAGACTCACCATTGAAATGACCTGCTATCTCTTCACACCCTGTTAACAAACAGGTAGTATTTTGATGGATGTTACATGATCAGAGAAATCCTAGGTCTTGGTGGTGTGTGGAACATAGCTCTCTCTAAATCCTCTTTTAATTAATTATTCCACAATATTCAAAATCTTTTTAGCTATGAGGTAACCTAAAAGAACATTATTTTTACCACTGTGTTTGTTCGGAAATCATTAGCCCTTTAAGATTATTTATATTATTTATGACATTTAATTTAGGGTGTTTTTCTTTTTCCCTTTTTCCATCCTTTAGCTTTCCTTTGAAGTCACACTCTTAAACCTCCTTAAAAATATTTATGTGTGTTTAGTTAACAAAAGCTCCTGTAAGTTGAATCCATGCGGGGAAAAGGTTCAGGTAAGCTCTCTATATAAGCTTACAGACAATTGTGTAAATCTTCAGCCATTAAAGAGAAAGGAGAAAAAAGCCGCCCTCATTACACTGCTGTCATTTACTCTTCATCTCCTGTCCTCTTTAGCAGCATTAAGATGGGATGTAAATTTGCCAGTTAATGCTGTGAGAAAATGGATGGTTCAAGAAGAGCAGGAATTAGAGATCAGTATTAGGCGCCGATAAGCTCTTTTCCCTCCGCAGTGGCGGCTGTTTAACATTCATGGGAAAATCATCATCAAACAGCGTTATCACAGCTCTGTTGATGGCTGAGGAACTTCATCACTATGATAATTTTTTTTATAGCTGTGAGCCAAAAAGCTCCCTTTTATTTCGGCTGTCTAGAGCTGTGATAGAAGCTTGTTTGTATGGGGAGGGGACAGCCAACCCTGGCTCCTCGGCCGGGTCTGATTTCTTCTCCCCCCTACCCCATTCTCTCTTTCTGCATTTTGCCCTCAACAGTCCTGATAGATAAATAAATACATATACTTCCATATAAATATATATAGATGGAAGTCCTCCAACAATCCTTCAAAGCATAACAGATATTTTTATGATTGGTAATTCAGAGTTTGACAAGTGATGCCATTCTGTAATGAAACTGTCATCCATTTTATTGTGAGCAAAATGCTAACTGGATAACTGGAACGAGGAAGGGAGGGGAACAGAGGGGCGGGAGCAGGCCAGAGGCAGGGAAATGAATGCCTGACTCTGAATACCTGGAAAGCAAACTATTCAAAACAGTCAAAGTATCCCTCAATAGGCTATTTCTTATCAAAAGGCTAAGGCGTCAAAAGCCCCTTGCCTGTAATTATGCCTTTCTGAATCCCAAGCCAAGTAGTAGTCCCTTTTTGGCTCGATTCTATTTGTATTTTTAGGGTGTTTGGGGACAACATCAGTTGTGCTATTCTAAACTTCCTGAATTTGCTGTAGAACACACAATCTTTGCCCACGGTATTTCCCTGATATGTTTAGACATCTTCAAGTATATGACAGATAAACGTCACGCTCGTCGCTCGCAGCATAGAGGAGGCAGAGACGTGAGGTATTCTTCCAAGGCAGATAAGGAAACTATTCAAAGAAAATTTAAATTTATTAAGGTGCTCAAGCTTCTGCCTCTTTGCAGCTTTGACCTCATTTTCAGAGGCTTAACTGCTCTACATGACCCCTTCCCCGTCTCGGAACACAACTAGAAAGCTTGGCACTGAAAAGCAGTTTTGTCATCTGCACAGAAAGGTACTATTCACTTCAATGGTTGGGATTTGAATTCAGGATTGATTTAGCTACTTCAATAATTTCCTTTCAGCCCCAGCTCGTTCCCTTTCTTTCCCCAAGAGTGGACTTGCAGTCCTGCCATGAGGGGCTGAAACACGCTTGGAGTTTGGAGATAAGGACTTCTGTCTACCAGGCTCAGCTCAGACGACCAAACTCATTTCCCAAAAGACTAGAGTTTGACTCCAGTTAGGATCCTGGAGGTGAAAGGCTAGCACTTTATCACTTAAGTATAGCTCTTTAAACATGAGTTTAAGAGTGAGATCACAGGGTAGAGGAACAGCGTTGTTCCTAGAGGAATAATCCTGGGGAAACTGGCTGGCCGTTCCCCAAAGGTCAGACAGCCCCTCCATCCCTAACTAGCTCGGGCCACCTCTGACTTCTTAAAAGCAAGAGCCAAAGGATGCTTCCTCATTCCACGATTTTCTTTTGCCTATTTGTTGAAAGAAAGAAAGAAAGAGAGAGAGAGAGAGAGAGAGAGAGAGAGAGAAGGGAGGGAGGGAGGGAAGGAACCTAAGGAGGTGTTTAATTTTCATGAGCATACTTCCTGAACTGGCTATAGGTTTCAGTCTTAACTCTGCGAGCTTCTCTTTATTGGTGAAAAAATAAATCACAGCACCCCTATAAGGGAGCTATTAGATGTGTTTGCTGTCCATTCTTCTCACTGGACCCCTGAAGTGCACAAGCCAGAGCAGTCCCCCCCCCGCTGTGAGGGTGGGGACACCATCTTCTAATGCCTACGAAGTGATCCACGCATTAACCCCTCTCTCCATGGACGTTACCACATTCAGAGGGAATTCTCGATCTTTCTTCCCTCGGTTCATGAAAACTCCACAGCACTTGACGCCATCCTTTGCTTGATGATCACCTGTCCCTCCCCACTCTCATGGAAGCTCTGTGAGGGCAGACATGTGTTTCTTTTCTAAGTTTCTTTTTCCTGCTATATTTCTGAAAGTGCCTAGAACAGAACCTGACACGTAGTAGGTGCGCAGGACATCTCTGAGGCACAAATGTGCCCTCGTCTGGAACCTGGAAGGTCTCTGTGGTTTTGGAGCATACAGCTCAAGTGGCTAACCAGGCTGGCAGAGAAATCCCAAGGGCAGCTGGGACCTCCCAAGACACCAGAAGCAGCCAAGAAAGCCCCTTTGCTTCCCAGGTACGTGAAAGAAGGATGGGAATTTGTTTGACTCTGGTGCTAGGCCTGAAGAAGCAGATTCAGAGAAAGATAACGTTTTGCAGTCTCCTCCGATTGTAACATTTGGGAAGAGGAAACCAAGGGATAGGAGGAGGCGCAGAGGGGACTTCTTTATGCCAACAATGTTGGGGCAGATCAGCAATTCTCCATGTGAGTTAGAAAGACTGTCTCACTGTAGGTCATGAGTTGTAGGGGACTCTGTTCAGAGTAGATGAAGTAAGGGGTCCCAGGGAAGCCAGCAGTGGGGACTCACGGTGCTGGAGAACCCAGCAGGGATCCCAGCCCCTAGAAGGTGTTGGGGCCACCATTGTGTCAACCTACAAAGTCCCAAGAGCAGAACTGATGGCCCCCATGAAGGGAGCCGGCTACATTTAGCAACAACTGAAATCACACATCCTCTAATTTAGCTCATTTTATACTAACGACCACAAGAAACAGCTTTGCGTTCCCAAGAACAAAAGACACAATGATAATTTCCTTTGGCCCTTTTGCCAAGCCATCAGCAATTTCCTAGCTTCCTCTCCCCCTTCAATCCACCCATCTATCTCATTATCTTGAATTAGCCTTACTTTTTCTTGGAAATAAAGAAAAAAATAATTAACCTTTTAGTAACAAGAACCCATTACAGAGCTATCTTGTAGCCACAGTATGTAAGCGATGACTCAGTGATTAATTAATGTATTTTTTACCTAATTTTCACTTTGGAGCTATGCATAGTTAATCTCATAAGAATTTCATTTTAACTTCACTGGACATATCTGTGTATGACTGTGTGTGCACATGTGTGTTCATCTGACAAAATTAGTCATTTCTGGACCAGTTTTGGTGCAAACCCAACCTTATATACATCTCTAGATTTTCAGATTTCCTGGGGATATCAGGACTGCCTCTGGAAAGTGTGAAGAGAGCCTCACTACATCTGAGTTTATGCAATTGAAAAATGAGAATGACGAGCTCATGGTTTGTTTTCATCGACGCTGTCTGATTTGGCGTGGGCATTCCATCTGAATCTATTCACCAGCCCTTGGAATCAGGTTAAAATCAGAGAATGCTTTGTAACACAGAAGCCATTCCTCCGTCTGGGAAACAAGGAAGCAGTTGGTGCCGATGGAAGTAGCTACTGGCCAGGCATGGCTTCGCCGAAGCCTGCGTTCCAGAAGGCAGTTCTGCTTGGCCTGTTTCTTCCCCCGGCTCCTTTATCATGCATTCTTTAAGGGATCTCAGGAGTTCTTGCCAGGTCTTGATCATGGGTCTTGAATAAACCATTTGTTTAGTTAGCCAGTCAAAAGGGTTATCAACAAAATGAGCTCTGTCATACCCCTGACCACCTCGCCACCATACATACACCATGACAATACTGCTGAATACCTTATAGCCATCTGTTTCCATAGTAGAGGACTAGATTTTTTTTCAGGTCCTTTCATACTCTCTCCCCACCACTGACCCAACACGCAACTGCGAGCGAGGGGACGGACTCACGAAGGCAGCCGGAGACCACGGCGCGGTGTTAAGCCAGCTGACCCATTTAGGGTCAGCCCTTGAACACTGGCACTAAGTCAGGTAGCCACCGACTCAAGAGGCCACACGGCGACATGGGGCGGTGCACAATGTCTGCTGCGTCACAGCACTGCTAGCTTTCACACCTGTCACCTGCTGGAGCGAGGGTGAGGCACCAGACGGAGCTCCACCCTTCTCCCTGCGCCTCATCAGTCACGGGCCAACTGGGCCGGGAGGAAACATCAGACCCTATCTGTCACCTCTAACAATTCACAGGACAGATCCCCCACTTCCTTTGTTATGCTATGAATATTCTGCAGCTTCTCCAGTTTTATTAAGAAGCCTTTCCCTTGGTTTCCCTTTGTTCTTCTCATCTAATCTCTTAATGGCAGTTGCTAATTAAATTCCTTTAGCCATTTTTTCTACAGTGTTTTGAATAGCAAAGTCTGTCAACTACAGAAAGTGTATATTCTTATCAACACGCCTGTTGCCTGGAGGAGCGCAGGCCTCGCCGACAGATGGCTGCCGAGCAGGGCCCGACAGGGCTCACACCTGCAGCACCTGTCAGCGGGAGGGCACGGGGCGAGGGCTGGGCTGCGGAGGAGGGCCCGTCTGGGCTCGATAAATAGAAGCCAGGTTGCTGGAGAGTTTCTGTGGCTCTCAAGTGGAACTTGGCAAATGTAAGCCAAGTATTACGGGCAGGTGCTTGTTTTTAAGCGTCCTTTGATGCTATCCCATTAACGGTCACGTATCCCTTTAAATTTCAGTGATATCGAATCTCTGGAGGAACATTTCCAAGCAGCTGAGTGCCTGACACGTACGCCAACACATCCTTTTGTTTAGACACGCGTCATCCGATTGAGTTCCGTCAAATGTACTTGTTGCTGTCAGGCAGGAGGTTTCGAGGCCTTTGGGAGCAGTGCGGGATGGTCTTTTGTGCTAAATTTATGTGGACATTATGGGCGCAAATGCTCTCCTGCAAATCAACCTCACTTTTCTCCCCACACAGGTAGTCTGCTGCACAGTATCTTAGAGTTGTGAGTGGTTAATTGAAGGGTAACCCGCCCACACAGAAACCAGTGCCGAATCAGTCTATATCAAGAGACATGTGTCCTTGAGCAAAGGCTGGCACCAGCCTAATGCAAATATCCACCTCTTCTCTCAACATAGACTTCGTCCATGCATAGCGGTTATCAGCCACCGGGTGTGAGACTTAGAGTGGCTGTCACAACCCGGCCCAAGGGAGCAGGCTAAACACACAGGTCTGCCCCTCGGCCCCCAACTCCACAAGGCATCAGGAGAGGAGTGTGTGTGAGTGTGTGTCTCTGGGTGGGTCTTGATAACAGTGCTGGCAAATGAGAGGCTGACCAGCGTTTTTGAGGAATTTATGAAAGATAGAAAGAAGGGATTAAATCAAAGGAGAAATAAACCTGGGGCCTACCCAAACTATAAGACAAAAGGGGGAAAAGTGCCTCTGAGAGAGGATTGCATCTGGGAGAGCTTCAAGGGCAGAGGCAAAGGATAGAAGGACGGAAGGTCCCACTGGAAATGGACAGTTAAAAAGTCAACTCAGCAACTGTATCCTTCCAGAAGAGATACTTACGTGTGTGCACCAGTATGTGCGAATACAGACAGCCTTGCTGCCTGGCTCAGAACGGTGAAAACCACCTGACCGGCCATCTTCAGGGCAGTGAGCTAGTGACATTACGTAAATCACTGTGTCCCAACATGAAAGGATCTCCAAGACATGACGTTAAAGGAAAAAAGCAAGTTGTAGAAAAACAGAGTAAAATCAAAGATGAGATATACAATAGGCAGATGGGTGGGTGGATGGATGGAAAGATGGCTAGATGGATGGATAAAATACAAAGTTTTTGAATGAGAAGATAAAGGCCTGGAAGGAGACTTGCCAAGTTGTTATCAGAATTCACCTCTGGGACAGAGCATGAGAGTACTGCTAGGGCGAGGGGGCCATTCATTTTTTTACTGTCACGCTTATGTAATACCTGAAGCTTGCCATACTCAAGAAGCTTAGGTGGGAAATGAGGGCAGAGAGGAGTAATGTGATGGATGGGCAGCTCGGTGAAATGGTGCTCAGGTACAGCACTCCCAAAAACACACAACCCCAGCAGATTGGGGCGGCTTCCCCAAAGCAGGGGACTGAGCTGGACTCCGGAAGGAGGGGAGTGCTGGCCAGGTGGGTGGAAGGCAGGGAGACAGTCAACAAAGCTGAGATGTCAAGTTTCAAGTGAGGTACTTAAGGATGAGCCTGGAGAGGGACCAGCGGGGACCAGATGAGCCGTGACGGATCTGCAGGCCAGGTCGCGGGGTCTCGCCTCCCCCGCCCCCGGGTCCTGCTGGAAGAAGGACGGTGTCAGGGCTCTGGATCCTGAGGATGACAGCTGTGCAGGGAAGATGCACCTCTGACTATATCCCCTCTCAGATTCCCATCTTCCTGCGAGACCCTGGAGGCTGGGAGGCTAGATGGGGTGGCGAAGAAGTCCCTAAGGAAAACCCCTTCGAGTGCTGGGTCACCAGTCAGAATCCTTTCCTTATGGTCTGGCCTGTTGGCCACCTGCATGACATCTCTGCTCCTTTCCCCCGGAGCTGGTGGCCAGGAAGGCGCAGGTTACCACCACTGAGCAGGCGTCCCTTTCTCCACCCCTTTTCTCTGCCTTCCACAGAGATCAGCCAACAACTAATGCGAACCCCTGCTCAGAAAACTTCGCCTCCTGGGGTCTCAAGCCTTCCTGAAATTTTACACACGTGCCCATCACTCCCTCAGGGGCGTGGCCGTGAAGCCCAGTGCACGGAGGCGCCGTGCCACAGTGGGAAGGGAACACGCACAACAGCAGGGGGGGTGAACCGCCTTCCTGCAAGCAGCGGCTCACTCACGTCCAGCAGCGCTGAGACTTTCCTCCGCGTCCGGAAGTCGCCCTTTCCTGAAACAAAAACTGGAATCCAAAGAGAAGAGACGTGGCGCCCTGTGCCTGGCATGGCCCCGTGGAGCCCACAGGCAGCCTATGCCTGTGGCCCCTCGGAGGAAGCTGCGGGGCAGCCACCCTGGCCCCGTACTCGTGTCCTAGGACAGCTGTAACAACTCCCCAGGCCCTCTTAGCTTAAATGATGGAAAGTTATCTCTCACAGTCGGGAGGCTAGAAGTCCTAAGTCAAGGTGTCTACTTAGTACCTTCCGGCTTCAGTCTCACCTTGTCCCAACTCTAAGGTGTAATTTTTCTCTGAGTCTTCCAGCTTCTGGTGGCTTCAGATATTCCTTGGCTGCTGACAGCATCACTCCAACCTCTGCCTGTCTTCATCTTGCCTTCTCCTTGGTGTCTGTGCCTTCACCTTTTCTTTCTCTTATGAGGACTTTTGTCATCAGAAATAGGGCCCACCTAGATGATCCAGAATGATTTCATCTCGGAATCCTTAATGTCACTGCCAGGATCCTTGGGTTAAATAAGGTTACAGTCATCGGTTCTGGGGGTCTGACTGGAGCCTTATCTTTTGGGGGAATATATTCAATTTACTGCAGATGCTGAGTCAGCTTCCTTGGTATTCGCAAGGCCTTTCTTCTCAGCATTCTTCACCAGGTTTGGGGTCTATCTTAGACCTCAGACATCTAGTGTTGTTTGGGTAGAAGGAAAACAGTGGAGATAATAAAATTGCATTTTAAAGATGAGATGCATTTCAACATCCTCATTATTTAGATGGACAAATTGGCCAGGGAAATCCAATTGCTTGTCTCAGGTTACAGTTTGTGGTGATGCTGGGAGTGAGACTGAGATCTGGGGGCTCTTTCCACCATCCTATGCTCTGGGGGTATAAGTTTCTAGACACTTATGCTTGACTTTGGCTGTGGGTTGGCTACTCTTACTAATTAGATGGCAGTTATTATAAGGAGGAAGTATAAAAAGTAGCTATCATTCATCTTGCAAATCCTTATCCAGTAGCAGGACCTTGAAAGTTCACTCCTATTGGTCAGAACATAACCAGACTTTCTCCCTCCCTCCCTCCCTCCCTTCCTCCGTTCCTCCCTTCCTCCCTTCCTCCCTTCCTTCCAGGTGTACTCAGACTGCTTTGTACCTTCTTGCTAAGGTCTCATGTTGTTCCAACAATGTCTCCTAATTTCAGTTTAGTTTTGGTGAACTAAACTGTGCTTTGCTCCAATTAGGGGAAGAAAAAAACAACCTACCCCAAGTGCTATCAAAACAAAACATTTTAGTTCAATTTATTCGCTGGAAGAAGTGTTATCAAGGCCTTTAGTTCAGTCTGGTAAACCAAGGAGTAGGATAGCACACTTCAAAGACGGGGCAGTATTCTTCTTGGGACCTGAATTAGGAGAGAATGGGGGTGTGTTTTGGGAGGGGTGTTCTTTGGACTCGCTTACAAGGTTTGGCTTGATAGGAGCCCTGGGTGCCTGTGAATACCTGTTATGTAACACACACCCCAAGCAGTTGTAAAGTCATTCAGACAATGGCCACACTTGGGAAGTTCCCAGCTCATGAATATTGCAGATAGCCCATTTTCTTCACCTTCAGTTGAATCTGATACTTTTGAATAGGCTGTGAGGTGTTCAGGACCTTATCTGAGCCAGTGCCGCTGGGCTGAAAGGGACTTGAATGGATGAGGGAGTCATTCAAAAAATGCTTTTATTTGGTTTCAGAAACACTTTCTTTGTTTTGATGTTCTCAGAACATCATCTATTTGAAGTCTGGCTCCACTAGAGTTTTTATCTCCAAAGCAAGGAAAATATGGTAATTTTAAATAAGCAAGCCACCACAACAAAATGTGTTTAAAAAAAAAAAAAAAACAGGTTCCAAGAGATGTATGCATTTTGAACACGGGTAATGCCTATATAAAAGTCAAAATGAATGAATCTCCGCTACAGTCCGTCTTTCTCTTTGTTCTTTATGAAAATATTCACATGTATCCAACTAAATTAACATATATTATCACAAACGTGTCATTCTCAAATTTCCTGAGCTCGGCTTATCACTCCTCGTTCTTTTTCTTGCTCATGACTGTCTTTCCGACAACAAAACAACATTATTCACACCAATAAGTGTAGCGGGCACAATGGGAGAAAGCATCGGGAGCCACTTCTTTGTACTTATCGGGGGTGACCTCTCACTCTTGGCTTTTCCTTTCTTCGCCTCTCTGGAGTCGTCTCTCTGAGAAGGAACTGTGGAACTCTATGTCCCGTTAGTGCACCCCACTCTCGTTTGTCCTCTGCCATCCCTTTGTGCGCCAGGAGAAATCCGCCTCCAGGCAAAATCTAACTCCTGCCTTTATTCGGCAACTGAAAACAGCATATCTTGTTTAAAGAGAAACACTCAATTCTTCTTGCTATCTTAACTCATATGTGGTTTAAACAGCTAGGGAAAAAAAAAAGCCTCAGAAGATGGTCTCCTGATACTTCAATTAACAAAAAATAAACTATTTATTCAAAGCTTCATTGGAAGCCAGAGCCCCTTCGGAGAATTTGGGCAGACCCAAAGCCATGTGTGAGATTAGAGATAATTACAGTTGTGTACGTTCCCACACCTGGGCGTGGGTGTGCATAGTAAACACCCTGATATGTCCCAGGGGAAAACGTAAGTCGGGAGGTGTCCAGAGAATCAGGGGGAGATATCTCCCCCACCCTGAATTCTAATTCAGGCCAGGAAAACAGAGTCCCCAGAAAGATTCCTGTTCTGTCCAAATTTAGGACTCAGAACCAACAACAAAAAGAGGCGCTTTAGAACGTTCTCATGTCCGTGGGATATTCAGATCCATTATTTAAAGCAACTCGCCATTGGAAACATCTTCGGATTTAAGTGGAAGGACCTGAGGACTGACACAGGAACAGGTTGGTTTTCTAACTTACAAAGATGGAGTTCTTTGTGGTACTTAGTGGCAAATACCATTCACACAGGTGGCCAACTACTTCCAGATTATAATAATGACACAAAACTGCTTGAGCTTGGCCATTTTTGCAGTATAAAAACTTAGATATAAAGCAACTTCCTCATCTTGGCCTGCTGTTTACATGTCTCACAAACTTTTCAGGAAGTTCATTGTTTCAATCAATATATTATCAAGCCCTAACGGTTGTACAGGTCAATAATCCATTTTGACTGTGGCTAGCAGAACCCTACAATTTTTTCAGAATGACCAGATCAGACATGAACACTGCTGTGCACTGGATTTCTATTTTAGCTTTGGTTTTAATGAACCCTCCCTCTTTCTCCAGCATCTTAGCAATACATGTAGGTCACTTACCATTATCCTCACATAGTCATTCCTTTCCAAGAGAAATTCAAGATTTCATCAATCATTTCGGCTAGGATATCCTGGTTCCACTCCTGTCTTTGCCAGAAGTTGGCTTATAATTCATCTATTATGAGGGAAAGGTGTAGGTAAGCTCCCTAAGGAGAGGGCAGCTAAATTATCTCTAATTCTGCTCCGTCGCCAGGGATCGACACGTATTACTCTTGCTCAAAATTAGAGGTGGTTCATGCCTGGATGCTTGTCAAGCCGGAGGTGACTCCAGAACTCTATACCCTACTGGCATTGACAGGCGGAATGCCTGCAAAATTACCCTGAAAACGTGAAATCTTCATGGCGTGGAGATTAAGACTCGCCCTCAGTGGAGGCATTTTCCAGCGCAAGCTGTTAAACTTGACTTTGTGAAAGCATCAACGTCCCTGCATTTTCCACCCCAACTATGAAGGAGGCAAACAGACGGGGAGAGAGATTTGGGGTGCTAGAACTCTGTAGAGACTTTCCATACACTGGGGGCAAACGCGGAATCTTTTTTGAAAAAAAAAAAGAGTTGAGATGTAAGCCTTCTCCTGAAATAAGGCTTGGAGGAAAAATAAGAAGAAAGAAAAAAAAAAAGAAAAAGCTCCCTATTCCGATTAAGCTCACAAAGAGACTACAGTCCTCCACATTATCGCCAGCAAAACAAAAGCCCCAAGCACAGCCCGCAGCCTTTCCAGTCACGTAGACAGACATTAAAGTACATTAGCACTATCATTTGTATGTCTATAAATATCAATAAAGTATGTGATTTGGCTGCACTTTCACACAAAGGAGGAGGACTATCCTTTTCAGGAAATTTCACAGAGACACTCACCAACAAAAGTTCGGTAACTTAATCTTCGGAAAGCTCAATAATGCTAAGTTCAAAATTGCAGGTTTTAAACTAATGTACCTGATAAGTGATGGTAGCAGAACTAAAGCGACCCATTATTAGGTAACCCGACCTCCCCACTCCCAGTTCTCTGTAACAGAGAAGAGTCTCCCGAAAACAGAACTAATGTGTTCACATCCACATTCATCTCTGAAGTCAAAAAGAGGCATTCTTCGTGGGCTTTATCTGCTCCCAAATGTCTGTCTCCACGAGAAGTGATGTCGCACTCCCGAGGCAGCGAGGCAAACGACTCCAATATCTCTGTCCGACGGGAGCTGTTTCTTGCGGATCCGTGGCCTGCTGGCCCGCAGATACTCTCACAGCCGTCTGACTTTCATGTGGACCGGTCTTTACAGACCCTGAGCCAGACAGGGCCTGTGCTTCTAGACCACGAAAGGCCTGAAGGCTGGAACTGGTCTGGTCTGTGTGTGTGGTGGGGGTGGAGGGAGGAGGGGGTGGGCAGCCCATTCTGCCTTTCTTCTCTTCTTATGTCTCACACCACTTCCAACATCTTCTCCAGCACAAGTTCCCTCCTGCCACGCGTCAGGATGCTAATGAAGGGAATTTGTAGAGCCGCCCTCTTTCCAATGTATTCACGCAGGGCCTCTTATCACGGCTAGTGGTTTGAAACCTCTTTCCCCCACCCCCACCTTCTGAGTCGCAGCCCTTATTTCCAAAGCTGAAATAAACGTGGTCTGCGGACCAGTCGCTTATGCAGGGACACGGTAGGAGATAACGTGGAAAAGGTAAAATGTATTCAGGATGACACGTCTCTTCTGCCTCCCTTCTATGGCAACTTTGGTAAATATATCTGGGCCCTGCAGTTTTCTGTGTTCTCATGGGAACATAAACAATTTCCCTTTTTCAACAATGTTTCTTTAAACCTGAAGGCGGCTCACCTCAGGGGGATGCAGCGGGTAGGATGGCAGGTGGGCAACTCAGAACGGGGCCGCCCCTTCTCGCCAGCAGTTTCTACTGCTTCTGGCCAGGTGATCAGTCACATTTCCCTGCATGACTGCACTGACACGCGTGAACGTGCAGGTTGGGTCTTACAAATCGGACAGAATTAAGTTTATAAGTACACTCCTTGGCAAACACATTCAGGGTACGTGTTGAATGCCCCTGCTGGGGCAGGAGGCAGTGGCGACAATAGCCTGCTGGGTGGAACATTGGTTTTATTTCACCAACCTCTCAGCCTGGGATGGTCCCCAAGGGATGTCATGGGAGGGAAGGATAAAATGAAGACTCTCTCTCTCTGGAAAACAGGGGCCACCAGAATTTTTCCAGGAGCCTCTGAGGCTCCTGCAATTTCTTGAATTGGTACAAGATGTATCCATGACACAGGAATTCCTTTTCACAATGACTGTCCAAAGGAGGCACTTCCTTTTCTGTTAAAATTTTTGCTAACTCCAGAGTGAAAACAAAGTAAACAGCTATCTCCTGTTGACTCGAAATGATTTAAGAATATTTAACTATTCCATATTAAGAGTTATCAGGTACATCATATTTGGAGTACAAATTTTTAAAAGAACCTTAGTAAAGGACATCAAACTCTAAAACTCTCCCGAATAAAATTTCCCTAAATTTAGAACTTTGCAGGACTGGCCAGTTACAGTTGAGTCTACCCGCTGATGCGCCATAAGCCCATTGTTGTGGAAAGTGTGTGGGAGTGAGCTCAGCACACGTTGAATTGATTGGGGTACACTGGGGCAGGATGGCCTCTTCAGCCAATCTGAGATTTTAGCTTATTGTTGTCACCTGTTTATTCCACTAGAACTGAAGCATAGAATGTGAAAACTTCAAACAAGAGTAGTAAATGCATTACATGGTGGAGCGGACACCAGCAGGTAACGGGGGTTCTATCTAGAACAGAGCTTCTCAGACAAGGAGAGACATCAGAATAATGGGCCTTGTTGAAACAGGGCATGGACTCCACCCTTAGGGGTCCTGACATAGTGAGTGAAGGATGAGGTCCACGAATTTGCACTCTTAACACATTCCCTTGGGGATACTAATGCCACCCATTCGGGGATGTCATTTTGAGAACCATTGCTCTGGTGTCAGGTGAAGGTTTGCTTGTTGGTTTGTGACTCAGGTAACTTGATCTAGTTCATGTAAATTTAAGTAATTCTGCCCGTAAAAATCCCTTTTATGCCCTCAGAAATATAGATGGACCAGACTTTTTACTTTACTTTGTACCCCCTTGATAGGGAATCATAAAAATTTGACCGTGTACCCACAAAAAGCATTTGAGCATCTCAATAGTTCCATGCGGTGTTTAAGCCAGACGGATTCCTACACAGCTGTGTCCTTTCTGGCTTGATAACTCTCAGCAAGTCATGTAGTCGCTCTGAGCCACAGAAAGGCAAATGCTGCATGACTCCACATACATGAGGTATGTGAGGTCATCAAAGTCACAGAAGCAGAGAATAGAGGGGTGGTGGCCAGGGGCTGGCGGAGGGGGAAGCAGGAAGTTGCTGCTCACCAGGTATGAGTTTTAGTCGTGCACGATGCGTAAGCTCTAGAGACCTGCTGTGCGACAGAGTGCACTTGTGCGCGTTCAACAACACGGGGCCGCGCACTTTGACCTATGTTAGGAGGATAAGAGGATGGTTTTCATGTTAAGTGTCCTTACCAAAACATGTGTGCATGTACACACACACACAAGAACCTGAGGGAATTTTGGAGGCGAGTTCCGGTCAGTCCCATCACTGTGATGACACTCTCACGGGTATATGTGTGTGTGTGTCCAAACACAACAAAATGCACACACGTTAAATATTTGCATTTTGCATACTAATGATACCACAATAAAGCTTTAGGAAGCTTTGCTGGCCAATGGGCTAGAGAGCAACGAAGTGGTGGGGGAGGGCCGCAGTGGCTCCAGCAGGGCAGGTGACATTGGAGCTGAGACCTGAAGGGCCACTTCCGCTGCCGCCAGCTGTGCGACCTCTGAGCCTCTCCTTCGTCGTTGGTGAAACATCTGGGTTGGACTCCAGCCCCTCCCTTCCCTACAGCCCTGTAGGTCTGCTGCTCTACTGGCCAAACCTGGTGTCCCCATCACTATTTCCCTTTCGTGGCTGGTCTGCACCCATTTTGTCGGGATAAAGAAGGAACAGCCCCAGCAGAAGAGACGTTTTCAATGCTCCACGTTTGCACACGTCATACCATTTGGCCAAACTCACAACAGTCTCATAAATATGAGTTCTACAACGGACGTCCTGTACCTTGACAAGACAGTCAGGAAGTGTGCAAATGTTTATCAGAGCCCAAGCCCAATGCCTTACAGTCTCCAAAACACTCCTGAAAAACAGCCCACACTTGCTCTGAATCATTGTGGTCTTTCAGAGTCTATACAAAGTAAGATGCAAGGAGACAAAGCTATTTTACCAGGCAGACAGATATTCCAAATTACTGGTTCTTAACAAGCATGGTAATACACCAGTCAAAAGCAATAAATTTAAACTTAATGAAATCTCAATTTGCCTACAGTGCATTTCACTTTGACATTTTCTATATTGCCACGGTGCTTTGATAAAGTTTTTTAAAATGCAAAGAAAGTATCTGTAAGGCTAAAGACCAGACTTGGTGCCATTGTGGCCGAGGCAGCATTATAGTACTTAAGTTTCATCACTCCGTGCCCCGTGGCTGGCAGAGCCCCTGCTCGAACACAGGTTCAGTTTTCATTATCGCGGTATGATTATGCATTTTACTGCATTTACCTGATAATACAACAACCAGCTCACCTTAAAAGAATTAGCTTGGAGGTTTCATTGCTTTCCAAATGGAATTCATTTGACAAACAAATGACAATTAGCCTGGTCTGCCTGTTCTGCGTCAGGATGCTTTTTGATTGAACCTAGACCAATTTACCATTTTTAAATGAGTTTAGACATTTACATTTAAAATGTCTAGAGGAAATTAGCCCTGGGACATCCAACAGCCAAAATGCTTTTTGAAGTTGATTATTATTTGATCTAGTCCCCTTTACCTGTACATTTTGTTCCGACTTCAAAGTTTGGGCATGTAAATGCCCCCTCACCTCAAAGCACAGGGAGAAACTTAAAAGCGGTTTTACTCATTATGTTATGCAAAGGAGCCCATATTTTAATATTCGTTTAATATGGTTAGTTAGCTTTAATGACACCAGTGTGCCAGTGTCATAGTTTTGGAATCCGAAAGCGCTGATTGAAGTTTCTGGCCGCTGCTTGTATTTTTTCCACACAGAAAGCAAGCTCACCCTTCGAAAGACAGACCAGCTCCTTGGGTGTGTCCATTCCCAGAAGGACGAGATGGGATAACCTGCAGATGAAGATTTCACCTGCCCGGGTGAAGAAAGCAAAAGTCATGATGTCAAGGACCACAGAGGCACTCGGCTGACACGTCCCAACTTTTCCAGTTTGGTAAGGGCAGAAGGCCCTCGCGGCCACAGCTGCTGAGCAAACCGCCGGAAGTTCCAGGACAAATATGCAGAGCTGGTAACCAGACCCTGGAAACTGGCACGGCTCTGAAGCGCAGCCCACTTATGTCTAGCCAAGAGCATATTTTATTTATGTATTATTGTTAATATTGCCACGTTATTGTCCGAATGAGAAAGTGACATCCCATGTGGTTCAATCACAGAAATAATATAGAGGGAAGGGAGAGGCACAGCTGTATATTTTCCTATCACCATCCTGCTCTGGATCTTATTTCTAAAGGCTGGAACGTCAGGATTATCCACAACACGTTCAAAGGAACACTCCAGGGAAAGGGGCAGAGGGTGCCGAGCAGAGGAGTCTTCCGTCCACGTCTGCACGAAGCCTTTCCCAAGCCGTCCTTGGGAATCCCCGGAACACTGTGAATTTCTGATTTTGTCCCGCATGATCGGGCGCACACCACCCGTTTCCAAAACAACCTCGAGTTCAAAAGTTCCTGAAGCATAACAGTGCACACCCCCAGTGGGGCATTAAGGGTTTCGAAAGCCATTAAACATTGGATGCTGAATTCCGAGGTCCAGCCCCTCCTTAGACATCACAGTGGTGTCAGGAGGCAATGCTGCCGGGGAAGAGTGAATTAGCCGGGGTCACAAACGTTAGGGAATGGCAGAGAAGGGAGGAAACCTGGTCTCTTGCCTCTGGGTGCCCGTCTCACCAACACCACTGTCAAGACAGGCACGGCCAGGGTGGCTTAAGTCTGTTGCCAAAGATGCGAGACTTGCTTCAGGTCCCTTCACTTCTAAACTCCGTGATTTCCCATCGCCCCTGCCCCTCCTCCCTCTCCCGTTTTCCTTTGTGAACAGAGTTACAGAGTCCTTGGCTAAACTGCTTTGATGCTAAATTGAACACACTAACAACACATTTTCTCCCATGCACAATGTCCAGACTAGGCCAGCGACACGCCTTGAAAGTCCTTCTTTCAAGGGTTTTTTGTCTTCTGATTCTTCCCACACACACAGGAATTCACACTCCCATACTAACAGCCTTGCAACGAGGCTGCTAGGCCGGCAGCATCCGCAGACGCAGGCTCTGAGAACACCAGCGTCTGCGCCCCAGGCCCAGGGCAGCACTCCTGGAAACCCGGAGACTTTTGTTATGTCGTCCGCCCCCTGCTGGCCGGATCGCCAGCCGCTCGCGTGGGAGCCTGGAAGCCGGTCTTAGGGCTGGGGTGCGGGTTTCACTAAACCATCAGGAAGCATTTTGGTGTTTTAAGAGATAACAGTCTTTCCTGCCAGAGCTTCTTAGAAATGCACTTTTCCTTATCTAGTTGTACTGGTACACCAATGTATTGTACCTCTTCCGTTTTTAAGCACAGCTACTTAAAAACAAATGGAGATCATTAGAGTCCAAGCCATGAAGCATTCTAACGTCTCTGACACTCAACGCTATGCAAGTCTCCGCCCTGGCACCAACGATCTGGCAAGGCGGGGGAAATAACAGCAGTGCCCATGATATTCTCTCGGCATGAAGAAGTGGAAGATCACAGGGGTTAAGACCGTGGGGCGGCAGACTCATTTACTGCTGGTGGGAAGGTAAGCTGGTCCAGCCACTGTGGAGACCAGTACGGAGGTTCCACAGAAAACTAAGAATACAGTTACCTTATGACTCCGCAATCTCTCTTCTGGGGATCGACCTGAAAATTTTGGAAACATTGATTCACAAAGGTACTTGCACCCCTGTATTCAGTGCAGTATTATTCACGTGGCCGAGACATGGACACAATTCAGGTCTCCTTTGATAGAGGACTGGGTAAAGAAGACACGGTCCGTATGCACAAGGGAATACAACTCAGCCACAGAAAGATAAAATGATGTTATTTGGGACAATATGAATGGACCTTGAGAATATCAGACTAAGCGAAATAAGTCAGAAAAAGTTAACTGTATGATTTCACTCATGTGACATATAAAACAAAGGAACGAATGAACAGACAAGACAAACAGAAACTCATAGACACAGGCAACAGTATGGTGGCTACCAGCAGGAAGTGGGGGCGAGGGTTACTAAAAGGGGAAGGGGGTCAAATATATGCCAACAGAAGATTATTTGACTATGCGTGGTGGACACTCAATGCAACATACAGATCATGTATATAAAATTGTACACTTGAAACCTATATAATCTTATTAACCAATGTTACTCCAATAAAGTTAATTTTTTTAAAAGACCATGAAACAGACTGCAAATTCCCCTCTGATGCTTACTAACTGGGTGACATTGAGCGGGTTAAATAACGCCTCCCGTTCCTCCCTGTAATATAAAGTTGTAATTCGCCTCCTGCGGATATTGTAGAGTTAACGCATATAAAATAGCTCAGACTAGTCCTTGGCACATAGGGAGCACTGCATAAATGTTCGAACGACCCACGGGCGTGGCAGGCATCAAGGTCTAAGTTACATGCCCACAGTAGAATAGACGAGAGTGGAGATTTTCCAGATCTCTGTTTTGAGATTTATTTGAAGGGGATGAGTATTAGAGCTTCTAAATTGAAAATAGACACATCTCCAAGAGAAGCAAGAGAACTTTGAGTGGAACCTTCCTCAGAGAAGTGACTTTGCTTTGCCTTCTCTACCAGCAAGATCCTGAGGTATACGACTGACAATATGCTTTGTATTAATTCTCGAGCAAAGGCATAGATTCACAGGAATTGTTGTTCTCTCCTTTGCAGGACTTTGTAAAGGAAAGCTAAACGTCGAAACGACTTTTATGTCTTAAGCACACGTTAGGGGATGGACTATCCACCCACTTACTTAATCAGCAAACATTTACCGGGTTCCTAATGTGTGCCTGCAGAACCCGAGCTGGGCGGGGGGGATGGAGATGTGAAGGAGGCAGGCGCAGACCCTGCAGTGTGGAGTTCACGGACTGGCGGGGGACACAGGCAGTCAACAGGTGGTCAAAGGTGAAGGATGCTCCCAAAGGAGAAGGACCAGGAGTCACAGAATATAAAGCCTCCTCTAGAGATCCCACTTTCTTATTTCACAAGAGATTCCTTTGCATGGAGAGAGATCTCTATATGGGAAAATGTCATAATGTTCTTAAAAACTGAGGGAAGACCTATAAAGTCCTCATTAGCCAGGGTGGGGATGGGAGGTGGATGACAGGCAGGCAATACACTGTATTTAGGAAAACGAACCATTGGAAAGGACATATTTGCCCACGAGGAAATCACACAGGATTCGAGACACCACTTCAGGAATATACCAGAGCAACACCCTGCAGC
Organism: Tonatia bakeri; assembly: GCA_004024845.1. Taxonomy (NCBI): domain Eukaryota; kingdom Metazoa; phylum Chordata; class Mammalia; order Chiroptera; family Phyllostomidae; genus Tonatia; species Tonatia bakeri. The sequence goes on from PVIA01002538.1 coordinate 92,528, forward strand.
CTTATGCTGCAAGTTTCACCCCATATGAAGCTGAATTGCATTTCCAGTGCTTAATAAAGCTGCGTGCCTCTGCGGTGTGGAATATTCCTGAAGGGTTCTCAGAATTCAAGTGGGCTGCTAGCCTCATGCATGTGCTAACTCAAACACTCTTGAGGGTTGCTGAAGAGTAACTGGGGATATTGCAGATCTGCCAGGAGGTATTTTTTTTTTTCTCTGCTAAGAAGTGGAACATCTGCAGGTATAAGATACAAATGTATACAATATCTGCAGTATATAGCGAATCCCCTCTTAGCAAATTTTCCAAATAACTGAAATGATACAAGGGAAATAACCGCCTATGGTTCACCCGGCCAGCATAAATCATAGCTGTATGGAAACTCCAGTTAAAGTATTAGAATCTATTGTCCATGTGGATTGTGTCTGTCTTTATTTAATGAACTTCCACGGAAGGAAACAATGTGTGGTTAGCAATCTTATGTCACAGAACAAGCCCATGATGACAGCCTGTTTTCATCAGTGTGTGTAAAACCCCTATTTTCCATCACCCACCTTCTGCTCTTGCTGATTTTTCTCCTTGCCTTAATCTCCTTCCTCAATAACTCATCATTCTCAGGTCAAAGCTGCAAACAGACAGTCAAGTAGAGATGGGATACATAGGAGAATATTATTGCTCAAGCATCTAAATCATTGGATTAAATGATCCAGAAGATTTCCCAATACTCTGCTTATATCAATAAATATAGAATCTCAGACAAACAGCTAAATGTGAAAATGTTTGGCCTGATAATTGGTGTGCAGAGACCAGAGGGAGAAAGTTGATTCAAATTCAAAGAAAAATGTATTTCAGAGACTTAGTCTTCCAGAAAATTTTTGCAGAAATAGAAAACCTTATAATGAGGTAAAACTGTTAACCTGCTAACAGTGACTGAGAACCTGGGGCATATGGATCAATGGCTTTAATTTAATGTAATTTAATGAGAAAACAGAAAAAAAGGTTCTTGTTACATTAGTATATCACCCATTTTGGTAAATATTCTCTTAAATTTTCCCAGGAGAGGTTTTAATTACAACACAAAGAAGGTATTCGTTTTATATAAAAATTATTATCTATACCTACATATTATATACACACACATATATACATATACCTAGATATACATGCATGAACACACACATATATTTATCCCATAGAAAGCAAACTTCTCACGTACTGAATGGGCCCACAGGAAATGGTTCAAGACTATCACCTTCGATGTAAACATAGTAAAACAAACACCACTTAAACAAGAAACAAGCTGCCTTTTCTCCGTTCTAAAAGCCACAAGCCACAGGATACGAGAGTCTGAAATCTCACAATGAAGGTGTGCCGATTACTAGGGCAACTTGACGTTTGCACAAAATACTAAACTGCTTCTGAGGTGTACTCGTGTTCTGGCTGCATTCGAAAGCTCCCTGACGATTCACTGCACTTCGGGAGTTTGCCAATGGGTGCCCTTCCCTGGAAAGTGGCTTTCTTCACCCACACGCATAAATTACAGTCGGTGGTGTTGGAATAGAGATTAGCAGAGCTACGGTTTGGTCCAACTAGTTCTTAAGCACAGATAAAGAGCCGTGCCATTCACTTGGGGAAGATCCACAATGAAAGTAGCCATTCACGGGCCTGGTGCAGACACCAGCCGTCTCCTCCGTGTGGCCGCAGGTCCCCCCTGGTAAGGCGGAGTGGGAGACCCGGGATCTCTCCTTGGACAAACGCTTTTTCATGTGAAATACATGAACTCCTTTTCCCCCTAGACTGAGTTGTTTCAGATCGTTGTCTCTTCCGTAGCACAGGAAGAGAAGCTAATCTATAAAACAATGAGACTTCACTCTGGACGCCAAAATCAGCAATTATATTGTACAGAGGGGCTTCATGAATAATTCCTGGGCTATGACCCGACATTAATCTGGGGAGGTGAGGCGAAGCTGGGGCACTGCCAGCATAGAGATGACTGATTTCTTTCTAACAGGGCACTTGCAACGTGAGCATACAGCCTTTTCTCTAAGTTACACCCTCTCTCCAGACTGAGTGCTAAGCTATCATCTCCGCGTCTTGGGTTTCCTCCTGAGTTCCCTCCCGAGGCGTTGGCAGCAGGGCGCCATCTTAGAGAGAAGGCACTGCAGTGAGGCAAGACAGACTCGAGTTTCAGTGATCACTCACATATTGGTTGTGTTTAGGTGATCTGGTTGTAGAAAAATCAAACAGTAAAACAAAAGCACCTAATGTGCCACAATTGGACATGCGTCTCTGTTCCTGGCCAGGGTACATCGTGACCAGTTCACTCTCAGAACTGGTCACTTATGGAAGAGGGTCCGGGGAAAATAATTTCAGAAATTCTTTCTGGGGAAGTTCTTGGCAGGACAATTTTGATACCTCCTCTTGAAGTGACCCAGAATTATGATGCATAAGTGGTCTTTTCTCAGTTAACATATTCCATTGATTCCAATACATATTTACAGGGTACATATCTCAGGCTCAGCACTGTGGCAGATACTGTGAGATATTCTTAAAAGTAAAACAAAAAAACAATGATAATAACCTGTTTTCTTCCCCAGGGATTGTCCTCTCAAGTTAGAGAAACATGAGCAGAAGCAGATGATAACGTGCAGTGGGAGAAAGAGTGAGCAGGGTAAAATGCGGGGAAGCGGCGCCTTGCAGAAGGCTGAGTTTGGATTGGGCGCTGTCGGAGGGATGATGATGAGGTATCGGGTTGTTGGAGAGGACTGGGAAAATGCTTTTGATGGCAATCACAACCAAGCAAAACTGTGAGATGATGCCACCTCCTGTGTAATATCTAAGATATTCACCAACAGATACTTGCACAAGGATTGACCCACCCAAGTGAGCCACACCCGCCAGTAGCAACCGCAACAGTGCAGAACAGTAGCTATCAGCCCGGCCTGAGCCCATTCCAAATGCTCTCGTGCTGCTGTTTGTCCACTGTCTACAACCACCCGTCTCCCTCCTCCAGGGTGTGAATGTACCTGCTTCGCCTGAATTAGTGCCTGAGCAGGGCTGTGTCTCAGGAAGTGTTTGCTCAGTGGCTGAATGCTTACCTAACTGGACATAAACAAATCTCAGGTGGGCCCGACTGGAGCAGGAAACTCATTTTAGGGAGTTGAGAATGAAATTAGAAAGAGGATGGACAAATGGGCAAAATGAGGGAGGTCTTTAATTAAAAAGGTTAGAAATTTGAACAGTTTTCTGTGAATAGCGGAGAACCACTAAAAATATACAAACAGGGACACAGCAACATCCTTCCCAATGGCCTCCTTTCCAAAGTCACTGTTCCTTTCCGTGACCTCACTGAGCTCTGTCTCAGTGCCCAGCACCGTGAGTACTTTGTGTTTCATACGTGTCACCTCATTCCAGCCTCATAACAGTGCCGCAAAGTGGATCCTGCTATCATCCCCTTTTAACAAACGGCACACCAGAGCTTGAAGGTCTCCAGCAGCCTGTCCGGGGTCATCTAACTACAACCCACTGCACTCTATGTCTCCACACACGCCCCACACATCCCGATCGAAGTGGCTTTCCCAACAAAGTTAAGTAACGCTTAAATTAGGAAAAATTACCCATAATTTCCACCTGAGACTGCTCTTATAATGTCTTCATACTTTTGGGAGATCCACTGTCCTCATTTTATGTAGTTGTAAGTACAGCTATTGTACCATTTTATATGCTTTTTCTACTTAAAGTTATCAAGTAAAATTTTCTCTGTTGTTGCATACTATTTATAATCGTAATTTCTAATAGTAGTTGTTTAGTTCTTTTTTTCCTTCGTTGTTTTTCGAGGGGTTCTTTTGTTATTATCAGCTTCAGTAGACATGTTTCTCCACTTGTCATATTTTGCTTTCTAATTATTTCCCTTGAATTAATTCCCAAGAATGTTTGTACTGTGTCAAAGAGCATGAATGTGTTGTAGCTTCTGAGTTGTATTGCCGAATTGTTTTCAGGTAGGTTGTACTAACTTCTAGTAATTCCAATAATTATTATCTGTCAATGTTACTAAAAGCCTCATGACCATCTACTATTAGATGATTTAATTTTTAATCATAACAAGAAATATTTTTCATTTGTATTTCTGTTACTGTCTAATTTAAACATCTGAGAAACAAATTATGTATATTTCTTCATACTTAAATTGTCAAGACAAGATACTTGTCCATTTCCTTATTGGAATCTACATATTATTCTTACAAAGTTGACTGAGATCTTTCTAAACTGTAGATAGTACTATAATTTGTCATTTTCAATGTAAATATATTTTACAACAGGCTGCTTTAATTTATTTTTAGTTTCCATGTTTTCACTACCAAGGCATTTTGAAATTTCTTTATAATCTATTTGCATTTTCTTCGGTCACTTCAATCTTTAAAAGCTCTCATCCTTCCAAATACCCGAGATTCTATTTTATTTTTGGCTTATTTTTTCACTGACTGGAATTTTCAGTTAATCTTTTTTCCATATGGAGATTTTTTTTGGTCTGCAGGAAGGAACCACTAAAGCAATTTTCCTCACTCTCACTATTATTAAATAATTCCTCATTTCCTTATTGCTTATGATATTTTATTATATACTTTTTTTCCTATTTAACTTATGGGCTTCTATCCTGTTTCACTGAGTTATTTATTAGTGTTCTAGTCTTATCTTTTTACTACTGTTGCTTTATAATGTGGTTTTATATTTGATAGAACTGACTTTAAGAAAATACATATTTTTAAGAGCCACTCCCATTTACATTTCCAAATAAATGAAGGCATGAATTACTTGCAGTGTTTTTTCTAAAATAATCTATAATTTCAAATGAGATTGCTTTAGCCTATAAGTAGACTTAGGACATTTTATGACTCATTTATTCTAATCTCTTCTAGATCATTTATTCTTACTTCCTATGTTTCCCAATGAAGATTGCTTTACGTAAGTCATTGGTAGCTTTCATTACACTATTTCTTAGGTTTTTATATTTTTAATGCTATTGTTGACAAGATCCTTGTATCATTTTTAATTATATTTTCATTGGTATAAAAAATATAATTTATTTTGTATGTTTAATTTCTACTTAGCCAATATTGTGCATAGTTAATCTAGAAAGATTATAGTTAACTATTATAAAACCTAAACTTCAGCTGGCATCTAACGGGCATTCCTCATCTTTAAGTTCTTTGCAGCCTAAAGCCTCTCACAGCAAGTTATGAGTCATCTGATTTTGAAACTAGCTTTTTTGTGGAAGATATACAGATGATTAGTTTTCGATTAACCAATGTGGATGTTAAGTTCCTACTCCTTTAAAAATTAACTAAGCTACGATTATGATGGTCGTGAACTTTGGGACCTCGATCACTTACTTACCTGTGTATTAGAGTCAATTAAAAATGATTTCTTGAGAGTTTTATCACTTCAGGTAAGATTCAGGTGTAAGAGAGACCCAGAAACTCAGAGCTAAATGAGGTTAGTCTCACAGAGTCACTGTGCTGAAGGCCCAGGCTTCTTCAAGGTAAGTCCTTGATGGGACAGCTTTCCCTCCATCCCACAAGGGTAAATGCAGTCATCTGCATGCTATGAAATGGTCACTGGGGCACCAGCCATCATAACCTCATTCCAAGCTGCAGCAGGGAGGAAGAAGAAGAAAGAAAGAAAGGTAGACCTCCATTTTAATGAGACTTCCCAGAAGTTTCGCTGCACTGGAGTACAACTAGTCAGTGCGATGGAACCTGGAGGATGTAATCTTTTTGCTCAGCAGCAATGAGCCCAGCTAACCTGGGAGTTGCTCACTTGAGAAGGAAGGGAAATGACCGTTTGATCGGTAACTCTCTCTGCCATGGGCTCTTGTCACTGATCAAACAATTCTCTGGCCTGACGTGAGTGGGCAGCCTTCTGCCCAGGCAGGTATCTCATGGGCTCATCAACCTTCATCAGCACATCAGTCCTGCACCCACCAGAGCTTTCTGGATTTGTTCAAAGCACTTAACCAACACCACAGACTCCCTGGCCCTCAGTACTTTTTAGAGCTTTTAATTTTGAACTCACTTCTGCACAATGTCTATCAATATTAGTTACTTGTGTTTTAAATGGATTCTGTTTACCACATTCAGAAAATATGCTATTCCAATTAAGTTCTTTTAAGTTAGGAATAGATGCTAAATCTTGTCGAATTCTTTTTTTGTCATGTTTAAGAGTTATGGTTTTTTTCTCATATTTAACCTACAGGGATGAATTATTTCATTACTTATTTTTCAGTAATTATATTCTTAGTTTGAACTTTCCTTGCATTCTGAGAACAAATTTGCTGACTATGAACCATTACTTGTTTAAAGTATTGCTGAGTTATTCTCATTGCATTTTATTTCAAAATTTCATGTCGATATTTATGTCTTTCTGCCCCATTTTCCTATCTTTATTTTGTTTGGATAAGAATTATACAATTATATAATTCCTTGTTTAACTAATTAGCTAATTGAGTAATCTAGTCATGTAAAAACATGTTCATTTGAAAGCCTGCTATGCTTCAAGTAGTATCCTGAATGCTTAGGGCAGCCACAGCTGCACCTGAGTGTGATAACTACCACTAATGCTTGCTCTGTCTTTTCTTCTACTGTGAGGTTCTTGTGAAATAAACAATGAAAATGATTGTTGGAGGTAAAACCAAGAATGTAATCAAGTGTCACGGCCTCACCGAGCCTCCGTTTCCTGTCTCTAAAAACGAAGAAATCAGCAACACCGAACTCAGCGAGACGAGCCCACGCTCCAGCCGGCGCCTGTCAGGGATACAGTGGCACTGCTCTCGGACGGGGGATGTCGTGTTTCCTCTCTGGCCTGCAGGCTAAGGCGACACCTCTGTGGGTGGGTATGATTATTATTGTAAAACACTCAACAATCATTTTTCCTTTATTTTTATTGTTGACACTACTACTGATGTCCCCGTTTCCCCCATCCCGCCTTTGCCCACTTCCATGCAGCCCCTGCCCGGCCTCCCTCTGGCCATCACCACACTGCTGTCTGTGTCCATGGCTTATGCATAGATGTTCTTTGGCTAGTCCCTCCCCTTTCTTTCATTCAGTCCTCACCCCCTCCCCTCTGACAGCTGTCAGTCTGATCCATGTATTCATGTCTCTGTTTCTATTGCATATTTTGTTCATCAGTTTATTTTGTTAATTAGATCCCACTTGTAAATGAGATCATATGGAATTTGTCTTTCTCTGACTAGCTTATTTCACTTAGCATAATAATCTCCAGGTCCATTCATGCTGTCGCAAAAAGTAATAGGTGTTTTTTTTTATGGCTGCATAGTATTCTATTGTGTAAATGTACCATGGCTTTTTTTTATCGATGATAAATAATCATTTTTAATGATATATTTGACTCTCTTTTTTTATAGCTTTGGACTACTTTTGATGTCAGACATAAACTATTCTTATTATCATTTTGGGAGTTCCTCTCTCCCCTTATCCATTCTTTTTTTTTCATTCATTTTAACCTGAATTTTTAAAGTATCTTTATTTATCTCCTTCGGTTCTCTTGACTTAGCTTAGTAGTACCTTCCAGTTAGTCAACTTCCTCCTTAATAGTTGTTACTTTTCACCTATTTCTTCAAGCTATCTCTTCACAGTGATTGCATCCTCCAGCATTCTTCGGTGAAAAAAAGGGGGGTACATGGTTTATACATGTTTTAAAACAGCTATCCTGAAATGCCTGTTAGTTTCAGTTTATTCTACATAGTCATCCTGGTCAACTTCATGTATTCCTGTGAGCTTCTCCACACTAAGTCACTTGAATCTAAATCTCCAGCTCAAACCCACAGACCCTGCCACTTGTCTTCAAGATAGTTCCCTGGCATGTTGCTCAAATTTTTTCCAAACCTGCTCCTTCTGAATTTCCTCCTCCCATTGCTCTAGCAGAAACAGCAATAACATCTCCAACTTCACCCTCTTCCGCTCCTCACTTACCTTCCACCTGCACCTTACCTATCCCTACCCCCGTTGCCACCAGCCTGGTCCAAGCTGCCTTCGTTTCTCGTCCTTACTCATCCCTCTCCCGCCATCCTACTCATCTTTGACTCATTCTCTGCTCAACATCCCAAAGATTTTTGAAAATGCAAAACTAATATATTATTCTCTTCATTGAAACACTTCAGTAGCTCTCCAGCGTCTTTAGGGTAGAGGCCTTAATGTAGTTTGTCCACCACATAGTACTTCCGTGGTCTTCCCCTCACCGCCTCTTCCCGTACTCCTACTCTCTTTCCCTGGATGGCTGCTTCTCATCCTTCGGGCCTCCGAGTAGCTGCCCTCTACTACCGACATGAGGAAACCTCCCATTTCCTTAGAGCTCTGTAAATATTGAGTGTTTAATGGATGGATGGATGTGATGGATGGATGGATGGAGGTGATGGATGGATGGATGGAGGTGATGGATGGATGGATGGATGGATGGATGGATGGATGGAGGTGATGGATGGATGGATGGACGGATAGAGAGAGAGAGAGTGCATGTGTATGTGTGTGTGTTTGGGGTTAAATGAATAAATGAACTACTGACTCAGTTAGCTTTGTAAATGAAAAGGATCCTTTAATCTCATTATCTCCCCTTGAAAGGTAATTCCTTTGTTCCTGGCTTTGATCATTTAAGTGGAAGAGGACAAAAAGCCTCTCCATTCTGTTCTCCCTCAAGGATAACCTCAGGTCTTGACTTGTAAACTAGCAGTGTCCCTTTTCTTTTCAGGAGGCTATATTTTGGTGTTGCTGTATTTATATCACGTCAACTCTACAAGCATGCTCCATTTCCAGTCTCACGTATGTACGTATTGTCTGTCTTCTTCAAGAATATCTGTTACCCACCCTGCAGGATCCACTTGCTATCTTCCTTCAGTTCTGTCTTTTTTCCTATATATTCAGCTTATATGATCCAAGTTTACCTTCTTTTTACTCATCTATTTTTACAATTTTCATTCTGTTATTCCTTCCAACGATGAGCTAGTGCCCTGCTCTTTATCTTTTCTCATTCTTTGTTTTCTCCCTTCTTTTCTCCCTTCCTTCTCCTCTCCCCGCCTTTCTTTCTTCCCATATTGGGCTGCACATGTTTAATAACTATGCATCTTCTATTGTGTCTTTGAATATAAATTCCAGTCATTCTCAGAAATATTTTGGGTCTTTTGATGAACATTCATTTCAGATGTAGTCTTTTTTCACATTTCAAACTTTTTTCCAAGCCTACTTTAAGTCTGTTTATTCATGCATTCCTTAATTTCACCCACCAAACTTTGTTGAGACTTCTGAAAGTGGCCTATATTTCAGATAATGCTAAAGATTCATTGGCGGAATTTAAAATGAGGAGATTCCCGTTGTTGCTTTTGATCCTTCTAAATGTGTCCTTTTAAGGAGATTGTGTTTAAAGGATTGGTGAAGAATTAGCACACAGGATGGATGAGGAGGAGTAACTAGAGGCAACGGACTAGTCTGTAGCAACGTGAGCTTCGAGTAGGGCAACAGTGGGATAGAAAACACTGTTGGCCGGGAGATGCACTCCAATCATCTTCATCCAAATCACATGTTCTGAAACTAACACTCCTTCTGTCACTTAACCCAGCTGACAGTGAACAAATCCAAAATGGACTAACAGCTATCACTTTTCCTGGACGGTAGAGGCAATTGTTTCTGAGCTCAAGTAAAGAGGACACGTCGCACCCCCCAAGAAAATCTCCGAGCTCTGCCTTGTCATCATCTCTGTCTGTGCAAGCGGACCTGTCCTGGAGGCACACATCTCAACATGACAGTCTGATCAGGGCCCGGAGCTTCAGGACAGAGAGACACCCGCACTCTCCAGCCCCAGCCCGCCGTAAACCCACACTTCTCCCCTCACCCCTCTGCAGTCCTCAACAGTGAACGACAGTAATAGAGCTCATTCTCCCCTTCACCTTGTCTCGGCATCACTGACATCATCATTGGAGTAGCTGGGTCTCTTGAGATGTGTTCTGGAAAGATCTTGCGAAGAGTAGTTAAAGGCCTGTCTGCTCAGAAGAGTGACGAAAATGTAAATTTCAGTCATCTTACTAGTGAAGCGGACGTATTTCACCAAGGCCACATTAATTTAACAGCTACATTCCTGTTCCTGTGTGCTCTTAAGTAAAAACAGACCAAGAGAACAGTCAGAAGTGATTCCCTAAATTCATCTAGTGTGCAGAGCCCTGGCCAGCAAAGAGGATCCCAACTGGGTCCCTAAAAGGTATGTGATGACATATTGCAGCAGAGAGGAAGGCTGTCCATGTCGCAATGATTTATAGAAATGTTGTGTAGGAATGCTTTAAGGCGACACATCAGGTCTGCTTGGGGGTCCCTAGAAGAAAAGGCCCAAGCTATCCTCCTTTAGATGGAATTGGGAATCATGTACACCACTTTCGCCAAATAACCATAGATTCCACAGCTGTGACCTCTTGCTGTTGCCCAGCAACTGAGTTATGCTGCAGCGCTAGGAAAGCCACGTGGTCCTCTCACTTCCCCCATTTTTTAAAAGCCCTTCTTTAAAAAGCACACTGGTGTCTCATCCTGCAACTATTGTTGAGGACCTTCATTGCGACAGAGATGCTGAGGCTGGCCAGTATGAGCCGCCCTCTGTCTGCCCTTGGGGAATGCACAGAGAAGGTGCCAGACAGGGGACAGGTCAGTGGGGAGACCATCTAGAACGGAGATGGTGGAAAAGCACAGACGTGGATATGGGGTGAGAGGCAGAGCAGCTATGCCTGGTGAGTGACATTCGTGTCCCTGATACATGCAAAGGGCCCCTTCCTTCCTTCCCTGACGTATTTCCCATTTGGCCATTAGTGTGGACAGCACTGATTTTAATCCTTTGCTTTTAGGTCCCCTCTGCAACTCCTCGTGGGGTCCTCAGTGTCAGGTGCCCTGTCTCACTCACTTTTCCCGATGGCACCTAGCGTACACTATGCGTTCAATCATGTATGTTCAGTGAATGAAAGGATGAATGACACTTTATCACCAAAGTGGGGATCAATCTGCCATGTCCATTAACATTGGAGAGGTTGCTTTTCCTCTCCCATGCCAGTGGGTGTAGGGGAATGGGCTGGGAGGGCAATGCCTGAGAGAAAAGAACTTGAAAGGGAGAGGGTGTGCACACACATGTGTGCACACTTACACATGCACACTTGGGGAGTTTCTGGTGGATCTTGCCCTCAGGAAAGAAGCTAAAGGTTGAAAGATAAGAGTTATCAGTCAGGCAATGCAATTGGAGGGGCTGAGCATGTGTGGGATTTAAAACAATCAATGAGGAAGGGTGAAGATGGGAAAATAAGGTGAAGCAAGCAGTTGACTTGGGGTGATTGAGTCCATAAATTACACAGGGCTTTATGGGGCAGCCTGGTACAAACTCTCTGGACTGAGGACAAAACCTTCAAGTGCCGAATAAAACATATCCCTGGTGTTCCGTGGGACATCTTGTACCAAGGACTCTCGGGACATACTCACACTAAAAGAATTACCCATTGTTTATCTGAAATTCTAACTTAACTGGGCATCTTGTATATTTGCTAAATCTGGCAAACCTGTCTTCATGGAACAACCTGGATAGAAATAAGGGTGTCCATGAGTCACGCATATAAGCTCTTTGGCTGCTCCATTTCCTACACTGCACTTTACATCCCGGTGGCTATTCTGTAACTACCCATTTGTACTTCTTAATGCCCTCACCTCTTCAGTCATTCTCCCCCCCACCAATCTGACAACCATCAAAACCCTCCCTGTGTCCATGACTCTGTCTCTGTTCTTCTTGTTTGCTCAGTTTGTTTTTTAGATTCAATTGTTGATAGATTTGTATTTATTGCCATTTTATTGTTCATAGTTTTGATCTTCTTTTTCTTAAATAAGTCTCTTTAACATTTCATATAATAATGGTTTGGTAATGATGAACTCCTCCAGTTTTCTCTTGTCTGGGAAGCTCTTTACCTGCCCTTCAATTCTAAATGATAGCTTTGCTGGGTAGAAAAATCTTGGCTGCAGGTCCCTACTTTTCATGACTTTGAATATTTCTTGGCAATCATTTCTTGCCTGCAAGGTTTCTTTTGAGAAATCAGCTGACAGTCTTATGGGAACTCCTCTGTAGGTAACAAACTGCTTTTCTCTTTCTGCTTTTAAGATTTTTTTCTTTATCTTTAACCTTTGGCCTTTTAACTATGATGTGTCTTGGAGTGGGCCTCTTTGCATCCATCACAATTGGGATTCTCTGTGCTTCCTGGACTTGCATGTCTATTTCATTCACCAAACTAGGGAAATTTTCTTTCATTATTTTTTTCAAATAGATTTTTTATTTCTTGCTCTTTCTCTTCTTCTGCTGGGGGTCTATGATGCAAATGTTGGATCTTTTGAGGCTGGATGCTGTTTATACTGTCCTCACTTTTTTAGATTCTTTTTTCTCTCTTGTTTTGTGTGCCTGTTTTTTTGCTTCCTTATGTTCCAAATCATTGATTTGATTCCCGGTTTCACCAACTCTACTGTTGTTTCCCTAAAAATTGTTCTTTCTTTCAATTAGTGTATCCTTCATTTCTGACTAAATTTTTTATGCTGTTGAGATCCCCACTAAGAACTGTGAGCATCCTTATAACCAGTGTGTTGAACTCTGCATCTGAGAGATTGCTCATGTCCATGTTGAACAAGGGTGTGGGGATTGCCCGAGGGAGTGGGGGGTGCTGGGTGGAGGCGGAAAGGGAGAAAAATTGGGACAGCTGTAAAAGTATAATCAATAAAATATAATTTTAAAAAAGAAAGCAGTGGACAGGTCTGGTGGAATGATGGAAAATTAAATTCCATGATGCTTCACTTGGCAATTTTATTCAAACATCATTATTAGGTGATTAAGAAGTCTCTCAAAAGACAAGAATGGACTTAGTGAGTAAGATAACCAGGTGATTCTCAGGAAACAGAAAATGTTGTTGGGTTTCTTTTTCCCCTCATGAGACTTTCACACTTGTGCCAAAGGTCACTTGAACTTACACACATCCCACATGAGGCTTCTGTCTAGGAGCAGAGCAAACCTTCACCAGATAGTACTCTCCAGAGGCTCAAGGGAAGAAAATCTGTCCTCTCTCTCTCCTATGAGAAACAAGAAACTAAATGAATTTTCCACATGGTGATTAGTGGGAATACCTTATGGGACATTTGGCTATAAAAACCCTACTTAAAACATCTTAAACAGAGTTTGTTTTTCTTACATAATAAGACATTTGGAGATAGGAAGATGGTTTAGTTGTTTAGCAAAATTGAGACCACATTTCTGAAGTGCTCTGTTCCTGCCTCATGGTTGCAAGATGGCTGCAGCAGCACCCACTCCCACATTTCTGTTCCAGGCAGAAAGAAGGTGAGTAGGATAGAGCCATGCTATTTCTTCTGAGCCTAAGCTTATTTTCTTAAGGAAACAAATGGCTTCCTAAACGCTGCCAACTCAACAGACTTCCAGTTATATCTCATAAAAAAAAAATTGAGCTTCTCTGGTGGGAGATAACCAGGAAAAAGAATGTGTGTGTCTTTCAGATGGTCAAAAAACAGTTGAAAGGAGCCCTAACCTGGCCAGCCTCCTGGAAGGAACAGCTCTGGAATTCAACAAACCTTAGTTCAAATGCAAGCTCTACCCCTCACTACCCAGCTGTCTTTGAGAAAGACACTTACTCTTTCTGAGCACCCATTTGCTCTTTTGAAGAATGAGGGCAATAATGGTGACCTCGAAGTAAACAGGAGGTGACCACTGGGCAACAATGCACTTTAGAATCCAGTGTAGTACGTAGTAGCAGGTACAAAATGAAGAGTAGGTGTAATTATTTGGAGACACCAGACAATTAAACACAAGGATTCTTTCTATGTGTATAAAACACATTCAATTAGATACATATTTTCAAAAGTTAAGTTCCAGATTGTGTACATGTTAACCCTACAGTGTATTTGCAATTCACCAGAACCATTATCAAACAATCTAAAAAATGACTCTGGTTGTCTGGGTTAATCATGGTCATTCATCTCCATGCTCACGTCTTTAGCAGGAATCAAGGAGTGTCACAAAAAGGCACTTGAGGCACTGCTCTGACATTTGTAAGTTGTAATTTTTTTTCTTAAATATGTGAAGAGAATTTTTGATTCAAGGGATGTTTAGTTCTTACATGAGACAAGTACATGCCCTCTTGAAAGCCCTTTATTTTAAAGCATATTTTATACTCAAGCTCCCATTGGAAGGAGGCTCTAGAACTCAAAATAACCAAAATGGTTCCAAAGGCCAGGCAAAGGTGACATGGGCTCTCTGGGGTGATCACCCACAAAATGGTCCTCAAGGCCGAGCAGCGTTTACTGTATTTGGCAATTGAAGCTCAGTGTACTCTTCATAAGGCTGACAGAGGGTCTGACGTCTTAACACTGCAACACGTGGGTTTTTGAAGTCTAAACACAGGCCAGAGAAATTAGTATAAACTATTACACACAGAGGGATGTTTAAAATTTATCAGTAATGACATCACATTGAGAAAATGAGAGAAGAAATGGCATCCTAATTCCTTATTATGTGTAAAAACGTCTCCTAGAGAAGCCAATTTAAGACGTACAAGGCAAATAGCAATGACTTGTCCAAGGAAATGGTGAAATCCATTAGGATGGCACATGCATAATCTGATGCAACAAGTCAGTATATTTTTCTCAAAAACATAATATCTTTTCTGCCTGGTGTGAGATGGAGGTTAGATTACATTTCTTGCCTGTGCAATAATTCCCACATCATAAATTCTGATGAAATTATATCAATATAGAAAGCAAATGGATGTCTGACCCACCATGGTTTTCTAGCTCTCCAAGAGAGAGGCTGACACACCAGCAAATCCCCAGCTGCTCGGAGTGATGCTATTACAGCGTGCCTTCGCCTGGGAACTGTTATTAACTATCTTGACCAGGAGCGGCTGCTCGGGTTTGTGGTTTCTGCTCTGAATATTAAACTTGGGCATACAAGAGTCCTTATTGTGGGAGCACTTGGAGATGGTAATACAAAATTGCTTTATATTTGCGGGATTTGATTGCTTCAGATGATAGAGCCCGAGCTGGTGGGCCTCTCTCACTGCTCGTATTTCCAGATGATAAATCATTCCTCTGACAGGGCATCTGCCACAACCAGGTCTCAGTTTCTGTGGTATCATTTTTTATATTACAACTGGCAACTGCTCTTCTGGGCTGTTCATATAAGTGACACATTTTGCATAATTTATGAGAATGGGGTCAGAATCAAAGCTAATAAAAGCCTCCTCAACTTTTCTTGCACATGTCAGGACATCTCAGGCTTTGAGTTCTCAGAGGACTGAGCTGTGGAGAGAGCATGTCAGGTTTCTGTGTGGTGTCGGTGGGCACTGCGTTCGTCCATGCTGAAATTCAGTGTCGCAAAAGCGAGGCCGGTCTAGCCACAGTTAGCCAACTGGTTACGGATAGTTCACCTTCAAAAGCAAAATAATATCTCCTTAAAGTTTATGTAACAAGACAGAAGCATTTAAGGAATCCTCCCAAGGAAAAAAGGTAGCTAGAAGAGAGCACCTCATTTTCTCCTGAAAAAAAGGGCATTGGACGAGATGGTCTGCGGTCCTTCCCGTGCTGACATTTGGTGAGGGCTACAGGATCCGTGGACAGAATTAAAAGCACAGGGAACACAAATGATGGTGATGAACCTAGGGCACTTCCTCAGAGCAAACCAGCTGAGATTCAGACCTAATGTTTAAGAAGCTGAAGGCATCTTTCATCCCTGGAATCCACATACCAGCTCTATCACAGAACCCATCCCTGAAATTACACATTTCCTAACCCCCAGAACACAGCTGACTTCTGGCTGTGCCTGAGATGCCCTGGTTTTTCTCTGCATGAATTTAGGGAGAGATATTAACGTGGAAGATGACATGCAACAAATATAATAAGATCCACATAATAGTGTGAGATGCCTTCTAAACTCTGCTCTTACGAATTTGTGAATGAAGGAACCAATAGCTTAAAAGACTGTTTTGAAAAAACCTTGGCCCAGAAGTAAGAAGCTCTCCACCCCCCGCCCCCACCCCAGAGGCCTGGCTCACTCTGGGTCTCCCTGGCTGCTTTTATTAGGTCAATGCTTCTTTGACGTTCCATTAGTCATAATACAAAGCAAGAACTGTGAGTGGCCCAAGGCTCAGCATTAGCTGGGAGTGGTTTCCAAATTAACCACGTTCAGTATTTCCTGAGCAATTAGTTGCCCTTCCCCATCTGCCCTCCCCTACCACCCAAAGGAGGATTTGTATATATTTTCTAATATAACCAAAATACAAGCGTAGGGTTACCAGAGAAATCTGGTACAAAACTTCTGTTGGAAACGCAAGGAGATTGTCCCTCAGCCAAACTGGCTGTCGAAGCAGCTTCTCTCCTCAGGGGCTTTGCTCCCCTGTGTGGTCTGCACGCTGCAGAGCTCTTGGGGGATTCGTGCCTTTCCAAAATGTGGAAGGAGAATTTTTTTTAATTGATCATTTTGAATGCAGAAATTGAGTCCTTTGGAAAATCTTACTCAATCACTGGATTTCAGCACTGAGGAGACTTTAGAGATGATTCCTTCATTTTTTGGATGTCACCCGTAAGAGTGAAATGTATTGTGTGAGGTCGCAGAGGCAACGGCGGGATGGGGACTAGACCCGCAGGACTCCTGACTCGTATGTGTGAACGGTGACCTTTAAGACTTCTCAACTACAAACCACCACGTGCAATGTGCTTCCCGTTGGAATTCAGTCCTATTTACATCCAAGCCACTGAAGCAAATCGCACAAACCATGACTCTTGCTCTTCTCATGTGTGATGTGCTCTGACCCAGTCTGGTCTGCTCTATTTCAATTATTTTTTTCACACCAGTCATGAACCACTTAGGTTTGTAACCTACAGTTTTAAACACACTATGCTAGATCCCATTTGCTCAAAAATGGCTAATTAGGGTTCCTTTAATAAAGACGTTCTACAATTAAGCTGCTATTCTACCTTCCTGCCCAAGCGCCAGAGTAGAATGGGCTTCCTCATCCAAGCCCAGGATTCTGCAGACCTGCTACATCTAATAGAAAGGAAATGGATTCCTTCAATAAGTATATCAGTTTTCCCTTAATATTAGTGACCAGAAAATCTTTAATGGCTGGAAACAGAAAACCCAAATTATACACGATGCAGAAGAGATCAGAAGCCACGATTCTGCTGAAAGGGAAGTTGTTCTGACAGCAGAAGGTGCCAGCCAGCAGAGATGCCTATTTAGGTTCTCAGTCAAATTTTAGGGCTCTTTGCCTTGGGGGAGAAAAATGGCTTTTGTTGATACCTGCTCCATAAAACTCAGTGAAGTGTTTTGGTTTATGTGGGTGACTATGGTAAACACCCAGATTTATTTACCCCATTTCACTAGTTTGGGGAAAGGGCGGGTTTGCTAAGAAGCTAAGCCAGGCCACAGACCTACAAAGAATGAGAGAGAGAAATCACTCCCGAGTGGTTCTCAGGTCTTCGCTTGCGGGCTTTCCAATGATGCTCTGAGGCAATCGGTGCCTCCATGCTTCCCTCCAGCAAAGCCCCTGAAGTTCTAGTTTCAATATGTCCGTTGTATCACATGTGGTGAGTCTTCCCTCTCCAGGGTGAAGAACAGAGCCAGCAAATCTGAGCCGCGCAGAACACTGCGATTCCCCTGGACGCCGGGAACAGGAAACGTGGAAGCAGTTCTCAGCAGACAAGCACTCCATGTGGGCCAACTCCTGGCCGCTGATGAGACGCACACTCCCCATGTGAAGTGGCCGCTTGCCAGGAGCACGACCACAGCGGGCAGGAACTCCCTCGGTCCACTTCCTCTGCGGGACAAAGCGGGGACCTGCATCCCATCAGTTCTCCAAATGCTCAATGCCAACCCCGGGCTCATCCTTGCAGGCTGGGGATGGAACAGCTTAGCATCCTTTACTGGAAACGCTCATGCCTCCATCCCGTGGTAACGCGGAGCCAGCCAGCCAAACGTTGTTTTCCACTCAGGGCTGATTTCTGGCAGAAGTCCCACTGCAGGACTCCGGCACTGACAGAGGTTAATGGGTACCGTTTAGCCACTCTCGGCAGCATGGGTTTGATCTTCTTGGCTCTGATACTCTTCCTCCTCTTGGCACAAGAAAATTCAGCTTTTGCCCTTTATCTTGTTATCCAAGAGCCTGAGTGCCCATGACAGCTGTGGAGGCACACGCTGCCCCTTCTCAGTCCTTGGCAGAGCAGGAGAACTCGGGCCGACGCAGGCAACGCTGAGCTCTTTCTTTCCCCCCGAATGGCCAGCTGGCCTGCTGCTGAAACCAAGACCAACCAGGAAAGATGCACACGCATGTGCGACTGGTGCTGCCGTGCCTTCTCACTCGTACTGAGGCAAGATGACGAAAGCCACCGTGAACCCAGAGAACGAACGCCCGACACCCCCGAGTTCCTAAGTCCCCAGACAGGGTGCACCAGCCCACATGGGCACATGTGGCCGTGCCTGTGGAGGAGGAATGCCCAGGTAAACTTGACCTCCTCTTGGCTAGCACGCGCACATCAGTTCCAACTACAAGCAAGGGGTGGTTCTCTGATGGAGTGCCCGCTGCTTCCTGAGGTCCCCCGGAAGGCTCCTGCCCCTCAGCCACAGATCCCACAGCAGAGGGGCGAGAGAACGAGGGGCACGGAGAGGTGAGGCCTACAATCAATGCAGGCCATGGAAACAGTGTAAAGTTCCATTACTCTCCAGGACACCGGAAGTCCCCCGCAAAGTACCGCAGTGGCCTCCACAGAGGGCACTCGGCCGTCTCAGGACGGGAGCTGTCCCTCCAGCCCTGGAACAAATGGCCTATTCTTTGCTTGAGCACCAGATGAAGTATTTGGCTTGCACGTGGGAACATAAAATGCCTATCTTTTAACCCGAGACTCACACTTGAAGAAGCTAGAAGCTCAAAGGTGGGAGGGGACCTACTGAGGACACCGCACCCATCACCCTGCAGATGCCCACGGAGTGGAGTGGCAGACAGGACTGTCCGAGCAGGCCGACATGGATGTGACTCAGTTTCCCCTGCTGTACCCTCCTGCCCGCCCTCCTCCCTTCCGCCTTTTCTAAACAGAGAGCTGAATTTGCCCATGTTTGGGAATCAGTCTTCACTCCCAAGCATACTTGGGAAGGGAGCTCAGCTTCCTCGTTAGAATTTCTGCCCCTATCCCCACCATGACAATGCCAGAAGTATCCAGAATAATTTCCATTTCCACCCACATGTAGGTTCTCAAAGTGCAAAAGAGTATGGGTGTGGATATTCGGAAATCGAAATTCTGCTCCTCAAACGCTCAGGAAGGGCAGGGAGCTGAGGGGGCGTCACAGTGCCGCTCAGGCCTGAGTGTAACAGCCCCGAGATGGGCCCGGGAGCGCCCTCCGTGGAAAGGGTGGAATCAGGTTAATTAATTGGCTTCCTCGGAGCAGAAAATGTGTCATCCTCTTCAAAACCTGAAGATGAAAGGTGTGAAATGGTGTCATTGTTTCATAAATTGCTACATCAAACATGGGACGCCTATAAACCTGCAACAAGTAATTATCATAAAAATAGCACACTGTTAAACTCCCAGAGGAGCTCGCACTTTGGATAGAGGAACAACACACGTGGTCCCGAGCAAAGAACCCCACCTCCCATGCACCTCCAGGGCTACCTGTCCTGAACTTCTGTGACAGCCTCCCGGGGGCTCTTGCTGACTCCTCCCTACGCTCTGAGATACTGTGGCTTACAAAAAACCTGTATTTGGTCTTCATCCCTGTTTCTGGAGCAGAGCTCCTAAAACCCTTGGAATTTCTTCAACACAGAGCAGCCAAGGAGTTTTTGTTACGCTAATGAGGTAGTCAGGTGAACCAACTCTGTGATTAGAGGGCTGGAACTTTCAGTCCCACCCCCTGGACCTCCAGGACAGAAGGGCTCCATGTTGAATCAGTAGCCAATAGCCATTGGTCTAACCAGTCGTGCCTATAGAATGAAGCCTCCACTAAAAAGCAAAAGCATGGGGTTCCGAGAGCTTCTGGGCTGGGGGACACAGGGAAGAGTAGTGGCCTGGGAAGAGTGTGGAGGCTCTGAGCCCTCACCCCGTTGCCTTGCCCTGGGCATCTCTTCCATCTGGCTGTTCCTGAGTTGGATCCATTCGTAATAAGTTGGTGATCTAATAAGTAGAGTGTTTCTCTGAATTCTGTGAACTGCTCTAGCAAATGAACGGAACCCAAGGAGGGGGTTGTTTAACCTTCGATTGATAACCCGTGGGTCAGAAGAGGTGAGGAGTGGGTGGGTACAGAACAACCTTGTAGGATGAAACCCTGAACCTGTGGGATCTGCGGGGATCCCCAGGTGCACAACGTCAGAATCAGGTTGAGTTGTGGGCCACACAGCTGGTGTCAGAGAGTGACTTGGCGATGTGGGAACCCCAAGCCCCCCAAACATATTGAACTAGGAACCAGAATGCTCCCCTCCTTCAGTGTGCTCTCTGCCCAGCAGCCGGGAGGATCCTGGCTCTCCTCTGCTCAAACTCTGATTAGGTCCCGCCTTGCTTGGGTTCAAAACCCAAGTCCCCGTAGAGGCCCTTACCTGAGCCTTCCCTGAAGGTTACCTGGCAGACCACTACCTCTTCCACCCGGTCCTCTACTACGTTCCCTCTGTGTGACGTCACTGCGACCATCAAGTGCCAGCAGGCTCCTGTCTCCAGCCGTGGGGCTCCTGTCCCCTCTTCCCTACCTCTGCCCCCAAATATGGGCGTGGCTTGCTGCTGCTCCGCCTCTGGGTCCTTGCTCAAGGGCTGTTTTCTCAGTGTGGACTTCCCTGACCACCTTATTTAAAACGGCAACCATCACCTCATCCATAGCCCCCCTGCCCCTTGCCTGGTGCCTGTGCTCCACAATTCTCATCCCCCTGACTGGCTATTCTTGGTTTGTTTTGCTTTGTGACCTGCTTCCCACAGGACAACGGCACCTCCACGGAGGCCAGGATCATGTTCTCTCCTGCTCACCGCAGCCTCCCCAGCGCCTCCATCGGGGTCTCCCACCTGGAGGCGTTCCAGAAAGATTTGTTGGATGAATAAGGGAATAACAAGTTCTTCCTAATCTAAGGATTTGTTGCACTTTCCACAAGAGTATCCTGGTCAGACCCTCTTGTCAATTTCTGCAGTTGCCCTTCTGGCTGTTTCAGATGTTCGCGTCTGCCGTGGAGGGAGGCATTGGCACAGCACAGCACGCGGTGGACGGAGTGGGGGGGGGGGGGGGGGGGGGGGGCGCAGAAGAAAGAAACACCGCCCATCAGACTCTTGCTTTGTTCCCCAGGGGTGGGCACGATGCCTTGCACTCACTTGCACCCCAGCTCCCTGCATCAGTTCTGACACGGCCCCCTCTCGCTGGTCAGGAGTTTCTCTCTGAGACACAAGGGAGCGGGAGGATGGCCAGGCCCTGGCTCTCTGCCGCGCGGCGCGGAGCCGCGACAGAACTCCTCTGTCCAGACGGCCTCAGGGTGGAGGACGAGCACCCATCTGTGTGTCTTATTAAAGGCCCTTGGGTTGCAAGTAGCAGAAATCCATTCCAGCTGGCTCAAGCAACAAAGTGGGTTTATTGGAAGGACACAGGGCTCCCTCAAAGCGCCGTGGAAGAGGAGGGGCTCGAGAGACAGAAACGATGAACCGGAGAGCTGGCGGGAGCCGTGCTGATGCTCCCGTGCCAGTCCCCGGTCTCTCCAGAGCCGGCCTGTTTGCACCTATTTGGTGCACCTCCCTGGGTCTTCAGCCGGAATTTAGCATTTTCTGACTCCCCAGGCGTGTGGGTTAGGCCTTGCTGCCCCCGCTGACTCCGTGGTCCTCGTGGGTCAAGTACTTTCCGAGCCCCACCAGTAGCCCAGAGATGCTAGTTCTCGGGCCGGGGACAGAAAACCCGCTCCGGCGGCTCGGGGCGCAGAAATCCACCCTGTCACCATTTCCACGGGCGATGGAGGTGCAGATGACTTTCAGATTTTACAGCTGAAAATATGTGGGTCCAGATGAGTTTCAGATTGTACAGCTCTTCATATTTTAAAATGGCGATCTGGTTCATACACTGAATGGTATACGACATCGTCACTGAGCCCGGGCCACATTCTAACATGAAAGATGGATGTTTCTGTAGGGAAAATGTAAGAATTGTCATCATAAATGGGACAAATAAAGATTATAACCAGCTCCAGGTCAGGTTAGCTTTCGCTATCAAAGGAATTCAGACCAGGGTTGAATTTGCCCCAGATCAGTTGGAAAATCTCCCCATTGTCCTTGGGGTTGGTTGATGGGGACTAGAATAGCCATGTCCAAACGTCACTTCTGAGAATGAAGCGGATGTGACCAAGAATTGCACTGGGAGGGGATGCCGAAAACACCCGGCGTCATTTTTCAATTTCTCCAACCTCCCCCACAGGTACAGTCAGAGCAACGAGGACAGCTAAGTCAAAATCCAGGAACAACATCCACCCAAAAACCAAGGGATAGTATCCCCAGGAACTTCAAAAAGTAATTAAATATTTAGCAGCTATGAGACCTATGTAGCATCGGTGTTGGAGAAAGTAAGAAAAGCTACAGGGCATCACATGGACTTGAGAATGGTAGAATCCCCAATCCCCAGTAGGTACACACAGTCAACTTGAAAACAGCAACTGAAACTGACCATTGTGCAGCCCCATTCTCGGTGGAGTGCAAAGGTCTATGAAAATGTCTTGAAGGGCCTGCCCTGGTCAGGTGGCTCAGTTGGTTAGAGCATCATCGACCTGTATACCAAGAGTTGCAGGTTCGATTCCCAGTCAGGGCACATACAGGAGGCGACTGATAGATGTTTCTTTCTCACATCAGTGTCTCCATCTCTCTCAAATCATTAAAAATATCCTTGGATGAGGATTAAAAAGCAAATGTCTGAAAAGGGCTGCAATAGTCTGGGCTCTATGAACTCTCAAAAAAAAAAGAAATTTCCCTCCAGGATAAAGTTCCTCTCTGGGGGTAGAATCCAGAGTAGGAGATACACAGTGAAGAAGAAGAGGAAAAAACCCAGGTTTTAGATAAAAATGTGGGCAGGCAACACTGGGGACAGTTCTCTGCAGGGAAAACAGAAGAGAGTTCCAGAGATGTAAAGCTAGAAAAAATTTTTTTTAACTCCCCCTATCTACCCTCACCCAAAAGTAAAGGAAAACTCATTACACATGATAATAACCAACAAACTATGATTGTGGTTGAATCCTACACGAAGTCATTATTTTTCAAAAAGAAAGAGACTCAGTAGCATGTCAGGAAGACATGCCCATGGCGCACGTGAGAAATGCAGCCAGTATTTCAAGTGAGCTCAAGGAAATAAAGACAATGATATAAAATTACATCAGAAAGAAAACCATGTCACAATTATAGAAATTTAAACATGAGGCTATAGAACACAAGAAAAAATTATAAATAAAATAATAAATCACTTCATAAAGTCCAGATTGTAAAAAAATAAATGAGCAAATATAGCATATAATGTCATATGAGATATAAAAATAAAAAGGTAAGCTTTCATTAGAAAGAGATAAAAAGGATTCAAAAGAAAATGGCAGATAAAAGAGACAGGCAAAAAAGAAAAACAAAAAAAAGCAAGAAGGTTCCCCTCCCCATCCAAGAAAGAAACCAAAAGAGTACGCCATCCCAAATACTAGAAGTTCGAGAAAAGAGTCTTGAAATAAAAAGCCACTCGAAACCATGCACTGGAAGGTTATAGACCACAATGACCTGGCAGGGAGGGTGGGGAGGAGAAAGAAAGACCGACCCTGAGATGTAGTCTTGAAAGCTGACCAGGCTTTGAGAAGATCCTGTGAGCACCCAAGGAAGCCCAGAGCACTTGGAGAGAAGCTAAGAGTATCATCAGACTTCTCAACAGCAACAATTCATGCCAGAAGAGAATGGAGTGACTTCGTTAACGTAATAAAGAAAATATGATTTTGTGTTTTTCATCCACTCAAAAGGACATGAAAGCATAAAGACTGCAGATAAACTGCTCTAAACATGAAAGAACCCCAAATATTTTTCTCGTGAGTCCTTCCCGAGGAATCCATCAAAGTGACACTGGACAGGCACGGGCATGAGGGTGGAGGATTCCGTATTCTTGGCCCAAGAAAATGGAGATACACATGGAAGACAACAGTGTTCAGTACAAATCCTGTAATCCTGAACTTACATCAGAAGTATCAGTATCAACTCCCGATCGGCTTCACCCTTGAGACTCTCCTTGCTGCACCCCGGAAAAGGCAGAGAAACTGTGAGGAAGCAAAGGGGACAAGCACCCCAAGTGCCCGGACGGTGGTCTCTCAATTCTCTGTCCTGCCCAGAGGGCCCAGGGCCCCATGGAGCCAGAGCTGATTCCAGGGCTTGAGCGGGAAGTGCACAGGAGCCACCTAGAAGCGAGGGATTTATCAAAGGATGTTGAGATCTGGTCAAAAAACTCAAGGGCCAAGTTGAAGAAGTTCCCACTGGCCAGACATGGGACGATGTGAACATCGGTGACAATCCTAATGGCAATGAATGGAAAGACATAAAATACACTGAACCCCATGAATGAATAATGATATAAAAATAACCCGTTGAAAGCAACAAGAGTTAGAAAAGGAACCTATAAACGGAAGGAGACTTAACAGATACATCAAAACATTGCAATGTGTATCCTTAGTTGCATGCTAATTTCCACAAACTGAAAAAAAAAACCCACGTGTGTAATATTTATGAGAAAAGCAGAAATGTTAACACTCACGTGATATTTGGTTACATTGGGAAATTATAGTTCATTATTTCAGGAGTGAGGAGGGTATTGTAGTTACATGATTTTTTTTTAAGTTCTTATCTGGTATATTTATAGTGACTGGAGAGAATATAAGGACCCAGGCAGCTTTATTGTTCTATTTTGTGTGTTTTTGCATATTTCAGAACTTTTTCATGAGAAAAGTTTCATTTTAATTTTACGTCCAGATGACAGAGATAAACGGAGACTGTGCCAGGCGAGCAAGCAGGAGCTCACCCTGTGGAGAGGGACGACGGGTACACAGTGCAAACATGGTTCCAGGGACTCCGAGACGCTGGTGACAGGCCCGTCACATGCCCCCGGAAGTGTCCAGGATGAGGCATGCTGACCATTCAGCATTTGGACGTTACTGGCTAACCGGTTTCGATTTTCACCTTTACCTGCATTGATCCACGTTTAATGTGTGTGATAACAATTTCTTATTTGGCAAGTTCTGCCGTATGCTTTTTATTTATTATTTTTTTTTAAATCTAGCTCAGTTTCTCAAAAAGAGCCTCTAGCAGACAGGCCACTAAAATTTGGCAGCTTTATTGTTGAATGCATTCAATTATCATTTTTAAAGTCTAGCACCACATTCCTTTAATGATTTAGGACCTTGCACGGTTTTAAATGTCTCCCAAAGCTTTCATTGTAAATTGCGTTAAACATCAAAGGCGGTTAGCGATGCCCAGATGCTGTTTACCTCCTGTGAAATTTTTCACACTAAATAGGACGGGCGTCCTCGACAGATTCAGAAGGAGAGCTACATAGAAAGGAACAACCTTCTTTTGGGGAGGCTCATCCCCAAACCTCGCACTGAGGATGAAAATCCACATTAGAGAATCTTTCTAAAGTCAACCTCCACAATGATTCCTCTGCTTTTATTTCCAGTCCCATCAAGAAACAATAATGATTATCCTGTGTGCAGGGCAGAGGTCTGATAGGCTGCTGCTGACTCAGGGCCAGGATTTCAGCGGTGTTTGTTTAAATGGGTCCCCTAACCAAGAGCCCTAGAAAAGGCCTCCTTCTCCCTTAGGGACTGCTTTTATATTTAAATGAATTTTAGAGAAAAAGGAAAGGAGAGAGAGAAACATCCCACATGTGGGCTGCCTCCCACATGCCCCGCACATGCCCCCCACTGGGGGACTGAACCTGCAACCTATAGGCCTGTGCCCTGACCGAGGATCGAACCCGCAACCTTTTGGTGTATGGGACGATGCTCCAACCCACGGAGCCACCAGGCCAGGGCTCCTTTATGAACTGCTTTGAAGCAAAAGCAAAACAACGGTTTCTAGATCTTCCCCTGCCCTCTGCTCTGCAGAGTCCTAGAGGGGCTTTGTTTCCACCTCCTGTCCACGCACAGCCTTGCAGGGTGCCAGGATGTTTGCACCATTCTTAAGAGGGCTTCCTCGAAGAGTATGTGCCTTAGGCTTCCAGGCCAGATTTTTAAAGGAGAAAACAAATGACCGATTTTCTGCTCACCCCCAGCATCCTGGCCTCTTTTCAAATGTTTACTGGCTCCATGTCTCTCTGGAGGGCTGGTTACTTTGTGATGTGAAAGCCTCCCCTCATTGGCCCAGCTCATCTGGAGTCAGTCAGTGGGAAAACTCTCAACAGCCCAGTGGCAGAGAGGTCCCTGCCTTCCTCCTCTTGGGCTGACATGCAGTCCCTTCCCAGGAGACAGCCCTGCCTGCCTGCCTGTCTGTCTGTCCCCAAATGTTTATCAAGGACCTGCGATGTTCCAGCATAGTTTTAAGCACAGGGGACAGAGTTGTGCAGCCAGAAGCCTCTTGGTTTTTTCTTCTAAAAGGCTCCGCTCGGTGCAGACTGACCTGCCATGCTGAAGCTGTCCCTGGGTCCCCATCGCTGAGACCACAGGGCAGGATATGACACGGGGGCCAGAGCACAGGCTCTGGAATCCTTTGACTTCAGGCTCGGCAACTTCAGACAAGTCACTCAGGTCCTCAGTTGAGTCACCTGTAGTATGGAGAAAGTAAGGTTCCCCCCTCCGAGGGTCATTGTGAGAATTACATGAATCAACACACACACAGGTCCTGGCCGGGTAGCTCAGCTGGTTAGAGCATCATCCTGATATGCCAAGGTTGCAGGTTTGATCCCTGGTCCAGGCACATACAAGAATCAACCAGTGAATATATAAAAACAGGTGGAACAACAAATTGATATCCCTCTCTCTCTCTCTGAAATCAATCAATAAACAAATAAAACACGTATACAACACCTAAAACAATGCAGAACACTCTGTACATGGCCTCTATCTGTGTTGTAAATGCAGAAGACACAGCAATGGGCCCCTAGGCAGACGAAGGCCTCTCTGCAAGCCCCCCCCGCCCTTTGCCCCCTGACCCTCCATGAGCACAATGTAGGCCCCTCTCCCTGCTCCCCAAGCCGCTACTTTCTTCCACTTGCAAACCATTCTCTTCCATTCCCCCCACAAAAGCATGAACTCTAATAGCCCCACCTACTTTTTTTATCAGCGATGCCTGTTGAACATAATAACCTAGAGTGTTTCATGGACAAAAACAAACATGGGAGCACGGGAATGTGGGAGGGCTTGCTCGGCTCCTGGGCTTGGCTCTGCAGAGCATCGTGAGGCCACAGAGGAAAACGCAGAAAACGCAGATCAGAGGAGGCTGAGGACTCTGGGACCTCCCCCGGGGAGGGCCCGGAGGGAGCTTCCACTGGGGAAAAGGAAGCATCTAAGGGGCAGGGGGAGGTCTGGAGAGGGCCCGAGGGGGACAAGGGGTGGGGAAGAATGATATAGGCTGGAGTTTTCTGTTGTTTTGCTGTTTTTAAGGGAGAGAAAAGATTTGGGGGCACTTTGGGAAGGAAGGTAAATGAAGAAGAGGCTGAGGAGTCTGTACTGTGGGCAGCTCTTCCCTCGGCTGCCCTTTCAAGAAAGGTTTCTACAGGGACAGGCAAGCCTCCCCTTTAGAATCTGTGGACAGCAAACCCGCCTTTGTTAGGGTTACGACTGCAATAGCAAGCGGCGTTTACTGAGCACCTACTCTGGCCCAGCCGCTGTGCTGGGGCCCTGGCAGGCGGTGGCGTCTCCCATCCATCCTCAAAGCAACTCTGAGAACCCGGTGGGATTATTCCCTTTGCACTGGGGCTTAGTTCCACTGAAGCTGAACAACTTGCATTGGACCGAACAGCTAATGAGAGACAGAGCTGGGATTTGAACCCAAGTCTATCTCACTCCAGGGCCTGGAGTCTTTCCACCACTCCACCGACTCTGGGCATAAGCTTTTAGAGTGGGTGTCTCAAAGCCTCTGTTACCTTGTTATGACCACCACAATTTTACATTCCAGTGCTACACCTAAGGCAGTAATACCATGTACACGCGTGCCAAAAGGTGGTGTCTCTGGCTCTTTGGAATGAGGCTATCATCCAAGTTCATAAACGCTCCTGATGGGATCGCGAATGGCGTTTCCCATCAAAACGGCGTCTCCATGTGTCGGCGAGGGGGCTCAAGGAAATGGATTGATTTCCAGCTCTTCTCTCGCGTGGGAGTACAAACTGGCAGAGAAAGAAAGACTATAAGGAGCCTGTTTAAGATTTTAGTGCAGCTCCTTAAAAATAAGTACACAATGTTGTTTGATCTCCGAGAGGCCCGAAAGGATAGTAAACAAATCAGCAGCCAGCCCTTCGCTGCGTACTACCTGGGAAAAGCGTTGTTTGTTCACAGCAAATATGTAACCACACAACACATTAAAATGCAGAAAAATCATCTGACCAAACAAAATAACGATAAATCAGCCTGAAACTTGTTGCCATTACAGGATATTAAATATGCTTGTCCAGGGATGACTGTGCCTCAGTCACCCAGTTAATTGCACACATAATTAAAGGGGCTGTGCACTATGATTTATAGGTTGGATCTTCTAATTACTTAGCTGTAGCAATTAGGATTTTCTTTGTATTACACTTCTTTAGGCCAAAGATGCCTTCTATCGCTCAGGCCAGCTTTAGGAGGGCACGTTCTGGCTTCCGCCCCATCCCCCAGGCCAGCCCGCGGTTGAAGTTGTTCCCAACTGAGGTTCTTAAAGAAGAGCCTAATGCTGGTGTGAGGAGAGGGGAGGAAAGTCCTTGTGCCCACAGAAGTGTTCTCTCCTAGAAAGACCAGGAGGCTTTGGAGGTCTCTTTGCAGCTTCAGCCTCAGAGACTCGGGGTCCTGTCTTCATTTAATTACAGTAACTCCCAGACATTTCCTTCCGAGAGAAAGATCAGAAGGGTCAGGAGTTGAAGAGAAATGTATACAACATGTTTTAAAAAGAAAATTTTTTTAAGGCTTTAGGAGACAGTCCAGCAGGCTCAGGAGTTATCTGCCCAATGTGTTCTCATTGGGAGCTCTGTTATCTGTGCAGAGGTGAGAAGCACAGGCTCTGAAGTCAAAATGCCAGGGTTCAAATCGTGGCTCAGACACTTATGAGCTGTGTGGCATTGGGTTACTTAATTAACCTCTCTGAGCTTCAGTTTTCTTATCTGTAAAATGGAGCGGACACGAGTACTTGCCTCAAAGAGTTTGAAAGAATAAATGAAATAAAACTTTAAAGCAAGATGACTCTGCATAGATCCTGGCATGGAGTGAGCACTTAACGCACACATCATTTCAGTGTATTTAATATTTCCAGCCCTATGAATCATTTACCCATTTATTTTTCCACTCAAGCAGCAAATACTCAAGTACCTGTTAATTGACACAGGAGGCCATGTTCTTTTCATTATCCTTCCCTGCCCTCCCAGGACATAAACCTGAAACTCCTGGGCCCCAGAAAGCCATTTGTTATGTTGAGTGAGAAAAAAATTCAACTTTTTGAAGTGCCAAAAGGCTTGGATTTAAGCTAGTGTAAATCAGTTTTCAGTTATCACAGGACTCTGGAGAACACGCACAGCCAGAAGGTCTGCGCAGAGCCGGGCCATGTGTCCGAAGCTTCCAGCATCAAAGCGGCCTGTTGGGCTTCACCACGATGGGTGAGTGAAAGCTTGGAGGTGCCTTCCAAAGACCACGTATGAGGGCTGGGGAGTGAAGATCAACCTTCCCTTCAATTCGGCAAGTATTGGCTGAGTTACATTCTGCATGCCAACTCCATGCTGCCAGGGACCCAGAGATGGGCCACCACCCTGGTCTCTGTCCTCAATGGCCTTAGGATCCAACAGGGGGGAATAGGTAAAATATGTCACTGTGCAACCCATGGCAAGGTCGGGGCAACGTCAGGAGAGGGAGTTGCCTGGAGAAGTCTCCGGAAGTATCCCAGGGGAGGGGACATTGGAGCTGAGGTTCCAGCTAGTGTTTGCTCTGAGGACAAATGTGGAACCCTAAGAAGACCTCTGAGAAGACGTTTCTAAGTAAGTAATCATCATCACAAACAGAGTTACTATATATCTAATCAAGTTCAAGTTCCATGGTAAACATTTCCATTTAAATGATCTTATCATCCAGCTGTTGGAATGACTTCCTCCATTTGAAAACCTCTCTCCCAAGTGAGATTCCGTTAATTAATGCCAGGGCAGTGGTCCCACGCTTCCACAGACAGTGAAGAACAACTGACTGATGTGCCGAAGAGCAGGTGCACCCGCCCCAGAAGCCCCGGCACCTCGTTCCTTCTCTGTAGCCTGCATGAAAAGCTACACTAGTCTCTTGGCTTGTTTCCTTTGGCAAACAGAATCACAAAATGTGTTACTTGTTCTATTTGTGAAAAAGCAATGCTCTAGAAAGGTACGCTGTTTGTGTTGGCAATACAAGCAAAGGTGGGGGCTGGCTGCCACCAAGTAATGCTCCGGCTGTGAAATACACACCCGTCAACTTTCAATTAAAGAAACAGGACCCTTTATCAGTGGGACCAAAATAGTGTAGTCAGCTAGAAAGTAGCCCAGGAGGAAAGAGGGCCCTGTTTCATTTGGTGGGTCATTTGACTTTGCACCAGGGTGTTTGGAGATTCTGATAAGTGGCTGGAGCAGGGTTTTTTCTTTTTAATTTCATTAAACAGCATTTCCTTGTGACAAAAGTCAAAGGTTTGATCTCAAGAATTAGGAAGTAAGCTTCTCTTTCACTGTGCTGGGAGAAAAAAATACTTCGACTGAGATAAGGCCAGCAGGAAACACCATCTTGAATAGCAGCTGAAAAAGTTCTCTCCCCCAAAATTCCTGCTCCATACACTGAACGAGGAACCAGGCAGAGGGTAGAAATCAGACTCTCTTAGCCTGAAGTCAGTGGGATGCTCAGGCTCAGTCTGCCCTCTGGTGGCTGATTTTGTCAAGTGCATCTGGAAGGCTACATTGTAAGGGGCAATGACTTCTTTCATGTGACTCCTATGATTTCATGTAATTCTTATCTACAATTACAGTGCCCCAAAGCTGCTATCTTCTGCCTGGTAAACCTTAGACTCAGTTTTCTAATCAAATTGACTGAAATTCTTACTTTTATTTAATTAAACACAGAGTGAGGGTTTAATGTGTTTCAACAGTCAGGTTTAAGCTAGTTCAGGTGAGCGACAAGTGAATTGTTTTGATGAGTGAATTCACCTGGTGGGTGAAACCCACTGAATACAGTATATAATCAACCTTTGAGTGTTTCGAAGACCAGTGGATTTATCAGACAACACGCTAATTTCTTAGTAACCATTGGCTTGCTGAGGCTAAACTCCACAGGAGTAAGCAAAAGAAGCCAACTGAAGAATAATAAAAAAAGCATGACTTGCTTATAATAAAGATACATTAACTAAGACAGTATTGGCACAAGAAGAGACAAAGTTCAGAAACAAACCCACATATGTGTGGAAAATTAATATAGGAAAGAAGGGTATTATAAATCAGAGTAGAAAGGATACACTTCTAGTAAATGCTACTGAGAGAATTGGTTATTCTCCTGTGCAAAAGCAAATTTAGATCATACCCCAAACTATAGAAAAATTAATAACTTTCATATGTACTATCTGCATGTATGAAAACCAAAAGTTAAAAATTTAGAATAAAATATGAGACTATCTACAAATGATATACAAAAACACCTACCCAGAAAAAAAAGATAAATATAGGAAATTACAGGATGTAAAACTTTTGTAAAAGTCATCTCGAAGTTAATGGAAGATATTAGAAGGAAATATTTGCTGCACACATGACCAGAAAGATCTTGGTATCCAGGCTACATAAACAATTTCTATAAACCAGCTTTTAACAGGCAAATAAAGGGAATAAAGAGAAAAATACATGAACAGGCAATTCACAGAAGAGGAAACCCAAATTGTCAATATATTACACAACCTATTAGTAGGAACTGCATTTCAAAACCTCAGTGACATGGAATTCAGCTCCTGTCACATCATCCATAAGAAAAATAAAGAAAAGAAAAGAGGAGAAATGCAGCTGACAACACCAGATCCAGATGCAGAGAAGGACGTGCAGAAAGCAGAAATTCTCTACACTACTGGTGGACGTTTAAATTGGCACAACTTAATACTTAATAAACTAAAATTATAAATAACCAACCAGTACCTAATTGGCACTTACTACTAACTGATGAATACCTAATAAATGCATAATTAGCATGCATCAAATATCTCAGTGGTGTCTAATCAGGTGGGGTCCAGAGTTGGGTTTTGTTTGTTTTTTTTGTACATGTGGCAAAAACAAGGAGTCAGCGGTGATGAGATTGGTGGGACACTGCTGTCCAATCGGCACCTGGCACCCCAGAGCTACTGTCAACTCCTGTCGGGTACAGCACGGACTTTGGGGGTCACATGGACCTCTAGACCCCAATTTCCTCATTTGTCAGCAATGTCTCTCCTCTAAAATTACTGTGAAAATTAAATGACAGATCTACAAAGTATTTTTGCACAGTGCATGGAACATAGAAGATGCTCAGTAAACGGCTACTATTATTTTCAGTATCACTGTGACTAGCTGCATAATAATTAATATAATCGATGACTAAGGAGAAACTATCTTCGCTGACTAGGAAGGCAGAGATCAGGGAAGCCCACCAATCACACTTCCTTAGGACAGTGAGAGTGGCGGCCAGAGTGTTCCCATGGGGCGCTCGCGAGGGAGGGCTCCGTGAACAATTTTACCAGCTGGTCGATTACAGACCAAAGACTCTCATCAGCCCCCAAATCGTCACCGTCCTGGAGCCCTTGCAGTCCCCTCACACTAGCACTGGAGACCCGCAGGCCCTGTGCTTCCCCTCTCATTGACAGACTTGGTTTCTGATCATCGATAAAACACATGCATGAGGTTTGTGAGGCATCCCATTATTCCGTAAGGAGAGGGATCAGCCAGTGACCTTGTTCCATGCTCAGCCCCTGACACAAGGGAAGACCAAGAAGTCAAATGTCCCTTCATGAAGTGCTGACACACGCCCCCAGGGTGCAGACCTGAAGGATAGTAGACAACACTGAAAGAGATTACACTGAAGCCGGACAAGGATGTTCAACATGGAAAGTGAGACATCCCCCCAGCAAACACGTCCCGGTTAAGAAGCTGGGGAGAGGCACCTGAACTGCTTTGGGCATGTCCCTTCCTGGGAGTGGAGGCTCTTTTAGAATCAACCTGACAAACTTATATTTTAAAAAAACTTTTATTTCATTTTTTCTTCTCTCTGTCTGCAAAGGTTATAGCTCAAAGGTCTCTCAAAATTTGAAAGGCACATAGAAATAGCATAATGAATGGTACTTTACACTCTATAAAGAATCTCCCTCCAGAAATTGCAAATATGGTTACATCAGAAATGCAAATTAAAAACCCTTTCACCTTAACCAGCAAGCTTCATCTAGGGCAGGGGTGTCAAACTCACTTTCACCAGAGGCCACATCAGCCTCGCAGTGACCTTCAGAGGGCCGAATGTAATTTTAGGACTGTGTAAATGTAACTACTCCATAACTAGGGGCAAGGAGCTCAGTGCTGCTGCTGGGTAGAAACAAGGTGCTGGGCTAGATAAAACAAGGTGGAGGGCCGGATTCAGCCCAAGGGCCCTGTGTTTGCCACCTGTGCTCTAGGGCATAAAGCAAATAATATTCTACATGAGATACTTTCTCCAAGTCTCCCAAACGTTCACTACCCACTTTGTAGTATATTTGAGGAAAATTAGAAATGGAAACACTGAGTGAAACTGCTCAGAGTTTAGCCCTCATTAGGAAGTAATCATCAGCTGAGCTCGTCTTTGGTGCTAAGACATACAAATTCCAGAACTGTGTCCTTGTGGTGAAGTCAAGTTTCTTGCTCGAACCCTCAATGTATACCTTGTCTCCGGGAAGGTGCAGGCAGAAGAGTCTCCCTGCAGAGGAAAGATGCTCACGATACAGGCCCCTCTGCAAACAGAGAAAGGCTTCTGCAGCTCTGGTCCTCAGTTCGGAAACGCACCTACGAGCAGTTGGCGGCATAGGCTGACAAGAATGTGGAGTGTTCCATGGCATGCCAGCTGCCGCAGGGGACCATGCAACAAGCAAAGTGCTCCGTGCCGAGTCGATAACCTCCCGTGTTTGTAAACTGGCTAGAAACGTGCCTGTCTGCCATTGCTTCTGTACCAGTGGCCGAACGCTGGGAGGGGTTCAGCACCGCAGACAAGACTGGGCTCAGCCGAACAAATTCACGTCCTCAGCAGCCACCAAGGCCCACCACCCCCCGAGGACAGGGCTGTGTCAGTGCCCACCGCCCCATGGGTAGGAAGCAGGCACTCTTTAACACTGCTTCGTGCCTGTATTTACCTGTCCGTCATTAACTAAGTACCTGCTACAAACAAACAAACATGAACATATGGTACCTCTCATGATAGGTTTTGGCTTAAGAAGGAGAGATTCAGAGCATTATCAGGACTCACCTCCAGCACCTGCAGCTCTTCGCTAGTCCCTGTTTCTCACCCGGTGACTCCACTCACCCGCCCTCTCTCCCGTGGGCTCCAGGCTGCCCACACCCGGACTTGGCATCCTGCCCCAGAGAACACATCAGGAGCTCCTAATGCTGTGTGGTGTCAGGCTACCCACCCCGTCTGGTTACCACGCCTGGTCCTGTCTTCCCGGCTTGCCCCAGAGCTCTGCCCCCTCTCCTGCCCAGCAGGGGCCTGCAGGCTCTCTAATTCCACTGCACCAAACCGGGACCACCTGTGTCCTGCAAAGCCTTCCCACTCTCCTGCTTGGTGCTTTCTTTCCTACACCTATAGGCTCCGTTTTCTCAAGAGGTGAAAGGCATTTGGGCTGCAAGATGTTCCTTAGGGATCAAGGCCTGTGAAAGGAAGTGGGGAGGAACAGACGTCGGGTAGAAGGTCAGCCCACAGGCCTGGTGCAGGCAGAAGAGTCTCCCTGCAGAGGAGGGCTAACGCCACCAACTTGGCGGGAGCTCGGGAATGAGACGGCCTGGCAGAGCTGTCGCATGTTGAGGTGCAAGGGCCCCACCTTTATACTCCCGCCTGATGATACGGTCACCAGATGTGGGCTTCCTCAAGGAAGGGGGTGACCTTGGACAAGTTGGCTGCGCACGGCTGGGGGAACCCTGGAGGAGTGTCAGTGGTACCACCTGCTGATGCCACTCCCCACAGCTGGGCAGCCCATGCATCCTTCCCGGGGGTCTGGGTGCCATGTCTTCATGTCTGGTACACCCGTCATCTTCCATGCAGACCCCTGCTGGCCTTGACCTCACAAATCTGCCTGTCGGGACTCCAACCTGTTTCCGGTCTTTGTCTCCAGACTCTCCCTCAACTTCCAGCACAGAGGCATTGTCTGGCAGCTCCCTGCCTCAGACCGTCACGTTGACAAGTGGAGGCACACTCAGGCACACCCTTGGTGGCCAGGGACACAGGAAGTCGTGCTATCCATCCCCTGCCCGTGATGTGGTCCATCCCCACCCCTGACTCTCATCCCCCAAACCCACTGGTGACCCTCACCCCCTGACCAGCCCTGCCTGCACCCGGGGTCCTGTGGCTGGCTAGTGTCTCCGCAGAACCCCCAGTGAAGAGAATGGGACTGGAAGAAGGAGATGCCTTCCTGGCACAGTTGGCCTCACCCCGAGGCACGGCCACAGCCAGGGGGCAGGCGCACGCTGGGGTGAGCAGCGAGAGAACCCGGTTCCAGGCACCAATATCTGCAAGACAGTTTCAACACCACACAAGTGGCCCAGACAGAAATTGCTTCATCTGGGTGTGTTTGAAGCTTCAGAGGCTGGGAAAGGTCATCTGAGTGGCCAGCTTCTTGAGTGCTCAGCACACCTTGCTCTTCCTCCAACGGTGCTCTCCTCTCCCAGCCCGAGAATTCATCCTGTCTCCCGGGACCCTGGGCCTGGCCGCCATTTGCCCGAACCCCTGGCCAAGCCTCTGCGAAGAGGCAATTTTCCCAACCTCATTTTCCCTCTTCTTCCAAAAAATAAAAATAAAAAAAATAAACATCACCTCGGCCTGATTAAGATCTCCTAATTCTGATTATGAGTTTACTCTGTGTGTTTCCAGCATTAAGTTTCTATTAAAACCAAATGGCGTTGTATAAAATTTCAAAGCATGGCCTCAGCTATTATTTTTATTGCATCAGTTCCTTTCTTAAATCAATTAACCAGCAAATAGGCTAGGGAACGTTTTAGTGCCATTAGGGACACTTTAGGTGGTTGTTCTTTGCTTTTTATAAACTGGCTTTGTTGTAATGAGATTTGACCTGGTGGTTATTTGCATGTGGTTATTTGCTGAGTGTCTGCAGTTGTTCCTAGTAAGGAATCTGTATGAAATCGGCCCGTTCCAGTCGCAATCAAAAGACCCCATCATGATGTAACAAGATTTCCTGTAATCCTATATGGGTTCCATCGAAACTCTGTCCCTTCGTATAGGAGCCTGAAGGACAAAAAGGTGCCAGTGTGTTTCGAATATTTGTCCTTCATCGGGGTTCAGCCTTCCCGACCACATGATCAGCAGGTCGGGGGCAATGGCCACACCTTCCACAGACACCTGGGAGCATCTGGAAGCGTGCATTCAACAACCACTCCCTGCCAGGCACCAGGTCGGGGGCTCATGCGGACTCAGGTCATCCTTGCAGGGACCCCAGGAGAGAACTGGGAGGAGTAAGATTCAGCCACGTGTCCAAGACCACACAGGTGATAGGACAAAGCAGGAATCTGGCTTCAGGTTTTCTTACTTGACGCCCCCCAACCCCCACCATCTCCTCCCCGCACCGTGTTCCTGCCCACAGCAAGGTTTGCGCAGGTCCCCGCAGCTCAGCAGTTGTCCAGCTGCTTGTCTGCGGCCTCCCATTCCCCGCCAAAGTCGGGATTTAAAGAAGTTTGGGGAAAGAAACAGTATCGCACTTTGCTGAAGAACCAGGAACTAAAGGGCTGTGTTGAGTCAGGGTATTCCCAAAACATTGTAGCTTCTCTCTGCATCATACCTCGCCATCTTCCTGACTTCTTTCTGCCACACGTGTGTCAGGCCACACTGGATAAAACGAAGAGGAGTATCAGGAGCACCAGGTGGTCTCCCTGGGTCTTGGGTCAGAGCCTCAGGAAACCCACAGGGATGTCTGGAGGTGAACCCAGTAAGCAGTCAGCACATTGCCTCTCGAAACCCAGTCAGTTAGCAGATGGGCCTTTTCCTAAAGGGACTAACACCCGGAAAAACAGGCTCACTGAATCACCTCCCCAAGTCCTGTTGTAGGTAGTGCCACGCAGTAACCCAGGTTTTCTCTTCCTATACAATTCTGCTAGGTAACATGGGGGTAAAGCGGGCTTGACTCCCCACCAACATCTGGGGGAGCAAAACCCTGGATCGCGAGTAAATACCCAAACCCCGCCAACATGTTTCCCCTGTGGAGGAGCGGCCCTGCGGCTACATAGGCAAAAATGCAGAGTTTGCCTCTTTTGTCAGCCTGGAGATAAAATCCTATTCTTTGTAATCCCTGAAGAAACAAATCAAATAAACGGGGGCCGAGCGAACCATTTTCAATCCATCAAAGCAATCAAATTCTGTTTACCTGCATCGCGATGATTTCTAAAATGTTATTAAAAAGTAAAATGGAGTTTAACTATTCCAAAAAAACGAAAATGATGTGCAAACATAAAAGGATAAGGTTTCTGTAATTATGTAGACATAGAGCTGGAGCCACAATACACTGTAGCTATGGCATGTACCGATAAAGATCCCTTTGTCACCGCGAGTGATGCATAAACATAATTAATGGAAGACGTCTTCAAAGAGGTGACTCTTCGTTTTGTGAGTTTCATTGCTGTTTTCGGGCAAACAGCGGGTTGGTAATTTAATCAACCAATTAACTGATTGTGCATCACCCAAAATATTTGCACATCACCCGTTCTGTCGTCTCAAAACTGCTCCTCCCATTTCTCCCCTCGCTCGGAGAGAGTCATCATAAATGTGACTAATCAGTATATTTGGCAAATGTTTGGCTGGTGGGTTATTTTGAAGCAGAAAGTCTTTGGGACATCTGTCTCGGGCTGCTTTTGCAAACATTTGCAATGACAACAGAAAGCCCTCTTTTCCGGCGCCATTACAAGTTCGGATGCCCCGTTATAGGCCTGTTGGAAACCACTGTGAGGGAAGTAAGGAGTGCGCCCTGCGTCTCTCTCGCATTCCTCGCCGCTTCTGCAGAGCGGCCCTTCGAGTGGAAAGCTTTATCACCCCCTCAAAACTGCTTCCTCTGTTCAGCCAGGAGCCGTGCTGGGGGCTTCCGGTAGCTGTATCTCGGGCTGTACTGTGACAGGGATGCTCACCACATTGCCGCTGATGGATCTGGCAGTGCCTCCGTTGTAACCCTCCATTATCAGGCAGAGAAAAGCCGGCCAGGGGGGGAAATGCATCTGGGAATGAACCTTGACATCCTGGCAAAGAGCAGAAAGTTTCCACCTAGGCACATCCTTTCAGCACTTTGAAACATGAAATTGTCACAACAGCCTTCCAGTAGTGAGATTACGTGTCAATAACACATCGAAATGGAGTCATGTAAGAGGATTTGCTGGAACCCTCGACAGAAGTTGTTTTTAGCGCATGCGCAAACGGGGCTCCTGGCGCCAGCACCCCCAAAGCTACTGAGAGCCCCCAGCAGGGACGTGACTGGTGGGTGCTGCCCCATGTACACTGTTGGCCTGCAACCCTCGACTCCTGCCTTTTCGGCACAGAATTCATTCGTTCGCTCATTTGTGGAACCAAAAGTCGAGAGCCTCCAACCTACCCATCAGGCATGAGAAGTGGTCCCTGTCCCCAGGCAGCCCATTGTCTAGGGAAAGTGAGGGCGGGTGCAATAAAGATGAAAGGGGATATCCACGTGCTGCAAGACCACGTCAGAGGGCGCTTAACTGGGACGCAGAGGATCGGGGACACACAAGCTCCTGCATGCAGGAGTGACAGTCACCCAAGCTACTGAGGCAAGGACAGAAGCTGGAAGTGGAAGGGAAGGTCTTGCTTGGAGGTGCAGGGCTGAAAGAAGATGCCTGTTTGGGGCCTCAACAACCCTTAAAGAGGTAGCAGCCTGGACCACAAGGGCCAAGGGGTGGAAGAGGAAGCCAGAAGGTGGACAGGCCCAGCCATAACAGGGAGTTTGAACTTCACCCTGGGAGGAATGTGGAACCATTGACATTTTTAAGCAGAAGAGTCACATGAGGTTCATGTTCTGGAAATATATGCGTATACTTTCAACATACCCTTCTCCCCTCTATCAAAATAAAGGCCTGGCAATTTGTGGTTGCTATGGTGACTGCAGCCCTTCGGTTTACGGCTTGTGTTCACTGTGAGCCATTTGTGTAAGGCCCACCACCACGGCAGCAGAGGCCCACCCCCTGGGCCCCATCCACGTGTTTTTCAGTTCATACATGGCCTGCAGCTTCCTTAGGGTCACGGGAAGGACCCACACACAAGCTGGGGAGAAAAAACAGGAACTCTAATTAGAGCCCTGGGGTCCCATTCATTAAGGGACAGACAGTATGAAGTCTTTCCAGAAAAAGTCCAGCCATTGTTAATGTGACGAGAATGGTTTTCATGACATGGATGTAACCTGGCAGCCAAGGAGAGTGGACTGGAATGTGCGTGTGTGAACAATGATGACTTCACTGTGCTAGTCAGTGGGGCTGGTAGATGCCATTGAGTGAGCATATGGACTGTGTGGCCGTTGCATTCAAAAATGGCTGAGCAAGCGGAGCAATGAACCTGTATAAAATTTTGTGTTAAATTTGAACATTCCTCTGCAGACACTATGCAGATGCTTCAGAAGGCCACAGCTATGGGCAACTAGTGATTGGCAGCTTCATCATGACAACACGCCTGCTCATGCATCACGTCTTGTGCAGAGATTTTTGGCAAAACATCACATCACCCAGGTGACTCAGGCCCTCTACAGTTTAGATGGTGTCCAGTGACTTCTGGCTTTTCCCAAAACTGAAATCACCTTTGAAAGGGAAGAGATATCAGACCGTCAACAAGATTCAGGAAAATATGACTGGGTAGCTAATGGCGACTGGGAGAACTGTGTGAGGTCCCCAGGTGCCCACTTTGAAGGGGACTGAGATGTCATTGTCCTGTGTACAATGTTTCTCGTATCTTGTGTCTTCTTCAATAAATGTCTCTGTTTTTCACAGTGTGTGACTGGACACCTTCTGGACAGACTTTGTACACTCGTGTACATGGCATGGAAGCTTGTGGCATGGCTTGCTGAGGACCGGGGTAGCCCAAGGAGGTTCATGGAGGCGGTGTGTTCTGAGCTGGGTAGGGGCAACACAAGCCCAGGAGCACAGGGGAATAGTCAGTCTGTGAAGTGCATGTCAAGTGCAAAGTGAAGGGTGTAGGACTGGATGACTGGATCCTGTGGTGACTGAGTAGAGTGACCATGACAGCGACAGCAGCCACACTACAGTGAGTGATGTCCACAGAGCACTTCTTACCACCAGGTCTCTGGACCGTGTGACTCCCCACCACCCCTCACTGTATTCCCACCCACCGTGGCCCTGTGGGAGCTGGGGAGAAATGAGGGACGGGGGGCCCAGACACCGTGGGCTCCTTGAAAGAGAGGACTCCAAGGACCAGGAGGAACTTAGCACACCACGGGAGATGCTCTGTAAACCAAGCCCACTGCTCCAGCTTCGTCTCCCCCCACTGCTGCCGGAACTACAGACATGGTGAAGCCCTCGCCCCTGGCTCCACGCCCCTTCCTGGGCCTCACCAGCCTACTCAGGGGAGCTTTACCTAACACCCAGGTGTCGCCTCCTCTGGGAAGCCGTGCCTCGCCCCCCTAGGGCTGTCCTCTATGCCCCTGTGGCTGGGGAATGCTCAGTATAGAACTTGGTTTACTTATTCTAGCCAACCCCCTAGTCTGGGAACTTTCCAGTTAAGCACAGTGGTTAAGAGCTTGGTCTCTGATGGGAATCCTCAAGACCCTTAGACAGCACCTAGAAGTCATGGAAGCTCGATGAATGACTGACAGCTGCCAGACTGGATGGTAAACTCCGGGGAGGGGGGCGGGGAGAGGGGTCTGTCACACCGATCTGCCACTCCAGGGACCCCTTTAGCGCATGCCATAAAAGCCTCAACATGGAGGAACTGCCGTTCCCAAGCTCCCCACCCTGACTGCGGCTCCTAGAATTTTTACTTCAGGGGTACAGCTGTTTAAAAAAGTATTTAATGTATTTTGGCTGTATCTACACTGCCCCCTAAACAACCATCCAATACAGACACTGTGCAAAAAAAAAAAAAAAGGGCAAAAACTGTTCATTTAGATGGGGGTAAGTCAACTCGGTGACTGAGTAGATTTCTTTGGTTCCCCACTCAGTCACAAAGGTCGTTCTCGGAGCCCTGGCTCTGGGTGTCGAGCCCTGTGACTGAGTTATCTTACTGAGTAAGACAACACGTCCCACCTGAGGACCCAGATGTGATGCTCCAATTTCAGGTGCGTCTGAACACCGACCACTGGGCCCCACTTCTGGAGTCTCTGATGTAGTGTGTCTGGGACGGAGCTCACATACTCACGTTTCTAACAAGCTCCCGGGCTACTCTGAGGCCGTCTGTCTGAGGCCGCACTTCAGAACCAACGCCCAGACTGCAGGGCAGCCTTATGTACCTACTGACTTATTCACCTGCTCCTAGATCTGCGGCACCAGACCCACCGACTTCAGCTCAGCACAGGCCCAGGCAGCAAAGTGAAGTGAAGTCGGCGTGCTCCCCAGCCCAGATTGCTTCTCCCATGGTTAAAGAGGGGAGTGGCCACTTGCCGGGTCCCATCAGGTCACCGGCAGTGGAGAAGGCCAGGTCTGGGAGTATTTTTCCAAACAAGAATCTCTGATTATCACCTGCGTGCAAAGGAGTCTAGTTCTCTCTCTGAGACACTCGTGGTAGGGATTTGAAAAAAGAGGTCAAAGTAAAATTGAGTTCTGACTCTGATTCCACCAAAATGGGTTTTCAAGTCCAATCAGATGAACCCTCTGGGTGCGTGGGACTACTCTCCCCTACCCAAACATGCCCTCTCCTATTAAGGAGGGGAAAATGTTTGAAAAAGCTCTTCAACATCAAATGGCAACCTAAGAGCATTTTCTGGTGATTTAAACGAATCAGAAACATCTGGATTAAATTTTGCTCAAATTCTACACAATCTCAACAATTAAGGTGGGGGAGGAAGCACTTGGCAAACTGGGCCTTGGGTTTAATCAAGCCTGGAGCACTTGGAAATTGGTCTGAGGTGTTGATGAGCACGAATTGAAGCCCTAAGGCCCACCGTTATCCCTCCACGGGCCCAAGAGTACCCTGGGTATCCCTGCCCCCCGTCCCAGGACTCCTGTCGGGGGGCGCCCTTCCATCCATCCATTTTCTTGCCGGCCCCATTTGGACAGCCAGTCCGCAATTGGACAGTCCAGACGAATCTGGACGCCTGATGACCAGAGGCAAATGGGAATTGTGAAGAGCCCAGTGAGTGCCTAAGAGTCTAATGGTGCTTGTCAGGGTAATAAGCCCTGGCTGGTGCAGCCGAGTCCTGGAATTAGAGGGGCTTTATGAAACTCAGGGTACTTTTCCTTCCCACCGTCTGGGCTGGATGATGCTGTAAGACATCT
The DNA here is from genome assembly GCA_004024845.1 of Tonatia bakeri. Classification (NCBI taxonomy): domain Eukaryota; kingdom Metazoa; phylum Chordata; class Mammalia; order Chiroptera; family Phyllostomidae; genus Tonatia; species Tonatia bakeri. Next base: position 135,408 of record PVIA01002538.1, read on the forward strand.
CTCCTCCGGTCACTCAGGAGTCCCAGAGGCTCCAACGTCCCCTCTCTGCCCTGCACCAGGCTGCGCACCTCTCCACAGCTGCTGCTGAGGGTGGAGGGCGTTGGATCTCACACCTGTCACTTAAGAGCTGGGAAACAATCGTCAAGACCCTTGACCTCTTTAAGGCTCAGCGTGTTTCTTTCTCCAAAAAATGGGAGTGGTCGGAACGCCCCGTCGTAGGATGCATGTGAGAACCAAATGAGGTTCAGCCCGGGGCCGTTGCTACTCAGAGTGCGGTCTGCTGCCCAGTTGCATCAGCACCACCCAAGGTCCTGCTGGACATGTGGACCCTTAGGGCCCACCTGAGACCCACGGAATCAGAATCTGCCTTGTAAGGAGCGCCCGGGGTGACTGGAGTCCACATCAAAGTTTGGGAAGCGTTGCTCTGAGGCACCCAGCACATAGTAAATTCTCAATGAATGCTGGCTGCCCTTAATATCATCTGAACTCCAGCTGCCTCTCTCGGCCGAACAATCACCCAGGCAATTAGCCCCTCACCCCCGCACAATCAGCAGGGACATCCACAGAGACTGTCGGGGTCAGGGGACCAGCTTCTCCCCCTGTGAACAGTGACACTTCCTACTGATGGCCTTTCATGAAAGGGTGGAGACGAGGCCTTTATTCTAACTGACAAATCAAAGCCAGTCAGGCCTAAGACGGCAATCATTTCATCCTCATTATCCCGAGGAATTTCGGCCCATATGGCACGCCGCCCTCATCATCACGCGCTGATCACAGACCCCGTGTGTTACCTGGGATCAGCCCAGAAACATAAAAGGTAGGGAACGGACCCAGATTTCTAGACAGGCTGTCACAGAAAATTTCCTTCTTGGGGGGGCCGGGCAGGGAGGATTAGGACCAATGTCAAGTAAATCATCTCCCCCCACAATGCATCCTGGTAAAACACATTTCCACGGCCAGCCCAGCCTTCCCCAACGAGGCCTGTCCAGCTCACTTAGGGGATGGCGCTGGCGCTCTGGGGCGCTGAGGATCCCTTTGGCTGCCTGCCTGCATGCCTAATTTCCGTGATTACACCGAACCGTCATCCCAAAAGTGCCCGCCGCGAAATGACTAAACTGGTATCAGGTGTCGCTCCTCCGCCCCTGCCCCGGCTCCCACTTCCCTCCGTAAAGGCCCCGTCTGGAACCCGTGACACTTGGGTGTTTTCTCTGGGTAATGGATCACACAACTTCTGAATCTCAATTTCCTCTCCGCGGCCCCGTGTCGCCTCAGCCACATTGATCAACGTGAAGCCAGCAGCACTCCGAGCAGCTTGCAGGCGGTCTTCGCGCCCTCCCTTCTGCTCTCCTCGCCCTCTCCTCCTTCCCCCTCTTACACACACACACACACACTCACGCACGCACACACGCAAACTACTCAGAACATTAAAGAAAGCTGTTAAGCTAATCTGGTGCATCTAAATGGGCAATATATATTGAATCCATGCTCCATTGATCATAATTATTGCAGTGCCCTTTATCAAGTAGCCATCTTAAACCATTATTTAGAGATCATTTTGCTTTCCATTACTGTCACTATATTGCAAAATTCGCTGGGAATTGGATGCCGTGTGATAGGCGGGCGGGCGCAGTATTAGCTGGGAGTCTGCCCGTGTCATCCAGGAGTGTTTCCAAACGGGGAGACTCAGCACCACAGGCAGTGAACTTTTGAAGAGCCCCCCCACCTCCACCCCCTGCCGTCAGCTTTGGGGGAAAAGAATAAATCCTCCACCCGGGTCTGATTTTTCCACCTTGGCTCTGCAAACAATGTCACCATTATTCTTGCCTCACGATAATCCCCGGTAAGACCCTCGACATACAAAGCCCCCAGCGTACACTGGGCACCCTGCAGATGAAGTGTGAAGTGCCTGAATGCAGGCATCTGGCCTGTGGGAGAGAAAACAAGGAGGCCTTATCTGGAAGGGCCTGGCCCCCAAATGAGAGCTTCTACACCAACACAGGGGCTCCCTTTCTTCCCCATCCGAGGATGCCCATGGAAGACAAGTGGCTTCATCTCCCCCAACACCCTGGTCCTCCATCAGCATCATCTCTTCCCTATTCGCCCTTCACGGAGGTGCTCCGCAGAGAATGACATCACAGACTCTCGACAGGATGAGTGGAGGGCAGCCCAGGCTGGGGGTTAAGGCCCTCGACTCCGTCTTCAGAGCCAGGTTCAAACTCAGACTCTGCCGTCTGCTCCCTGCAGAGCCTCAGGCAATCCACTCACCCTCTGTCAGACCCCAGTGCTGCCCCTATGAGAGTAGGGGTTAAGGTGAGTATAAACACCTGCACCTTGCCGGGCCCCCCAGTGGAAAGGTTCGGATCTGGTACAGAGCGAGCGCTCAGTGCAAGGTAGTGGTTGTTACCTTGGCCTTGGGTCCTGGCTCTCAAAGGTCAGCCTGCCCCAGAATCACTGGGACAGCTTCTGAAACCACAGGTGGCTGGCCCCCGCCCCGAGCTGCTGATTCAGCCATCTGGGTGGGGTGAGGATTTACATTTCCAGCATGTTCCCAAGTGATGCTGCTCGTCTGCGGCCATGTTTGGGGAGCTGCTTCTCCACAGGGTAGAGACCATGGAGAGGCAGGTGCTCGCAACCCCTCTCCCATCCAGGATGGTGTGAAATGAGCACCGAGCAGACCGCTGCCCCTTGGATAAGTTTATGCCAGGAAAACCAGGGCTGAGGCAGGCCCCAGACTGTCCTGTGGTCAAAGAGAAAGCGTAAGATTTGGGGTCCAATGGACCTGAATCTGCCTTCTGGTCCCACCGCTTATTAGCTGTGTGACTTTAGCTGACTTCCTTAACTTCTCTGAGTGCATTTTCTCATCTGTAGATGGGGACAATAGTTCCTCCTGCATAGAGTTGTTATGGAAATAAAATTGCATGACCTGTAGAAAACACCACTACACTTCTTGGCATATAAAAGATAGGAAATGGTCCTTATTAATAATGTTGGGTTGGATTGTAAGAAACTGCTGATAGTTTACTATATTTTACCTGTAAAGTGGCAATTTCACGTGGATGCACCCAACCAATATAATAGTAACAAGAATGTCGCTGAGCACACTTCAGCCGCCCCGTGTGTAAAATAACCAGCAAACAGCATCCACTGCGAGAAAGCTGAGTCCCCAGGCAGTTCGGCGCACCGCCATGGTGGCCCCCACGGCAAGAACCTGCGGGCTTGATTTCCAGCCCGCCACCCGCCCCCAACAGGAGCACACACACATGCAAACACGCCCATCGATTTAATAGGCTCAGGCATAAATTTTTGTTTGTTTTGTTTTGTTTTTTTTAAGAGATCCTTCCAGGGATCCCAGGGAGTGGCCACTATGAGCCGCAGAGAAGCCTGCTGGGTGTGGGTCCAGTGGTGCTTCCTAGCCCCGCCGAGGGCCAGCCCAGCCCCTGCCAGCTCTCCTGCTTTCTCATTCATTGGCAGCTGGGAACTGACTGAGAGCTGGGAAATCAACTGCCTTAGCTTCTCTGGTTTATTTTAGTATCTCTGTTTAGTAAAATAGCTAGTAACGTATGGGAGATGCTCAAGAAATGTTGAGTTGAAAGTCATTGTTAAACAGGGCGACAAAGGACAATACACTGTCATCGAGAGAGAGTGCCTGAAAGGACGTTTGACAAATGCCATGTCCATGCTTGGAAACACAAAAACCCCCAGAAAACCAGGAATGTAAACCACTAACAGACAAGACGGATGGGCGGGTGCATATGTATGTTCATATGTGGACACATGTGTATATTCGTGTGTGTTATAATAGGTTTTTTTCAAACTGGCAGCCGGCATCATGACTGACGGTCCAACAGAAGGTGCTGACGTTGACAGGAACAAAACAAAATCACCTACTCGTTATGACCATTTAACACTGTTCTAGAAGGACCCACTGATACCACAGAAAAAATAAAACCATGAAACAACAGGAACAAATATTAGAAGCTGCAGACAAAAACCATCATCACCATCTACTTGAAAAACCAATGAGCAAGCATTAGAACTAAGAAGAAGCTTCCGTGAGTTATAAAGTTAATTTATGGAAATCGATAATGTGTCTATAACCACTTAGAAAATATGTGTATCTTAACGGTCATAAAAATGCAATGCCTAGAAATGAACTTATCGAAAAATGACTAAAATCTACAGGGTAAGAATCATAACACTCCTCTCAGGAACACGCGTCTACCTGAATGATACAGAAAACGTACCATGTTCCGCGATGGAAAGGCCTGACACTTAAAGATACTAATGCTGACCGGTCGTGCTACAAATTTAATGTAATCCAAACCAAAATTCCACTACTACTTCCTTTCAAATTTAACTAAAATTTATTTGCAGACTTCTGCAAAAGCAGAAAAAAGCCTGAGGATGGGGTGGGGGGACTAGTGAGAGAGCATTTGCCTTTCCAATTATTAAAGTGTAATCAAAACTGACTCTGAAAGAGGCAGGTCAGTTAAACAGACTAGGTAATTCAGAAGCAGACCCAAGCACATAAAAAAAACATATGTAATAAAGTTAGAATTTCAGATCAAACAAGAAAGCTAGGACAATTAATAAAGAACCTAGAAATTAACCATTTAGGAAAAAAGACAATTTACATGAATATAAGCTCTATATGGATTAAACTATTTTAATGTAGTAGTGTTAACAAAAACATATGTAATTATTTTTATAAAACTTGATGGGAAATTCCTTTCAAAGAAGGGCACCAAAACAAAATTTGGTGATGTTAAAATTTAAAACTTATTTTAACTGGCAAACATGAAGTTAAAAGGCAAATAAATGTACCAGAAAATAGATTTTCAACTTGCGTGATATTCAAAGGGTTAGTATACTCACTATCAAATTCCACCAGAAATATATATGGGGGTCAAAAAATGAAATTTATTTATTAAAAAATTGTACACTTATTCTTACATGTTTAAACTTCAGTCCTCTTCAAAGTACTTTCCATTTGATTCAATACACCTTTCTAGACATTTTTCCCACTGCTGAAAAAAGTTTTTGAACTCGTCAATTTTGATGCCTTTTAGTACTTCTGTCATTTTTTATTTAATCTCTTCCACATCAGCAAAATGTTTCCCTTTGAGGACTTTTTCCATCCAGGGAAACAACAAAAAAAGTCACTTGGGGTGAGATTGGGTGAACAGGGAGGGTGGGGCCAAGGGTCACACCATTTTTGGTCAAAAACTGCTGAACACTCAGTACGGTGTGGGCAGGTACGCTCATAAGTCACCTATCGTGAAATGGGCAAACAGGTTGAGTCTTCAAAACCACTCCACAGAAGTCAAACGCAGCCTCTCACAACAACTCCAGCTGGCACACAGATCCAGATGGGTTCTGAGAACACTCACCTAGCAGGGGAAGTCTGTACCACAAGGGACCCACGCTCCAGAAGATAATTCTATCTCGGGGGGCCACCCTTCATATATATAAAAACCCAATAGAAATTTGGGTCAAGGAGATAAATAAGATATTCATGAATGAATGAATATCAATAAATAACCATATATAATCATTCAATATTATCAGTAATCAAAGAAACATAAACTAAAACCCAATGGTCTACTCTTATTGTATTATCGCAGATTTTTAAAAGGATGGCCAGAATGTCAAAAGTGTAGGGCAATATTCTCATAGTTCTTTTGTGTGTAAAAACATAAATTAAGAAGGTCTTTTGCAGTAAGTATCTAAGCCTTGGACTTTGACCCAGCAAACACTTCTGGGAATGTTTCAGAGGAAATAATTAAACAAGTGCACAAAAGAAGTACAAGGATGACCTTTGTGGCATTACTCACAGTAGCCAAAAATCGGAACAGCAGTCATTAACAATTATGGCCGAAACCCGTGTGTACTTACATGCCCACACAGTCATGGTAGAGTGGGGGTCCTCAGATTTGAGCGTGCATCAGAATCACAAGCACAGCTTGTGAAAACAGGACTGATGGCCCCGCCCACCAAGGTTCTCATTCAGTAAGTCTGGATGGGGCTCTAGAACGTGCACTTCTCTGTGCCCAGGTGTGATGACGCTGAGAGTCCACTGTGACAGACGCTGGGACAGGGCTTCCCTTGGTGAGAAAGGCCAATCACAACAGAATCGAGACAACACGCCCGGGTTTCCTTGAGTGTCTTATACAGGCAGAGATAGAAGTCCTCAAGGATATACCTTAAAATGTTCGCAGTGATTAAAATGTTAACAGTGATGTCAAGATTGTGGCTGCTTTTAATTTTTTATGACCAGCATAAATTATTTATATAAATTTAATTAATCGGCCATGTCTCCCTTTAATAAGCGAATTTTATGAAACCCACATGTGCCTGAGTTCCTGCAAGCCGCCCCTGTCTTGCGACCCTTGGGACCAGACTCAATAGTTTGGGAGTTTTTTATTATTAATAACTACTTTATTAAGATGGAATTCACATACCACACAACTCACTCACTTAAAGTGCACCCTTCAATGGCTTGTAGCATATTCACCGGGTTGTGCAACCAACAGCGGAATTTTAGAACTTTCCACACCCCCCAAGGAGAGCCGTGCTGCCCAGCAGTCTCCCACTGCCCCCGAACCACTGCCCTCCAGCCCCCCGCAACCGTGTGTGTACTTCCTGTCTCTACAAATTTGCCTATTTTGGACATTTCATACAAATGGAGTCACACAGTCCTTCGTCCCTGTGACTGGCTTCTTTCTCTCAGCATATTGTTTTTATACAAAACCCCTCCCCTGCAGGGTAATCTCTCACTCCACCTTGTCGGACATGCCCTACCCAGACAAAGCCCACGGTCCCACCTTAGGAAGGCTCCCACAGACGTGGAGTCAAGCACAGGAAATTTAACGCACTGTGTGTATCACTATGCCCCTCACTCCAGGGGATTTTATTTAGCTGCTGGTTGGGTTCTCACCTCTAATTTGGACGAGTTGAGTCTGAAGCACAAATCACCCCTAACAGACACAACAAAGAGGCAGCAAAGCCCCACAGCAGGAAGCCCAGGACCCTGCCACCACACCATGCCACTCACCCTGCGACCCCAGGCAAGCTGCTCGCAGGCTCTGGGGTTCACACCTCACAATTGTTGGAGAGCCTGGCCAATTCACGCACGTCCTCTGCTCAGAGCAGCGCCTGCAACCAGGTAAATGCTCAGCGCATGTCAGCTCCTAGCATTACTATAACGGTTAACTGGATTTCAATGCCCAGCAAAGCTTCTTTGTCGTGAAAAGGTCGCAGAAGCAGATGCCTGAAATAGAATGAGCAACATCTTCTCTTACGATCACAGCCTGCCTCTTTCTCCTTGAAGGGATGGAAAGGTTGGGTTGAGAATGCTTTGGGCTGATTCCAGTCCAAGCAGTTGCCCCAAGCTAAGAGATTAACACTTGCAGGTGAGGGAGCGGGGAAGTTATTAGATCAATTACAAGGGCAGACAATTGTCATCATCATCACAAGGCCAGTAAAAATGAATGTCAAAAATCAACTCCTTTGTATTTTGGTTTCTCCCAAAGAGATGTCTGCAGCCATTACCCAATGCAAGACACTCTAGGGGAACATCAGGAAAGTTTGAGGGCTTCTGAACTTGCAAGATCAGTGGTAAGTCCTGGGAAAAACCGGGGGTAGTAGTATGGCCCACGAAATGCACCTGGCCAAGCTCCCCACAGCAACGATTAAGCCTCACCAGGTCTGCACTGCTAACCCAACACTGTGAGTGACATACAGCACGGTGAGTTGCTGAGAACCATCCTCAGGGTATACAGGGCCCCTTACCATTTATTCATTATTTTCGTTCCTTCTTTGCCTGAAAGGTATCACTACCCTTACCTTTTAAATTTCAGCCTAATCAGCAGACAGCTTTTGCGAGAAACCATGTTTTAAGGTGTGGCAGAATTTGACTTTTCTGGGCAAGACTATTCTTTTTTGGTGAAAAGGTCTAGAATGTTTAACGCTTGGACCCCCCTCCAGAAAGAGAGACATGGCAGCTTCATTTTCCTAATCTGTGTGGTGCCCGAGAAGAGGTTCTCCCCACCCCTGAAGTACACAGATGTGCTCTCTGGAACTGAGTCTCTGCCCAGTGTCCAGCTCTCGAGAAGGCTCAGCCTCCATTGTCCACGAGCCTCAGGTGGGAAAGCAATTCCCGGATGCTCTTTCTCCTCCTCCCCCTCCTCCTCCTCCTCCTCCACTTCCCTCTCTTCCTGCTCTCTCGCTTCTTTTCAATCACCAGTAACACTTCTTGTTGAGCAGATGGTTATAGGTATACACCTTTATAACACCTACTTCATCTCCTTTTTCTGAGTCCCCAGAAACCACTTCTCATTATTGGGGGGAGCTGGGACATCACAAGGGAACCCCAACAGCCCCACCTTGCTCTGTGACTAACAATGACAAACCATCACAGCACAATGTTCAGTACGTCGTCAGCAGTGGGGCTCCTCAGTGGGAGGGCAGAGAGCTCTTCCGTGCCTCAAAATATCAGACCGTGTCCTGCGATGCCATTTTGTAAAGTGATGCTGACCTTTGCTTCCCATACAAAAAAAAAAAAAACAGCTCACATTATGTTCGGCATTTCTTGTATGTTCTAGTATGGTCTAAATAATAGAAAGTGAGTGATTATATGTTTGCATTTTTTAAGTTCAAATAATCAGAGTTTTTGCAGCCGAAGGACCAAGGTTTAGTTGTTTGACGGGCACGCACATTAAGCGGCCCGTGTGCAGAGACAATCAGATGCCTGATGACCGAAGTGTCCCTGCACTTACTTCAACTGATGAAGTGCAAACGAGTCATCACGCCCCTTGAATCACTGCGTGTTCTTGTCATTAGCGCCTTTTGAAAAATTTTTTAAATATTTTGAAACTCAGTAGTACATAATTAATATTTTAAGACATTTTCCCACTCTGCTGAGCTTCTCCTTTGCCAAGTGTGAAACTGACTTAGTCACAAAAAAGATGGCGGTTTATCTTTTCACTCTTGGTGTTGGGAAAAAATGTTTGTCAGGGGGCATGAGAATGGATATAATTATATTTATTTATTCAAAACAAAGTTGAGACTGCCAGACAGTACACATAATTGCCACCGAGGGTTAGAAAAACTGCTTGGTGATATCCACCGTTTGTAAATCTAAGGCTAGAAGACAAATCAGTCAGCTGGTTTTTAACTATTTTGGGGAGAGGGGCTGCTGTGAGCATTAAACTTACTGTATGTTTATCTCTTCAACAAACACTTTAGTGCTTACTGTGTGTCAGTCATTAAAACAAGGCTGCACATGGCATATATTAACTAATTTAACCCTCAAAACAACAGTCGCGGGGCGTTCTATTATCTTGACTTCGTAGATGAGCTTCCACGCTCACTGCCTTGCACGTGGGAGATGAACGCAATGCCTGACTCACGGCCGGACGCCAACAAGGGCTGGGACCGTTTCCCCGGGCCACACTCACTATCCAAGTCGGCAAGTGGGTGAATGCCACTGCAACATTTGTAGGCCCAGGAGAAAGTTGGCTACTTCTCATTTCCAACAGCTTCAAAACCCAGAGAGGATGTGGTGGACCTACAGTTCAACCTGCCTGTGATTTCTTATGAGAGGGAAACGGAGACACTTGAAAAGAAAAATTGAGTGAGACAGATCACTTATTTTTTGATATCTTTACTGGGGATAAGGCACCTGTTCTCAAATCTCTTTGACTCTCCAAACATACTTAATTGAGAAATCTAAAAAAAAAATTACTATTGAAAATTTTGAACCTGCTGCATTGTTTTCATCAATCTACCAAAGATATGTTAAGGGAAACAGCTGCTACACATGGACGTTTGTCCAAAGGGGCTCTACAGTGGCGGGTTGGGTGGTCATTAACCCCCTGCCTCCGGAAGTGCTGTGTGGGGGGGGTTTCTGCTCGCGGTCCGACTGCAGAGAAAGTTTAATCACAAGCATTGGAAAGGAACCAATCGACAAACAGGTGAGTCAATTCAAGCATATGCACATACCATGTGCCTGCTACGTGTAAGGCTTCTAGCCGATGGCATCGAAGAAAGGTACAAAGACACAGGGCCTTCAAGAGGCACGCAGTCTGACAGAGAAGCTAAGACAGAGGCATATTCCGAGATAACCCATGGAAAGGATCATGGTCAGGATAGAGTGTAGTCAGTGCTGGCTCAGAGGGTGCAGGGCAGCGGCAAGACCACAGTGGACCGGGCAGCCCGGCCAGGGCTGGGCAGGACCAGGCAGGAGAACTGGGACCTAGACAGGCTCACACGGGAGGTGCGGGCTTCGGCTCAGCGAGGCACAGAGAGGGCAGCCCCGGCTGGTCTGTTCATTATCACACCCGTGCACATTGCTAGGAGCCCCTTGGTGTGATTTATGTCTCCTCTCTTTAAGTAGAATAATCCAGATGTAATTTTTCTGCCTATAATGCTCTGCTCTTTGGCTGTATTTGGGGGCTTAGTTTCTCTTTGTGTGTTCCATCCATCGCCTAAGTGGCTGTGTTTACTTTGCTCCCTCACTCTCTTTATGGCTCATGAATAACAAAATTACAGAAACAGATCGAACATGTTTGAAGTCATTCACGTCATGATGAACCTTTCGGGTTGACTGTCTCATGGCATTATCCCTTTATCCTCCTCCTTTCTCCTTTTCCCCACTGTGCCGCAGACACGAACGGTTAATGGACAGTTGCAAAATCGCTTTTCCACTCCAAAGAAATGCCACAAGAAAGAGCTCAAAAGCCAGTGTTAATATATGTCTCATCGCACGCTCTGCGTCTTGTGGCACTTAAAGAAATATTTGTGTTTTCTTTAGTATTGTCTCAGACACGGGCATATCAGACATATGGCAGCGGGTGGGTGCGCACTGTCCCAGTCTGGGCTGGGGGAGTGTGCTGTGTGGTTGGGGGCTCACCAACATGACCCAGTGGGGAGGGAGAGGAAGCTGGGGACACTGGGTAGGAGAAGGGGCCCACCTGCAGGACTGCTTCCCAGAGGTCCAGACGTCCCACACGTGGTGTCTGAGAGGCCCTGCCAGGAATCAGCCGGGTCCACCAGGCAGTGGACATGACCCAAGGCTCCAGGCACTGGGGGTTCTCACACACAGGTCACACCGACATGGTTCAAGGTCAGACCATTCGATACGCTGGGACTGTAGGGACTGTAGGGACTGTAGGTGTAAAAGATAAGGTCTGGGCACCTGGAAGGAAAGATCCTTGTAAGAGAAAGGCATGGCATCAGCACCCCAAGCAGTGGGCCTGGGTTCAAGACAAAAATACAAGCCACTGGAAATCTGCTCCTGAGAAAATATGACACAAGCAACAGGGTGAGAAGGAGTCACTGGGCACGAAGGTGACAAGAGCCACAGCCACCCCAGACCCTGGCTTCCCAGCAGTGTGAATGACCCCATGCATTCCTGATGGATCAGGGCTGCCCGTGGGGTCAGAGGTGACTTTGGAACAACATAGTGGACAGCTTTCCCAAGGGGCCACCTTAGGGACCGTGGGTCCACTGGCAGGGGCCAGCAGCTGCCCCTAGCAACTCCAAGCCCTTGAGTGTTTTCTCATTACATGGCAACAACTGAGGTGCACATGACCTGCAGGTCAAGATGCGGGGCACCCCCAGTGCTCGGAGGGCTCTCTTGTGCCCGTTCCCATCAACTGGCATCAGTTTGATGTCTGCCACCGTCCACCAGCTCGACCTGCCTTGATCTTTATCGAAGGGGGCCACACAGCGCATGCTCTTTAGTGTCTGTTTTCCTTTGCTCAGTGGTGTGCCCGCCAGGCATTACCACCGTGTTGCACGTAGCTCCGATTTGCTCGTGTTCAGTACGCGTCAGGTCGTGTTTCAGTTCACCACGGCAGCACGCCCGATGGTTGCCGGTGGATATTCGGGTTGTCTCCAGCTCTTGGTTCTTGTCAGCGAAGCTTCTGCAAACAGCTGTGTACACGCCTTTTCGTGAGCACAAGCGCTCGTTTCCGTTGTCGTGTAGCCAGGCGTGCACTGCCAAGTCACGGCGCATGTGTCCTTTCACTGTAGTCTCTTGAACGCTATTTTTAATGACTGCATTTTTTAGGGAAGTTTTAGGTTTACAATAAATTGAGGGGCAGGTGCTCTTATATATACGCCTGCCCCCACACAGGTGTAGTCTCCCCCATTCTCAACCCCCCCAGAGCAGTACTTTCAGTGTGCAAGGATGAACGTACAGTGAACATCATCCTCACCCAAAGTCCACGGCTCACCGCAGAGTTCACTCTTGGTGCTGTGCATTCTGTGGGTTGGGACAAATGTGTAACAACACACATGAGGTCTGTCCGGAAAAAGTCCAGCAGTTGTTAATAAAACGAGAACGGTTATCATGACATTCATGTGACCAGACAGCCAAAGAGAGTGGACTCGAAAGCACCCATGTGAACAGTGATAACTTCACTGTACTAGTCAGTAGGGGTGGTAGGCGTCATTGAGTGAGCATGTATACTGTGTGGCTGTCACATTCAAAATGACTGAGTGAGTAGAGCAACAAATCTCCACTCAATTTTGCATTAAGCTTGAACATTCCTCTACAGAAACTATTCGCATGATTCAGAAGGCCACAGCTATGGGCAGCTGGTGATTGGCAGCTTCATCACAACAACACGCCCACTTACGCATCACATCTCATGCAGAGTTTTTTGGTAAAACATCAAATCACCCAGGTTACTTAGCCCCTCTATAGCCCAAATTTGGCACCTGGTAACTTCTGGATTTTCCCAAAACTAAAGTCACCTTTGAAAGGGAAGAGATTTCAGAACTTCGACAAGATTCAGGAAAATATGACAGGGTAGCTGATGGCGATTGGGAGAACTGTGTGAGGTCCCAAGGTGCTCACCTGGAAGGGGACTGAGGCATCACTGTCCTGTGTACAATGATTCTCTTACCTTGTATCTTCTTCAATGAATGTCTCTATTTTTCATATTACATGGCTGGATACCTTCTGGACAGACCTCATATGTCCATCATTACTGTATCATACAAATCCTCTGCCCCGCCTATTCATCCCTCCCACCCCCACCCCCCATCTCACCCCTGGCAACCACTGATATGCCCATTGCCTCCATGGCTTTGCATTTCCAGAATGTCGCATTGTTGGAATCATAGAGTATGTCGTCTTCTTCCTCCATATCCTTTCATAGCTCCACAGCTCGTATGTTTTTAGCGACAAAAAATATCCATTCTCCAGATTTCCTTGAGCACTTTTAAGAGTAATTTCTCCACAAGTCAGTTTAGAAAAGGAACGATAAACTAATAAGGCTAACCCATGACGGGTGTCTGAAGCCAGCACAACCTCAGATACCATAGACTTCATAGACTACAGTAAGCTGTCATCGCCGCTACACCATGTTGTATGGGATGATATGCATTTCAGGAGGGCAATTCCTGAGCTCAGAGCGACTCCAGTCAGAACAGAGAAGAGGGGAGGGGGCGTGGGGGGCCGACTAAACAGATGAAATGCAGCAACATGGCGTGGGGTTTCAAGTTTGCGTTTCTGCTCGGTGACGTATCAGAGAGATGAGGAGTCAGACTCGGGAGGGAGGCAGAGTCATGTTCCCAGACCTGTTCCCAGCACCCAGTCACAGTGAAGCCACTTCACACGCCACGCCGGGTAGGAAAGCTAGAATGAGGAACTGACTGTAGGCCGTTCTGCATGACGCTGTCCCTAGCAGAAGAAAAGACAGTGTCGTGAAGGCCATGAAATAGAGCAGCCTTGCTAAGTAAGTCCACGGAAGTAGCCACGTGACAAGATGGACACGGACCAGGATGAACCACTAACCTGTCATTTCTGTGACTTGCACCTGCTCTGGCTAAAAACTCAGAAGGAAAAGAAGATGAAAACTTTCCTTTAAGTCCTTTCAAATTATCTGTGCGTTTCTGTCTGCTGGCCTTGCTAATGACATAAACTGGAAGTAGAGATTCTACATAGATATAAAAAAAGATCCATCATCTGAGGCTGACACCAAACATTTCAGAGGTGGAGGATGGTAAGAGCAGGGGATTCTGGGAAGAGTCGCAGTCCACTCTAACCCCTTGTCCAGTCTGGTCAGCCCTGGACATCCAGTGTGGTGTCCCGCCTCCATGGATACCACCAGGAATTCGAGGTGGGGAGAGGGCCTTTCACAAACCTGAAGAAAAAGAGCTTCAAAGGGGGTTTTCAAATTATCTGGGGCATCCAACCACTCCTGTGTCTAATTTCCTGTAAATGAATTACGGCTACAAGAATTAACCTTTCCCCAGGGAGAAAAACAAATTACAAGAGACTTCATATGGGTTTGCTGCTAAGGTGAACGAGAAGAGAAGGAGGAAAAAAGAAGCGAAGCTGACGGGACCTGTGCGAGCCGAAACAGGCGGTGTGTGCCCACCCTCCTCTCAGTGGACACGGTCTGGGACACACATCTGGGCAGGTGGTGTGGGGCCTGGGTTTCAGCTGCACTGCCCTCTGCTGCACGCTTTGTGAAGTTCAGTCTGCCCAGCAGCACACAGCAGCCCTAGAGGTTGGCTTTCCTTCCTTCCTTTCTCATTTCGTGAGTCCAAGCATTAAAAAAAAAAGAAGAAGAAAAGAAAAGAAAATTACCGGGGTGGGGTGGGTGGGTGGCGGGGGAAACAAGGCAGCATTTGTTTTGGTCAACTCTTGAGAGGAACGGGGAAAAGAAGAAAGAAATAGCCATTCAAAGGGCATCCTTCCTGGAGCCAGCCATGAAAGATTAAACAGGCGTGTCCAGATAGGACATTTCACTGGTTCTTTACTAATTCATGACTCCGAGTGCATCGGGGATGTGATTCGGCTAAGGAGACACAGGGCAGAGGGAGGGTCTGGGTCTGGGGGAAGCTAATAGGGAACACACAGCTCACCCTGCAAACGCCGTGCACAGCCTGCGTTCTTCCAAGGCGGCGAATGTCAGCGAACTCCGGCAGGGCCGTGCGGCCGGGCCTCCGTTTTCTCCTTCTTTCCCCTAATCAGACAGATTCAGACCGTGCAATGACACCGCAGTCGTCTTTCCGAGGATGTTTGTGCCCCTTGGACACCACCCAGAATTCCAGGCGGCCTGTGCTGTAAGGTCACCCACGGAGAAGAATGATCGTGGATCCATTCCTGTGGCTTGTCCTGGGCCACAAAACCATCCATAGGCAATGGGGTGGGGTGGGGGGATGAAAAGTTAAAAGGAAATGCAACGACTTCCCTAGAAAATGAGAAGTGTGGCCACGGAGTCATCAGGCAGATTTTTGCACAGTGTCTTAAATCATGTTATTCATCAAATCTTAGAGTATCATGTGACTTGAAAAGAAGCAAGTAGGCATTGCTTGTGGGAAGCCTAAAATAAATATATATATACACAGGACCTGGCAGAAGTAAGGCCTGCTTGAATGTGGTGGGTAGAGTAATAATATGGGTGTAATAATTTATAGTTGTAATCTGAACATTTCACCTAAAAGGTCACATGGTGTGCTTGAGTGTGATGTTGTTATGCTCAGAATTCCATGCTGATGATTTTGTAATAAAAAAGGGCGCTATTTGTGCCGGCCCCTGTATTCACAGCCGTACTATTTCCGAGATGGCTCGTTCACATAGTTCTTGGCAGGAGGCCCCAGCCCCCGACCACAAGGACCCCGCCGCAGGACTGCCGGAGCATCCTCACGGCGTGGCTGTTGTCCTCCCTTGGGTCATGCAAAGGGAGAGCATGGTGGAAAGCCACAGTGTCTCCCTATGACTTAACTTCCAAAGCCACACTCCATCATCTCAGCAACAGCCTGCTGCTTACACAGACACACCCCTCACGATGTGAGAGAGACCACGCAGGACACAAGCACCTGGAGGCCGGACCCTGGGGAGCTAGCTGTCATACCTCCCCATTGCCAGACCCAGTGGGCGTCCCTCCATCCTTCTCTCACTTCCCACAGGGTTGCACTCCCCGGGTTCTCCTCCTTAGTCTAAGCTCTTCCTCCTCTCGCTTCCATGACACCCCCTCCTCTTCTGCCCGTGGCCTCCATGATGGTATTTTCCAAACTGGGGCTTGCCCCTTAGTGGATGTATATACCCATACGAAGGGATGACTCCCTAGTCTATATGTACCCTAGATTTCTCTCATAAGCTCCCAGCCCATGCCAGGATCTCCCTGCTAGACTAGAAGGGCTAGTGAAATGCATTTTACCCAGCCAGGGGGAAAGAAGGGCCAAGGTCATGACCTTGGTCATCTCCAGATGACACTGGCTTTGGCTGTCAGGGTAAGGATGGAGAACAAAGGTCATAGCTGCACCCTATGCCTTGGGTACCATATGCCTCATTGTTCTGGGAACGGTTCTGGTTTCTGGGCGCTGTCCCCACGAAATCATTAATGTTGCTCCATTTTCCTATCTAACGTGTCCTGTTCCAGAGGATATGTTACATGGTCACCCTACAGCACTTTCACAACACTGGACCATTTTTCGTTCTTTTATAAAGGTAGATGTTGAAAAGGCATGTATGGACCGGATTAGACTGAGGCCGGGTGTCAACAGCACCAGCAAGACTAACCACTAGAAACAATTAGATGATGTGTTATGGAATGTTATTCTCCTAACGTCTCGTGGTATTTAACATTGCTCAGGCATTTCAATGACCTTTCAGATCATCTCCACGAGAAAAACGAGAGACCCAAAGCAGGTGTACTGAGCTGGGTGCAGACTGCGTCTCAGAGCCCGTGGGCCGGATGCTGATTTCTGCTGTTTGCACAGGGGCCCCGTCCTACCGGCCCTATCGCAGCATCCATGTCAGCTCAATTTTCCGAGTAGCTGTAGCTGGAACGCTGACCGCCACCGATGACAGTGCTGTAATGAAGTACAATGGGCCGGTAATTATGCGACATCTCCCCGACCAAGTAACATATAGCCCGGAGTTATCACAATGAGATGCCAGTCCTTGGTCAGAATGGAAAAAAACAATGGCCATGAATGTTATTTAAAGGGCATCATCAAAAATGAGTTTGCAAGGCTAGAAACCCAAGAGGCCCCAGACCCGAGATGTTGCCTGGCCTGCCTCATAAATGCCTCACAGTAGGTACACAGGGGCCCCTCTCATACACTCGTTTCGAGTACCTTAACAAAAAGTTATATTTAAAGGCCACCTGTAAATTGAGAATGATATTTTGGTGGAGAGGAGGGCTTAGGGGAAGATGGAAGGAGAGGAGGAACACCTACCGATAAAATCTCCAGCAACTCGACATTCAAAGCATTCTCATTGGCTTCAGAAAGAGCACTGTTACCTGTCTGGGTTCCCCACACCCCCAAACTGAGGGTGCTGGTGGGAAGGGCCCTTAGAATCCCCCAAGGGTGACGTCCCTCCTCAGAAGCAAAGCCCCAGTTAAAACTCGCCTTCGCATGACCGTGATAACTTGCGAAGAGTAAAGCTAACGCAGGTAGTTTGGGAGGCGCTCGCTCAGGAGAGCTGGCTGGGTTGGCGGTTGGACCGCTGCCACCTCACTCTTCACAGGCCGCCCACAGCTCCACTTCCCCAGGGCGAGGGCTGGTTCTAGAGAGCACTACAGTTGGCATTTGCAACCTGTTGAAAAATGTGAATCCGTAAAGTTGTAATTACAAAGAAAAGCAGAGGGCCCCTACCTCAGTGTTGAGTGTTTCTCCCATGACACACCCCCCAGGCAGCCCACTCACGCCACGAGTGCACCCATGTTGTGTGCACACACACCCCGGAAGCGTGGACCCTCGGGAGAGCCTAAGAATGAGAGCTCAGGTACTAACATCACACAGCCTGAGCTCTGGGAGGCATGCAGTCCACCGTCCTGTGGGTAAGCACTCCCCCTCTCACCCCTTCCTCCCCTGCCTGCCACTCCTCCCTCTGCTCTTCCCCGTTGCCTTCCCTCTCCCCGTCTCCCTCCCCCCCACAAGAGCTACACCCGGCTGGGGTCCAGCGCAGCCTCTCTTCCTGGGGAGGAGACACGAGAGACCGCGGCTGGCTCCGGTCACACGGCTAGTGTAAGCCTGGGCTCCAGGCAGGGGTCCTGAAAGTTTTTACAGACTTTCGATGCCACACCGTATCAAATATTTTTAATTACACCCACAGCCTAGACTAACTGCAAGGATTTTTTTTTAAAGGACTTTTCTAATGTGACTGGTGAAATCGGCTTTTCAAAAGCAACCCATTTGATTTCTAACTGCCTGTCATTTTGCAACAAACACTGGGGGCATGATCGCAAAATCAGAAACTTGAATCGTTGTGAATCTTCACTTTTCCAATGAAGTCAATATAATGTCACATTCTGTGGACATCTCATCCTATATTTATGAAGTGTGAGTTTGATTTTGGGTTGAATGCATTGTTTTGTTTTTTTAGACTCCCGATTTTCCACAAGTCATTGAAGAGCTTATAGCCTTGGCGGGCTGAAACAGTCTGAGTTCAAATCCCTCTGCCTAGCTGAGCAAGTTCATCGACCTCTGGGAGCCTCAGTTTCCTCATCTGCAAATTAAAGAAAATAGCTGAGGACCACCCTGCTAATGGCGTGGGAAGTATTTAGCACAAGGTCAGGTCACAGAACATTAGCTATTATTCTTAGTCACTTATTTCTAAACTTTTTGTGTGTAACAAGATTTACAATGGCAATAAAGAATATTTGAAAAAAATTACTCATGCTCTTATAATCAGATATTTCCCATTCCCGTTCCATGCATAAGTAATTTTACAAAGTTGTAATCTTTTCATATTTAAATTTTTTGTATTCTGAGCTTTTTTCTTACAGTTTTGGATCAGAAATACTTTTCTATATTGTTTTTGTTTTCATCCAATTATTCTTAAAAGAACATTCTATATTGTTCACTTACAATAATTTGTTTAACTATTCCCATATTGCTAATTATTTGGATTATTTTCATAGACATAATTTATGACTATGTCATTTATATTTTTTAATCCATTTATATTCTTAGCCCTCTTTGCTTTTGGAACGAAGGAAGCATTCCATGAGATTACTTTCTGCTCTGTAAAGTAACATTTCCTTTAATTTGTCTCAAATGTAACTGGATCCAGTTTCAAAGAATTCCTTTGCCTCTGGCTCTACTCTTCCCTCTGGACCCCAGATAAAGGCCGTGAGCGAAAGGAGAGTAAAGACAACTTCTTTGCCTCTCCCCGCCTTTGGGAGCAGAATTTCCTATGCCTCCTCGGTGCGCAGGGCAAGGCCTGACCACAGACTCATGTTGCTGGGCATGGCCCCAGCTGACTTTGTGGACAAGGGACCCCATCACGGCCGACCAGCCAGGCTCACCATGTGACCTCACCCTTGGACAGCCCAGAGAGGTGGCCCACCCAACCCAAGGCTGGGATGTGGGAGGCAGCCAGGTGCAAAGGAATAGGCAGGGTTGATTACTACTTTTTCTTCTGGAACTTGAACACAGAATTTCCAAGAAAATGAGCCCAAAGCATCAAGAGATCAGGCTGGAGCTGTTGGTGTGGAGGACTAACTCTGGGGTGGCCCCAGGACCCACCCAGGGTTCATGCCTTTGTGGGGCCCCACCCTCGGGACATGGGCAAGACCTGGGACTTGCTTCCCACCAACAGAGCACAGCGAAGATGGCAGGGCACATGTGGTTCTGGGTACGCAGTTCCATGACGACACCTATGAGACAGTACCAGCCACCTGGGAAAGAGACCTCTCTCTCGCTGGCTTTGCAGAAGTAAGCAGTCCTTTGGGAAGGCCCATGTGGCCCAGAGCTGAAGGCAACCTCAGCCAACAGCCGAAAAGAAACTGCATCCTCAGTCCAGTAACTGGAAAGGAACTAAATTCTTCCAACAAGTACAAGTTTGGGAGCAAACCCTTCCCCAGTCACATCTGGGATGAGGCTGCAGCCCTGGCGGACACCTCGATGGCAGTTTCGTGAGGCCTTAACACTGACCACACATCTGCCCCCCAGAAATGTATTATTCTAAGCCACTAAGTTTTTGGTGCTGCTGTTATGCAACACTAGAAATTAATACTGTTTTTTTAAAAGATTATATTACTGTTCTATGACAGGTGTCCCAATTTTTCCCCCTTTGCTCTCCTCCTCCCAAACCACCCCGCCCCACTCCCACCATCAACCCCAGAAATTAACACTGTTGACACAGAGAAACAATGGCCCACAGGAGTCAGAGTCATGAGGACAGAGGCTGGGAGTGAGCAGAGGGAGCATGGCAGAGACAGCAGTGGGCAGAAAGAGTGCAGCCTGGGCAAAGCCAAGCTCAGGAGCCCTGGCGTGAGCACCTGAGGACTTCCTCTGAGTCTCCCACGTCGTCAGAGCTGTGTGTCCAGTGTGGTGACCCCTGGCCACATGGGGCAGGTAAAATTAAAGTTAAGCTGAATAAAATGAAGTAAAGTTAAAAACTCTGTTCCTCAGAAATGTTAGCCACATTTCAGGTGATCCATGAGCCTATGTGACCACAGGCTACCCTATTCGTGTAGAAGAGAAAACGTCCACTGTTCCAGAAAGTTCTATCGGCCAGGGTCGCTCTGGACTTCCTGTGGCTGTGTGGGTCAGTCCTACTTTCTGAGAGGCTCTGCTCTGCCCCCAGCACTGCCTTCCCATGCCTGATGCGCCACCGTTTTCTGGGTTGCTGAGCAGAGGGACTTGAAGTAATGTCCAATATTTTGATACGTAGTCTTCAACCCAGACAATCTAGCACACAACACGTCTTCAAACACGACCAGCATGCCTCCATATCCAACACACCAGCACTCACGAGCCTGCCTTTCTGGTGGCCCAGATGACGCCCTCCCACCTGCCCCCCATCCCTCGGGACAAGTCAGAAGACCTTCTAGATGTCGGCTGACTTTTTCCCCTTGTCCTGCCTCTGGGGAATGAACGTGGAGTGAAACTGTGGCACTGTCTGACAGGCAGCATTTCTCCCCTCCTAGGAGTCCCACAGCTCTCGGCCGAGTTACCAGGTTTACTTTCCCTGTTGACCTTTGCCCTCCCAAGCATGGTTAGCTCGTTAACCGTTTTGCTATTACTGTACCTTTAAATCAGTCACCAGGAAACGTATTCCCTTGCTGCTGTAGGTGTCTGGTGTAAAGCTTTATCTCTCCCCCAGCTCAGGTAACAGGATATTGAAATATTTGTATCAAGCATGCTGAAAAGTTCAACTGTCAAAAACAGTCATTTTGCGTCGAGTTCAAAATGAAATAGACAGTCCCAGAAGGACAATTTTGAAGAATCTGCTTTTGTCAGACCTGGGGGGAGGGGGGCGGGACAGCGATGAATAAGAGCAGCGGAGTGAAAGGGCCAAGGGGACGTGGACGGGGAGAGGTCTGCATTTGATAGGGCTGGATTTTCACCTCCGGCTCGTATGTAATTCACACATAGTAACTCACAGAAAGCAAAATAGCAGGTGATGGATCACGTGGCGCACGAGCCGAGGGGATTTACTGTCTAATTGTCCACCACTAAAGGCTCCATTTCCAACTTAGCTGCAGTCAGGAAGAGAAGTGAGGTTTCAGAAATGAGAAATAAGGGGTGCTGCAGAGGAGGGAGATGTGAAGGGCAAGGCTGAGTAAGGAGCAATGGGAAATTAAACTCCTGTGCAGCCCAGGGCGGCATGTGGGTCCAATTGTCAGTGTTATCTCCAGATGCTGAGGAGTGAGGTCCCCGGAGCGGGAGCAGAGTCCTGCGCCCTCTGGACCCCCGTGCCTGGCCTGCACCAGGAGTTGCCACATCCTTTGTGTCAACAGGCATCTGCCGAGATGGCAAAGAGCAGCCTTGACGTCAGCCCCAGTGTACTCCCCAATTGCCCCTTTCACTTCTCTTGTAGAAAATGTCTTGATTTTCCTCCTCCTATCTGGAACATGACTTCCTCTTCGCTGGTAGTATACCCTCAAAATTAAAGAGCATGGGATTTGGAGCAAGTCTTTGGTTCCAGCCTGGCTGTGCAACTTAGCAGCCACGGCCCTTGGGCACTCAACTTCATTGCTCTTGTCCTCACTTCCTCATCAGTAAGACGTAGATATAATAATTCCTACCTCGCAGGGTTTGTAGAAGGTAAATGAGATAAGATAGTATTTCATGTACACTAGGAGCCAATAAATATTAGTTGTTGCCACTGTTGAGGTTGTTATTATCGTCAAGGTCATTCTATTTTGCTCCTACTGTTCAGATTCCATGCCATTCCCATCCCTCCTGGAGCGCACTCAGGGCTCTCTCTCCTGACCACAGCACTCTTGTCTGAAGCAAAGCTCTTTTGCCTGAGTTTGCCCTCACAACACACATCACACTTGGAAATTGTATGTATGTAAGTTATATAGAAAATCACAATACATATTCAATATATGCACTATAATATATATAGCATATTACATTACGATATTCGTGGCCCTAGACGGTGTAACTTGGTTGGAGCATCTTCCGATAACTGAAATGTTGTGGGTTCGATTCCCTGTCAGGCACTTACCTAGGTTGCAGGTTCGATCCCCAGTCTGGGCACGTACAGAGGGCCACCAGTCAATGTTTCTTTCTCACTTCGATGTTTCTCTCTCTTCCTTCCTCCCTCTCTTTCTAAAAGCAGTGTGAAAAAAAATGTCTTTGGATAAGGATTTTAAAAATATAAATTAAAAACAATATTCTCATGCTGGCCTATCATTTGTCTTGCCTCTGTCACTCTGCCTTGCTCATTGTAGAATCACTCCATTTATATTGCATTTAGAACAGGGCCTGTATTATCTCAAATGACAGGGAACTCTGGGTGGCACTGAAGGATCCAGAGTTCAGATGAAGCCATCAGGCCTCTTACATTTATTTTCTCTCAACTCTACTTGCTTTTTCATCATCAGATACTTTTTCTTCCTGGTCCCTGGCAGTGCCAGAGAGAGAAGTGAATGTTTTTGCTGAAACCCCTAGCAAAAAACCCTGTGACAGACTGATTGGCCCCTTTGAAGTCACATGTTCATGTCTGAACCAATCACAAACAGCTATGGGTATATGGCGTATTCTGATTGGCTAGTCAGGGACAGACCTCACTCTAAGTGGTAGGAAAAGAGTCAGCATTGACCAAATCAAGTAGAGGGAACAGGAATATTATAGGATGGGTGATGGGCAGTTTCCTAAAGAATTCTGAGCAGACAAAAAGTAATAATAAGCATCCCTCCCTTGTATACACAATGCCTAGCAGGGAGCAACCACAACATAGGTGCTCAGTTAACATTTTAAGAATGAATGAGCCCTGGCTGGCATAGCTCAGTGGATTGAGTGCGGGCTGCGAACCAAAGCATCGCAGGTTCAATTCCCAGTCAGGGCACATGCCTGGGTTGCAGGCCACGGCCCCCAGCAACCGCATATTGATGTTTCTCTCTCTCTCCCCCCCCTCCCTTCCCTCTCTAAAAATAAATAAATAAAATCTTTAAAAAAAAAAAAAGAATGAATGAGTCCTTCGCATGCTCAGTTCTTGCCTCCCTGATGCCCAAAGAGGCAAGGACATGAAAACTGAGACAAGGTCCATCTCAGGGTTCAAAGCTCGCTCCAGCCCCACATAGCAGGGTGATTTCAAGCAACTTATTTTCTCCCTCTGAACATGCTTTTCCCTGTAAAATAACAGTAAAAAATACTTTATCTGCACATCTCGGGGGAAGGGCCTGTTAAAATATAATAGGACGCACAGGGGTGTTGCCAGTAACCAAGGAACTGGAGGCCTGTATTTAGGCAGCCCCTTTGAGAACTGACACACCGCTGGGCACAGTTTGGTGGCAATGGACCCTCCGAGTCTCCTCCTTCTTTAAATAACTGGGTAATATTTATATGAGCACTCTAGCTAAAGAAAAAAATAATAAGGTGTGAGTGTAGGCGTGGTGTGTGTGTGTGTGTGTGTGTGTGTGTGTGTGTGTGTGTGTTTCAAACCAAGACTTGACAAAACCTCAGGAGTGTTCAGGCTGTTTTCCTAACAAAGTTTACTCAGAAGCACTGGATCAGCCGGGACTGCTGTGAGACCCCAGGGCTCTCTGTGTAAATTGAAAAGACTCCTGTGCTTGCTCCGGTTTTTATTATGGGAATCGCACCAAATGTGATAATTTTTGTGAGGCATGTTTGCTGTCAGCTTCTCACTGTGCTTGTTCCAAGCAGTGAATGGGGACAGGCCATCTCATCCCATCCATGACAACACCCGCCAAGCACAGAACCCCCCATCAGCCCCGACACAGAAAGACCTTGCCTTTCATCGTCTCTCAGGGCGCAAAGGCCGGGTTCACAGACCCTCAGAGGGAAAGAGGAATCTGAATCTTCCCCCACAGTTGCCCCTCACACTTTAAAGTCGTGTGTGACGTGAGGGTGATTTGGGGCTGCACTGTCTCTGCCCAAATCTGAAATGCCACGCCGGGTCCTCAGCCGTGCGTTGTGAGCAGACTGGCTGACCTAGGCTAACAACAGCTGTCATTTTGAACTCAGAATTTAAGCTGGTGGCTGCTACCCCACAGGTACTTGGGTACATTCTGTTTTACAGAAATCTTCTTGCAGTGACAATAAAACTATCCTCTCAACAAAATTCTAAGCTCTTTTAGGATTTCCTCTAAGTGAAGAACTGGGGGGTCGGGGAGACCCTCACATTTCATTTAGTCCAAGCTTGATTTAATAGGTGAGCCAACTGAAGCTCAGATGAATTGTCTGCCCAGCATAGTCTAAGGCATGTAGCAGATGCTTAATAAATCCTTACGAGTGTGGGTCTAATTGAATTTTAGCCTGTCATTACTTTTCAGCGCAGTCAGTGGTGCGCCGCGAAAAGAGTACGTACAGAGATCAAACTCAGCATGGCAACTGTGGCACCACAGGAATGACGTGGAGTGGGCAGTGACAGTGTGGCCCCGCATGAAACACACGGGGTGCGCTGTCTGGTCGAGGCCTAGCTGTTGACACTGACTCTGGGCCTGGAGGCTGGAGGGTCGGGGGAGGCTTCTGAACCTGGACTCCTACCTGAGATCTAGAAAATTCCCTGAAAGGGTTCTTGTATAGAGAGACCTTGCACCCAACACTTCTGATTTACCCATGCCTTTGCCTTGCTGGTCCCTCATCAGAAACACTCTTATTCCCTTGACCTCTCACCCCCACTCCACTTTCCCACCTCATCGTGTCTGCACCTCCAGACCCCAAGTGCAGCCCTCTTCTCCCTGGAAGTCTGGTCACAGTCAAAGCTCCATTCCTGAGACCTTCCCCCCTAGGTGCCAACCTCAGGCAAGGCCCTTTGCCCTCAAAGTCTCCCAGAGTTATCCAGAAAACCTCATAAATGCACATTATATCACCCATTTTACAGATGAGAAAACTGAGACAGAGGTAAGTAAGTTACCCTAGGTCACATGACTGGTGAGTAATCAAGTGTCACCCCCTGGGCTGACCCCGAAGCCTGTGGCCATGATCTTGCTCAGGACCCCACCTGGCTTGGGCAGACCACCTTCAAAGACTCTCGTGGGATGGAGTCTGATGTATCCAGATTTGGAAGTTGAGGTCCCCATGCCACTTCAGGGGACATTTTCTTTGAGCTGATAGCCTATTCGGTCCTTCTGGGAATAGCTGAGATGCCATTACCTTATGGGAACAAAGCCCAAAGCAAAATGAAAAGCCTACAGAAATGAATCTGTGGGCTGGGAGCCCACTGTGACACGCCCACCGCCTCTGTACTCTTTGGGGTCCCCCACTGTGTTATTGTTTTTGGTGTGTTCAGGGCCACTGTGTAGCAGGAGTCCCCTGGGAGGCTTCAGCTTGGCTCTCTGTAGGACTCGGACAAGCCCATGCACTTGGGCAGGGCTGTGAGGCAGGCCTGGCAAGGTCTGTGTGCCCAAAGTACTGGAGTCCACTGGGAAAGGACTCACCTTATGGGACAGAGTGTGCACATCGGCCTGGAGGGGACAGGAAAATCAAAGCACAGCCCTGTGTGACGTGGGTCCCTCTCATGTCCCCTGAGCCACAGGCACCCGGGCTAACCCAGGCTAAGTTCAAGGCAGAGCGCGCAAATAAAAGCAAGAAAGACCCTGATCCCCAATGCCTCCATGAGTGGGGGCAGCCCAAGAGAACGCCCTGCTGCTCACTACCCCAGGAGTGGCACTGCTGCCTAATGTCACAGAACATGACAGCCAGCTTGGCGAGCCAGCTGCAAGACTCTGGTCCAGTCCCAAGCAGAATGTATGTCTGAACCTGCGCCCCTGGTGAACGCCAAATCACTGCCACTGCCCTTTTCCCATGATGTCTCTTTATCAAACGTGTCTTTCACATCAAACAGATTCTTTTCAAACTGTACTTCTGCAAAATTCTTGTTGGTTTTACAGGGAGAGCTTGCCCACCCACCATCAGCCCCTCTAGAAGAGGGCTCCACCCAGTGTGATGGGCACTTGCCATTCAGTAAGGAACCCAGGCCTGACTGGGGTTCAAAGGCCACTTGGCTGTGGCTCCTCGGGCTCAATGCCAGAGCCACGGCTCCCCCAAGCCCCTGTCCTTCCAGGGGTACATTGGTTTCCCTCTTCCGAGGTGCCTTCCCCCCGGGCAAAACCCCAACAACCTTACTCGGTGCAAATACAGTTCCTGTTTTTGTTTTCTACACAAATTGCTGGTAAATGGCATCATCAAATGCAGTTGGCTTTAATGTTATTTCAAGATTTTAAAGATGTTTTCATGTCATGTACTGTTTCACCTTTTCTGGGCCCTTCTGGTCACATAATTATAAGCAATTGCTAGAGATGTGTGCCCTGGGAAAACACAAAAACGCCACACTGGTTCCTGCCCATGATCCTTTGCTCAGCCTCGCTCTCATGCCTGGGGTGCTGAAAAGAGCCGACATCAGCTGAGCACACGCTCGGTGGCAGCCACTGTGCTAAACATGCCACAACACCTTTATGAAACAGGTACTTATGGGCCTGATTTGACAGATTGGGGAAACTGAGGCACAGGGCAATAAATGACTTGCCTGAGCTCACACACTGGTGAGCTCTTGACTGTTCCAACAAACTGCTTCCCGACTGAATGTCCTTCACTCACACCCCTCATCCAACTGTTGAACTCCTATTCAGCCTTCAGAACCCAGATCCTCAATCACCCGCCTTATGAAACCCTTCCTGACTCCCACAGATGGAGGTAACATTTCCCCCTGGACCACTGGTCACACACTTTTCTTTGTTTTAGTCATTGGAGTTATTTGCTATTATGTCTGGCTTGCATATGGGACTCTAAATTTACCAAGGTCAAGAAGCAAGTTGTAGGCCTCTTTCCATCTCTCATGCCCGGGAGTAACCAACAGCCAACACGAGCTGATCGACCTCTTCTTTGAAGAGAGGGATCTCAAATAAGCATTGTCCCTTCACCTGGGGGAACACAGGACTCCAACCTTTCCTCGCCCCTCTAGAGTTCCTGCAACATGAAGTGTGTGCCATAGCACAATTTTAAAAGGTTTTATAATTCACATGTGAGAGCAGGTTTTGCTCAGCCTCCCACTTAGAACTACCGTTCAGAAAAGAAGGCGGGCTCCTGGGCTTGCTGATGGTGCCCATTGTCAGTCTGTCACTAGCTCCTCGTGCTCCGCCGTCACCAACTGTTCCCTTTGCGTCTCTGAGTTCTCCACAAGCAGCTTAAATGAAAAACTCTGAGCGCGCCACAAAGACAACAAACACTAATTGCTGTTTTTCACTCAAGACTAATGATTCTCTCCTTACGACCAACCCGTAATTACCGCCCAGGGTTCAGTGCATTCACTCGGCAGTAACGAAGGATGCCTTTCCCCCTCACATATCTAACTTAAACGGTCTCTTCTAAATGGTTAGCTGCGACGTGGTGACGAGACAGTCCATAGCTCAGATTTCTGCTGCTGTGATGCACAAATATTTTGATAAGTGCAGCTGATACGAGATACTCCTCAGGGCTGGGCCGATCCACACGGAAATATGGCATCGGTGCCATCTGCTCTTCATCATCAATATAAATGAAGTGATAATGAGCAAAACGTGATAAGGACTAGCAGGATGACTGCACTCCAATGGTTTAATTTGGATCTTCATTAATCTAAAAATAAAACAATCCACGAACGACAAGTGAACACATTTTTACTGACGCGGCGCAAGCATCTCTAAGGGTGTGGACGACGTTCTCGCCACTTAACAATGAGAAGGGAATAATGCATAGGAGGGTTTTTTAAGCTCCTGTGGAGTTCTTTGTTCAAATCATTAACACGCTGCTCCCAAGGCTCTGTCTCCAATCTGGGGATGGCGACCTGGCCTGGCCTGGTGGTGGGATGCAGAAGAGACCTCGACCTTGGCACTTCCTTCTTCACTGGGTGACCTGGGCCAAGTTCCCTCGCCTCTCTGAGCTCCGTCTCCTTCTCTCCCGAGGTTGCCACGAGACCTCTGAGCCAGCCCAGGTCTGGTGCCCGACCTCCCCCGACCAGAGCACATGGTGAATGGACTAGGAGCTGACATTTAGGAGGCATTTGCTGAGTGCGAGTGCTGAGATGGCTCTCATCTCAAATATCATTAATTCATCCCCATTTCTCCCCCTTTCACACATGAAGAAACCAAGACATGAAGAGGTAAGCAACTGGCCAGAGACCACACAACTTCAAGGGTCAGAACTGTGGTCCGCCCCAAGCAGTCTCATCGCTGATAATTTTTATTTTATTATTATTTCCCCCCAATGTTTAAGGGGGAAAATGCACTGTTTCTAGTCAGAGTCTACACAGCCAAAACACAGTGCAGAGTTGTTGTGGGTTCAAGGAGCCTGCTTATCATGGGCACCTTTCTGGTATCGAGACCTCTGACCTCGTCCTTTCCACCACTGCATTCTCCTTGCCTGAGGCTGGGAAGTCCCGAGGGAGGTGAGGAGAGAGCCCTGGATGCAAGGCTTGCTCTGGGCAGGGGCTGCAGCGCACCCTCAGCCACCATTAGCCATTTTATAAGGGTGCCATTAGTCAGAGCACACAGGCCAAATCCACCAGCGCTGTTCAAACATCAACCCCAAAGACACAGCTTCCACCAGTCTTCAATAATGACAGCCCCATGTCTGAGAAACTGTGGCTCCTTGGTCAAGCTGTGTCCCATTCCCAGACCTTCCTTGCTGACCACCCCCCAGCCCCAGGCCTTTGCTCAGGCCAAGCCCTAACCTTGGAGACCTTCCTGCTCCTTCCCACCTTATTGGCCTTTCCCACCCCGCAAGGCTCAGCTCCAAGTCATGACTGAAGTTTTTCCTGGCCTTTCACCCAACCTCTGGCCCCCACCCCCCCTGCCATCAGTGACACTCATGTGGCCCTCTTGCATCCGGCCAGCATGCTGATGCTGCTGGTCACACCTGTGGCTCGAATGCCGACACAGAGAGAACTTGGGCTGCAGCAGCACGAAACCTGTCTGTCATTCTCCCAGCGCTGTGCCGAGAGTCCCACAGACCCCGAATGTGTGGGGACCAGCAGATTCCGTCCAGTGGGTGATGAAACCCCCCAGCAGTGCTCAGGTATTTGGGGCTAAAATAAAGTTCATGTGATATGACACTGAGTGCCTGGAAAATTGTTTTTTGTGTTTCTAGTGGAAATGGCTTTTATCACTGCAGCTCAGTGCCGTTTTCCTCCCAGAGTGCTCCACCTCGCTCACCTACGAGGAACCCCGAAGTCTGTGGGAGAGGCGTGAGTCAGAGGCCGGGACGACGCAGGCCAGCACAAGCAGACACTTTGAGCTGTAACGAGTCAAGTATGTGAACTGTCCCGAGGGGAAGCAAGCATGACTCTCCGCCATTCCACACAGCTCTTCCTTCCACTCAGAGCCTCGCTTACTTGGATGAAAATTACGGGTACGACTCCGGCACAAGCCACACGGACTAGAGCTCATCCTGTTTCCTAATGGAAAAAATACCAAGTAAATAGAGAGCGTGTGTGACCGATTATCAAACTTTAATCATTAAAAAAATATTCCTTTTTTGACGCAGGATTTTGCATAAGGCTTGATAGCCATTGAAAAGAGATCTGAAAATACCGTGGACCAATTTAAAAAGGAGAATATCGGTTTAACGATGGCTTTAAAGTTTGGTTAGGCTCCCAAGTGCACCTAACTCATTATCACTCCTGGCAGGGTAACACTTCTTTCTAACTGCTCAAAACACTTAGGTCCTGAAAAGGGCGTCTTCATGAGGGTGAAGTGCAGTGACTGTAGTGAAATCCATCTATTTAATATGAGCTATTTACATTTTGATAATATGCTTGAATTGAGTTGAAGCTTATTTGGGGGGCAAAAAATGGTAAGTTCGCTTATTTGTTTCTATAATTCTAGATGGGGATTTATTCCTTACCTTGCTCCCTTATAAAAAGTTTTCAATATTCCAACACGTAGCCATTGGAAGGTATTAAAAAGCAGACAAAGGAAACCCTGGTTACTCCAGCTTCACGTCGGAAGGGCTCCCCGTGCCTTATGGCGGTGTGAGGAGAAGAGCAGAAGTCCGAGGCAGCACTGCCGGGCAGACACCGGCGGGCGCCCTGGGCACGCGCGTCAGGAAGTTGGAACAACAGCAGCTCTTCCGATGACAGGCTGATTATTAGTTTTAAAAAGGTAACATTCCTGTTTTCTGCAATTAACTATTTTCTTGAAGAGCAACAGGCATGGAAGAATCACACATCTATGGTGATTTTTTTTTCAAAGAAAACAATTAGTACCCATATCAAAAAAGCTAATTCAGATTAATTAAAGAATACCCACATCAGTTAAACGTAATAGTCCCACTTCCACTTAACTCGGGGTATACAAAGTGTTACTAAAAAGTGTTGGGTTTCAGGATAATCAAGAATGACAGCTGAAGGGTCTGGAGCTTGGAAGAAAACTTTAGGGTCTGTAACCATTTTAATTGCACAAAATTATGGATAAGGCAGTGGAACAATTTAATTTCTGGGCCTTCATGCTATTAGAAGACTAATAAAACAGTATCAAAATTGGTTATTTAAGTAAAATTGCAAGAAGCTGTTTTTCATTCCACAATATAAATGGAAATTAAATGAAATGCTGAATAACTTCTGTTCCATTTTTTTCATTTATATGCTACAATGGTAATTCAAGATCTAGTGGAAATGATTGATGGAGCTTTAGAACAAGTAAAGTGAAACATACTTTTGAAATATTTTATTTTTGATTTAGAAAATACAGAAACGTGTTATGAAGAAAATAAAACCCACCCTAATAAGTACAGGACGTTTCTGGAAGGGAACCCAGACTGGTGACAGCTGCCCTGGGAAAGGGAGCGGGTAGAGGTGGGCGGAAGTTCAACTTTTGCTGAATAACCTTTATCGTGTTAAAATGTTATTTTTTTAAAGTTAAATTGAATTACTTTAAGAAATTATACTTCCAACAGTTTTCTGAAGACTTACATACTTTTTCCCTTTTCTAACATAGCAATCAGTACATATTTTATAACCTATCATATTCTGACCATTTCCATGTTCCTACGTGTTCTTCCGTGGATCGAACAGGAATAAGCTAACAGCACTCATCTGGGGACACGTCATTTATTTAACTAAACCCTCTGCTGCTGGGCAGCCAGCCTGTCTCCCACTTCCCACTGGTGTGAGTAGCTCTGCAGTCCACATTTTTGCACTCAAGTCTTTCTATACACTCCCGATTATTTTCATGAGCTCTATCTTGTTGATATATCTTATGGAAATATTGTGAGTTGAATGACTGGGTCCAAACAAATAAACATTTTAGCTTTTGAAACACATGGCCAAACTCTATTCCAGGAAGAGGCTACCAGTTCCCATGTTCCTGGAAGTCCATGCGGACGCCCTTTCCCCAGCGCTCCCCAGCCCCAGGAGAGCCATTTGGGAAAAGCACTGAGGCACACTGGCCCACTGAAATTTTCTAACCAAAATACGGACTTCCAGATAGCCGCGAGTTCTGCAAATATTTTAATTCCAAAATTTGGATGCTGTCAAGATGCTGCCAGAGTTAATTCTACAAAACATATTTTCTCCTTTTGGGGCCTTGACCGAAGTGGGAGGGCTCCTGAACTTCCCTCTCTGAGGACAGACTTCCCAATGCCAGGGACGGGCCCTCTGCCTGGAGGTCGGAAAGTGCTCCTGGAACGACGCAGTGCTCCAGGACAGTGGGTGCTGTGGCCCATCGCCCAAGTCGTCTGCCTTTGGCACCTAGAAGGCATCTGAGAGCGAAGGTCACAGGCACCCTCCAGGAATTCAGCTTCCACAGGTGCCGCCTGTCCACTCGGAGGCCTCACTTCCCCCAGCGAAGGGCCTGTCACCTCCTCAGAGCATCCCTTTGGAAGGTGCAATGGACCAGAAGAATAGGTCTGCTGTAGTCCCCTGGGACAGTGACCAGAAGGGGCTGTAATCTGCTCATTAGCTTAGAACTAACACGTGTGCCTTCATGGTAATACAGAAGTAATGTATCTGAATTTTCAAAGTATAGAAAAGCACAGAGAAAATAAATATGACCTTTAACTCCACCATTCAGAGATAAACTGTTAATATTTCAGTGTGGTTTTGGTCACCTACTATCTAATCTTCTGTGCATATGCACACTCTTATTTTGTAAAAATGGGATAACATTATGTTTGTGGGGTTGTCCTCTGCTTTTTCATTTAATATATCATGCATTGTTTTCCAGGTCATTAAATATGTTGCAAAAATATGTTTTGCTGTTTTGATACCTTCATAGTATTCTGTCACCTACATGTACCATTTTTTAAAAACCAACAACCGATATTTAAGTTATTTCCAGATTTATCTATTAAAGTAGGAGCTCTCTTACTCATCTGCATAACATTCAGCAAATGCCCCAGACACACGGAATGGCCATGAACTAACCCTAGAATTCTTTGAAAGGGCTGTATAAGAGTGAGGCACTTAAAAAAAGTGTTCAAAATTAAATCTGAAATAATTTTGTACTTAAAATGCTTCACTATTACTTTGACATTCTTTCCCCGGTTTAAAGAAAATGACTTTGGAAGTGACAGGCAATGCCTTATTGATTTATTGAGTGTGATGAAAACAACATGAAATGCGGTTAACAAACCCATGCTCACAGAAAAGGCCTTGGCCACCCTGGCTGTGTGGCTCAGTTGATTGGAGTGTCACCCCGTACACCAAAAGTTTGTGAGTTCAATTCCAAGTCAAGGTACATACCTAGGTGGCAGGCTCAATCCCTGGTCAGGGTGCAGGTAGGAGGCAACCATCAGTGTTTCTCTCTCATTGGATGCTTCTCCCTCTCTCTAAAATCCATAAACATACTCTTGGGTGAGGATTAAAAATAATAATGATAATGAAAAGAAAAGGCCTTGACCTCCTATCAAAATATTAGTGAATTAAAGCACATATATATGTTGTAAATAAAAATAAAATAATTTGAGTACAGTTTTCATATGTCATCTTTTGTAATTCTCTGCTTGAGCCAACTTTTTTGACAAACTGGCTGACAATCACTTTTAGTTGTGTCTGATAAGAGGATTTCCCATCACTGGATAACCTTGTAGAAATCCATCTTCGTGAACAGAATGCGTGACTTCTCTCGTTGCTGAAACTGTGAATAGTCGTGTCAGCTCCAATCCACCGTGAAAAGTGACTGATCAGAAATCATTTAGGGGGTTCATGGGATATGGCAGCACTTTCTACTTCTTCTATAGATGGTATAAGTGGCCAGTCCCCTCCTTATACAAAACTCCTTTCCTGGGAAAGTCCCATTTTTAAAGGCATGTTCTATTATCTGCAATCAGGAAAGCTACTTCTCATTTCGGAGACATTTACTGTCAGCAGTTAAAGATGTCTCCCCTTCCCTTGGATGTTGGAGAGACTGGAGGACACTTGGGTGTTAGCGGTGGTCGGGAAACGCCACGTCGGGAAGGGTGGTATTCTTTCTTGATGGAATCAACCGATCATGAAAATAACCGGTCGGAGTACTTCCCACCTGCCTGTCTCTCTAAACAATATGGCAGCCCCAGCCCATTCGAGACACTATGTTTCACCAAAGGACTCTAATATAGATCCTTGCTACACATAGAGGGAGTCAACATTGATTTGAAAAGCCACCAAGTGATTCTGTGGCCTGAGGAAGGAACATTTTGATTATTACAACTTTTCATGCTGTAATAACAGAAGGTGCTTCATTTAAAGTTGTTTAATAACATGGATTATTGTTCCATCTCGAGCCTTTAGAAGTAAATCACTATTACCAACTACAATATTGCTAGGATTAAATTTTTCCTGTTTATTACCCAGTTTGATTTTCCCTTTAGATTCTCATTTTCTTATTGGATCATTTAATCATTTCCCGTCTCCGCGGTCAAACATCTGTTCTGATTCCCACTCCGCCAGCATCTCCATTCGTTCTTTCTCGTTCTCAGCCTCAATTAGAAGTTTGCTGATGCTCGTACCTCCCCTCAGATCTTGGACCTTGCAATTAATTTTAATCAGGCTTGTTAACACTTTTTTTAATAGGTAAGAAATAAGCAAATATGTAACTAAAAGCCGTTTATGTCTTTTATGAAGCTAACAAATATGCAATTAAAAACTCCTTCTCTGGGTGACTTTGCAATAAATTAACTTGTTTTGTCACTATTGTGCCTGTATAATGTCATTTTCTCTGGAGTTTTGACAGTTAAGATTTTTTTTTAATCCTTGGCAAAATTAGCAAGTAATATTAAGATCTAAGAAATGACAATTAGTTTGTGAATTACATGGGATACACAATGTGTTAATTATTGAGGGACTGGGCTGCATGCAATTAAAATTTAGCAACCAGATAATGATAATGTAGTCGGCTTCTGAGTATCTAATGAAGTTGAAAATGTTCATTACCAATAAATTAATTCTCAGTTGCTTAACCAGTCTTTAAAATGTCTATACAGAGGAAGAGATCATAATAATCATTACTGTTCACAAATAGAATAATAACATGAATTCTCGAAAGTCTCTCGGGACTGTCGTTTTATTGTTGAGTCCCTTGCACACTGCCAGGGGATCTTCCCAAAGCCTCAGAAATGTGGCGGCTCACGAAGAGCTTTGCATCTCCCAAAGCACTCGTTCGAGTCACTTGAAGGTCAGAGGATGACAGAAGAGGACAAAGCATGGAGACCACAGACGGGTCAGGAGAGCCTCCGTTCGCTCTAATGTAGGCCGTTGTTAAATACTATACTCTAAATGATTTAGAAAACGCCTGTTAACTTGACCTCATGGTACTCCTCTTTGTCATCAGGAAACTCAGTTTCATGTAAATTTCCTTCTTTAATCAGTGCACACAGCATTCCAGGAGCTGGAAAGTCACTGCCAAGTCATGTCTCAAGGACACCCCCAGTCGTGCAGGAGGTCAAGCAGGAAAACAAGTCCTTATACCACAGCGTCACAACTGCCATGACATAGGAACTAAAGTGACTGACATCCTCCAAAGTCCCTGTCTGGCTGCTGAACGAAGAGGAGATTGTCAGAGACAGGAATGGAAACGGGGAGACCAGCCACAGGATTGCCATGGTCCATTAGAAAGATATTGGTGACCTGCACAATAGCAGTAATACTGGGGAAGCCAAAAAAGGGAGGGCGGGGAGAAGGATTTAGATATATTTGGGAGGTAGAACTGCATCCCGGATTTGGCTTGAAAAACTAGAGAGCTATTGCTCTCTGGTCTGGGGAAGACTGGGAAGTGAATCAGGCCAGAGCGAAACCTCCAGAGTCCTGTTTGGGGTTGTTAATACCGCAGTGTGTAGGGGACGTGTGAGTGAGGGGTTCATGACAACACTGGACTTCAGAGGTTCGACTGCAGAGAGAGCTGAGTGCTCATCAGCATAGAGACAGTTTTGAAGGCCTAGCATGGACGAGCACACCCGGGGTGGAAGCACAGCAAGAAAAGAGAGAATGCAGGAGCAAGCCTCACGTACCGGACGTTCAGAGACTAAGGCAGAGGAAGAGGAGTTGGCGAAAGAGTGTGAGAAGGTACAGGCGGAGAAGTCTCAGGACAAACAGGAGAGCACAGAGCCATGGAGATCAAGGGAGGAGAGGGTTTCGAGGGGAAAGGAGACAAGTGATCTGATGCCCACACTGAGGCTTTTCACCGGCTCACTGTTGTCATTGCAGTAGGTCAGCGACAACCTAGGAGCCCGTGATCAGAGACTGAAGAAGGAAGCCGAGGCCCACCCTTACGAAGGGATACTCCACGTGTGCGGAAAACAAGAAATGATTTCCGGAAGGGACTGCTACAAAATTCATTAAGTAAAAACAGCAAGGTTCTTTAGCATGTTATTTGCACCAAAAAGGGGTGGGGGAGGGTTATACATAGAATCGTTGGAATATGCGTTGAATAGTTATGCCAGATGCTAAACACACCGCTCAGATGGCTGTCTGTAGGGAAGACAATGGAGTGACTCAGAAACAGGGATAGTAGCAACGAGATCGCTTTTAATCTTGGTAATGTAGCTTTTAGACTTTAAAATTTATATTTTATGCTATGTACCTTGACTAATCAACATAAGAAATAATATATCTTCGTGTTTATTATTGCGCTGTTTTCTGTCTTTTCAAGAGCTATAATATGTACATTGCTTTAAGAACACATTTACTACAATCATTTAGATAATTCCATGCTTAATTGGCTTCCATGCTGACTGTTGGTTCATTTCAAATCTTCATCACACATTTCCTCACTCATGAGGTCTTTATTCATCTCTCGTGGGGCTGCAGGATATGTTCACATAATTTCATCACAAAAACTAGATAGATGAATATTTCTGAGTCCTTAAACACGTGAGAATTTCTTTCTGTTGCTTTCATGTGAAAGGAACTGGAAGGGGTCTTAGTTTAGGTTGTGCCTGGAACAGCTGAGACAAGGATTTCGGAGCTGTTCCCAGGATACAGCAGTAAGCGAGCGGGGAGAGACAGGAAAGACAGAAAAGCCAATAACAGGTGTATGTTTGAGCTGATTACCACTGGGAGCAGCTGGGGCCCAGTGCCACCAGGAGCCCTGGGAAACCACGTAGAAGGGGTCTCAGAATGGTTCCACAAAGCACAAGAGGTTGGGCCACTCATCCACCAGTGTCCATCTCCAACTGGTCAAGAGTTGCTCTCAGGAACACTAATTCTCTTTCACTTCTGGCTTCTACAGCTTTGGATAAAGCTCTGAGGCAGAAAAGCTCCCCAAACAGCCTGAGGTGGGAAGCACATCTGGGAACAGCCACCACAGGCAGCTGAGATCACAGGTGGCCGAAGAGAGCGCAGTGGCAATCACGAAGCCATGTGTTGCAGCTGACCCTAGGACGCTTGCTCGGAAGCCTTTTATACTCACAAACCTTCATGAATGTTGTTCCATTGTCTTATGGAATCTAACATTGCAGAAAATTCTGTAGCCAACCTAACATTTTTTTTCCATTCTAGGTAACCAGACTACTTTTAAAATTCAAAAATATTGAAGACATGGATGTCTGTCCAGGTCTTAGCAACTTTTGGTACATTTCACCAATACATGCAACACTCTTCCAATTTATGCCTTCAGCTCTTTCCTCAATTCAGGAAAGTTTTCTTCTACTGTATCTTTGAATATTTTTCTTTTCTTTGGCAACCTCGCTAGACACACATAGCTATGTAATCTCATACTATTATCCCCCAACTGTTTTATTCATTTTGACCTTTTCCTTGGCATTCTTAGAGGGCTTCCTCAAGCCTGATTTCTATATCCAATAAGAATTTTCAACCATGTCAACCTGATTTTAAATGGTCATCATATTACCTAAAATTGTATTTTGGCATTGCTTCCATAAATGCCTTTTCTTACCTATCTCAATATCTCTTTTATTTTGGCCTGTCCAATTAACTAATATTGTTTTTTCAAGATTGTTCATAAATACCATTCCTGTTCTTATAAAGATTTCATATCCAAAATTTATTTCTTCAAATATACATTCATCTTTTGCTGGGCATGTTTTACCATTTATGGCATAGAAGCTTTCCCCAGTCCCTCATTGGTTTCCCATTTTGCGGCCGGTCTCCTCACACCTGTGATTCATCTCAAGTCGGGATGGGGTGATATAAATTCCTGGGTTCTCCACTCTGGTCCCCTGAGTGCTGTTAGAAGTGTCCTGGTGTTTAAGGTAGAGGGACGGATGATGTTGGTTTCCAGCATCAATTCAGCCTTCATCAGTCTCTGCGAGTGGGGAGAGGATGAGGGTGGGGGCAGGGGCTAAGGGCTGGTGCAGGGAACCTGGTCCTTGAGTGACTTTCCTCTTTGTCTCCAAACAGTCTGTTGTAGCCGTACACAGGGACCAGCTTTCTCTATCTGGCTTTCTCCAGGAGCTTTACAGGTAACTCTCTGGAGAAAGTCTCCTTTCTGGAGCCTCCACCCATTCATTCCATGAGGGCCATGATGGAATTGCAGGGAGGATGGAGGCTGCACCTCCAATTCTGAGAGGGCCCCCCTCTAGATTCTCAAAAAGAGAAGTCAAACTGGGCCTGTGGTGACTCCCTTCACCCTAACCCCACCCTCCGTGCCCTCAGAGACAAGGCCAGCTTCGCGGTACACAACCTGTGCGCTCACACAGGGCCCTGTACACAGAGAACGGCCCTATGCCTGATCCCGCCATCATCATCTTGAAATTCTCCGTGATTCTTTAATTAAAGCCCTGACTTCTCATTTTTTCACTGCACCCCACAAATCACATAACCAGTCTCGCCCAGAAGTTATTCCTCAGTGTTTATGGCCTAACACTGACTACCTCTGCCAGAATGACCATAGACCCACCAATCCTGGCCATGCCCTATCAGCTCCATTACATGGGCAGTAAGGAAGAAAAGGGGGAAATCAAAGAAACATGCTGAGAAGGGAGAGTAACGGCGTGCTTTGGTCTTGGGAAACCACAATAAAAAATGTTCCATCGAAAGCACCACCATTAAAAGCAGAACCAGATCCCCACTCAGTCTCTAAACTCTCCGACACATCCCTGGTCTGTTCTCAGGCTCACCCACCTGGTCCCCCACACCCCACCAGGGCACAGTGATGAGCTGTTTGGGGGAGGTTCTTGTAGCTGTGACCTGGATTGAGTCCATCACTAAAGTGCTTATTCCATTTCCTGTTGCCTTCTTTGGGTACCGCCCAATCTAAAGCTTCACAAATGAAAGCTGCAGGAGTGATACAACAAATTGCATGCGACCGATCTACGAGGCTGTGGCCTCACTGCACTGTGACAGCCCATCACTGAGCAAGCCCACATCTGCTCTGAACAATCGGACCCCACCTTTTCAATAACAGCCTGGTAAACAGAGATGATGTTAGCCTGCTGGCCTAATGAGCTGATTTATATTTATTTGCTAACACGAATCACTTGGTGTAATAAAAAGACTATCTAACAAACTGGATGCTGTGATGGGAAAATGGCCTCTCATTTTAAAAATAAATGTCAAGTCTTCGCCACAACATTTATTTTTGGTAAATGCTGAGTCTCTGCCTGGGCATTTAAATAGCAGCAGGAGACCTTAATCAGACCAATGGGGGGCAGGGGGTGGGGGGCTCCAGGACTCACTGGAGAGAACAATTGACTTTTGTTGACCAAGGAGAAGTTCAGAGTGTCATGCTGACTACTGTGTATCCCCCGGGGCGGCGCCTGGGGAAGAGGAGGGAGAAACGATTATGCAGCCATTTGGGTTTGTTTGTGCATTTGAGCCAAAAGAACTGACCTTCTTGTCCGCCTCCCTTTGTAGGAGAAGGAGCTCTGTCAGGTCACCTGCCGCACTCCCTTTGTGTGTTCAGAGCCCATGGCTCCCCCAGCACGTGCCAAGAACAAATACACCAGGGCCAGCTGCAGAGCCAGAAATGGGAATCAGAAACACAGACTGTGTTGTCTGCCTGGGCCTGTTCGGAAGGGACGCGTTTCTCACCTGTGTCTGCGACTTCTTCACAACGTGTCCTTGAAAGCAGCAATGACAACAAAGCAAAAACACAGCACCTTCCAGCTATTATTCACCAAGCTCCTAGTCAACACTTTCCTGAAGTGGCTTCAAGCACACTCTGCTCCAGCAGGCAGAGGCTGTGCTCCTGTTCCCCCGTTCGCAATTCAGCATCTGATTAAACCGTCTGAACACCGAGTGCAGCAGCCAAGACCCCTGAACATGCCCCGTGCCGTGTCTCTGCCTGGCCAGTGGAGCCCTGCAGCCTCTGAGAACCACTGAGGCACAACGGAAGGAACACCTTTCCTCACCAGGATGGGGTGCCCCCGTTTTCATAAACATGAAAATAAAGCAATGCCCTCTGGGGGCACCTGCCAATTCCTGCTGCAGGATAACTGCACTAGGACCTGGAACTGCCTCTGTCACTCTGCTGCCCCAACGTGTCCCTGGACCAGGGCCTATCACCTCCCTCAGAGAGTGTGCACAGCTCCCTGGGCAGGCAGGGGTCACTTGCTAACCTGCAAACTTTAAGTCACCGTCTGACAGATGCATGCTGTACAAATCTCGCAGGAGGCACCGCCCAGAGCACCTGAGCCATCCTGGGAGCTGGGAGCTGTTTGCTTCCTTCTGCCGCAGGACCCACCTCTGAACAGGAGTGTGAGAATTTCATCACACTGCCACCAAGTGGGTGCGAGGCAAGGGACATTCGGGAAGTGAATTTTTATTGCCAACGAGCATGTTTGGAAATTTGAAAGGCATGGGGGACCCTGACCAGTGTGGCTCCATTGGTTGGGCTTCATCCCACAAAGCCAAGGGTCACAGGTTCAATTCCCAGTCAAGCACGTGCCTAGGTTAATGGGTTCAGTCCCCAGTCAGGCACGTATGAGAACCTAACCAATGAGAAGCATGTTTCTCTCTCATGTCGATGTTTCTCTCCCTCTCTTTCTCCCTCCCTTCCCCTTTCTCTAAAAATAATTCTTTTTAAAAAAAGGCATGGGGAGGCAGCGAGTTTGGCAAAGAGAAAGATGCTGTGTGATCCCTTCCATCAGCACCCTTCACCTAGCTGTCCTGGAGGAGGGGATGTGGTGTCACCATGGCTCTTTGGAGGTGACTGCACAGTGACAATCAAATTCTTATCTGGTGCCATCCTACACATTGCTGGGTTCTCTGTGGGGTTCCAGATGGACAGGGTATATAAAGTAACTGTAGTCACCGGGAAAGAATGCATCCATCAGAGGAAAGAGAGCTCTCACTTACTGAGGGCTACTAAGGGCAATGCAGTCGCTCAACACAATTTCATTCCGTCCTTCCTTCTCTATCTATACAGATGCCACCAACACTCAGAACATGTCACTGATCAGCCCGGCCGACTGGCCCAGCAAGCGGCAGTGCCAACACTGGAACCCAAATCTCACCGCGCCCCGCCCCCCACCTCGGCGCCCCCTCCCCCCGCCCCCACCGGGCTCACACCCCATCTGCCCTTCCACTGTCTGCCACGAGGGGGGCGGGGCCTGCTCTGGTAACAGGGAGGCTTCGTGGCCGTGTGCCCTGGGCCATGGGGCCCCACACTTAGAAAGGCCCGGGACTTGAAATTTTTAATAATGTGTGAATAAAGACGCCTGGGTTTTCATTTTGCACGGGGCCAGCTAGTTACACAACTGGTCTGCAGGGCATGTTGGATCTTTGAGCACTAGGGGGCACAGCACTCATTTCCACTGGCGCTCTGGTGGCACCTTCCCCGCGAGGGATCCTCCTGGGAGCCCGGCCACACCGGGCCTTGCCATTGTCCTTGGAGAACTGTAGTGGCTCTCTGCAGAGCCCTTTGCTGCCACAAGGAGCCTTTGCACGGCCCTGTGGTTTTAGGTCTTTGTGTGTTCCTGCCATTCTACCACAGACATCAAACGGAGAACCACTGGGTAAACTTCACAGATCTTGCTTACGGTCACTCACGTACACGGTACCCAGGAGGAGCAAACTCAAGTCGGCGGCTGCCATCCGCACGGAGTGCTCCAGGGTGGGAGGGCAGGTATGGCCTTTCTCCCCTATTTAACCCCTCTCCCCCTCCCTCCAAAGCACAGGGGGCTTTTCTCCCTCCTATCTGGGGCACCCACACTCTTCTTCTGGTTTGCTAAGGATCTCCCAAAGAAACCATGAGCCATGAAAAGGGATAAAGCATGTGGTGTAGGCAAGAACCATAATTACTCAGGTCTCATACCAAACAATCTTAACTTTCCAGCTCCCTGGGTGTCATCACACTATGTGAAGTGTCTCTGGTAAGATCAAGTGGTAAGAAGTATGTAGCACATGTGAGGTATTCCTCAGTCTGCAAAGTTCTAAACACATGGCAGTGGTGACAGTGGTGGAGGTGGTGGTGGTAGTGATGGTGGTGAGGGGGACAGCAATGGTGGTGGTGGTGATGATGATGATGATGGTGGCAGTGATGGTGATGATGGTGGTGAGGGTGACAGTGATGGTGGTGGTGGTGTGGTAATGGTGGCAGCAATGACTGGTGATGGCCACAATGGGAGTATTTCAATATATTATCATTTCTTAACCTTAGTACCTTTTCCTCTGATAAATACCCTATTGCTCAACAGAAAAATTTCTTCCATTGCCTGATGTGTAAACACTTTCTCTTCATTCCCTGGAGCCTCTCTGAGAC
The DNA here is from genome assembly GCA_004024845.1 of Tonatia bakeri. NCBI lineage: Eukaryota > Metazoa > Chordata > Mammalia > Chiroptera > Phyllostomidae > Tonatia > Tonatia bakeri. The sequence continues at coordinate 177,911 of PVIA01002538.1, forward strand.
AGAAGGGGAGGCCTGGGGTTCTTCTAGAAATTGGAACCAGCCAGTATCCATCCCTGTTTCCAGACAGGCAGAAATCACAAACGGGTAACCCCCACCTGGCTTTCCTCATTCCCCGCTGCTCCCCTTCCTGAAGGCTGAAGGGGCTGCCAGGAAGGGCGGGGCTGAGAGTAGGGTAGTGGGATGTGGCCCCAGGCTAACATCTTTCCTCCCTCTTCCCTTCATCAACCCACAGGCAAGTCGCCACCTGCCAGGCAGCTCTGGCAGAAGCCTTAGTGCCATCTGCTGGCCATTCAGAGTATGGCATCCGGGAGGTTAAGCTGTCTGAAACCGACTCTATACAAGGTGCTGTGTGGACATGGGAGGTAGACAGTGGGAAAGACAAGTTCCCTCCTTCACAGGCTGTCTGGGAAATCAGGGAATGTTCTGACTGGGGTCTCCTGGGGAAGAGGTTGGGAAGGTTGATCAAAACCATTTGGGAAGGGCCTTGAACAATTTGGGGCGCCAGCCTGTCTGTGTGCCCCACAGCGTGCCCATTGGAGGACCAAGGCGGATACAGAACCCCAGGACACACAGGGCACGTTTTCTGAAGAACCTATTCCACTCAAAGGAATAGAGGAAATCTTGTAACAGTTGTTAAATTACTTTAAATTAAAACAAATGCACATGTATTATCCAGCGGAATGCAAAATTCTTACCATTTTTTAAAGACAATGAGGCCAACCTCAAAGACATTTTGCACGGGCAGGAGACGTCTGCTGTCCCCGGGGGTCAGGGTTTCTAGTGGAAGAGGTTGAGACGTGCTGCACAGCAGGCCTTGGAAGGGATGTGATGTGGGTGGTTTCAGATGGGAGAGGACCACTTCCGCCTGGAGAGGGGGCCGGGGAAGAGAGCAAGTCCTCAACCCCTCCCATCTAAGGGGGGAAGGGGGCTGCTGGAGGGTGGAAACCACCACTGAGACCTAAGCTCTCCTTTCCAGCTGGCGTGAGAAAGGCACACAGAAACAATGGGTGTCAGCTCGGTCCTCCTTGGTCCTTCCCCTCCTGCAGCCCTGGGGGAGCCCAGGATGCCGCCAAGGGCGGGGTGAGGTGCCTGTGCAGACTCGAGGCTGCCCGGAGGACAGAGATATCCCTGTGCTGGTGACATAGCTAGGGACTCACCTACTGTTAATTGAGTGATGGGCTGACCAGAGGCTCGCAGAAGACCATCTGTGAGCCAGTTCACTCAGCTTGCCGTCAGCTAAGTGCCGTACATGAGCCAAATGCCAGACCCAGCCCGAAGGAGCAAGGGGCGTGCCTTTTGCTCCAGTGACTAACAGTGAAGGGGGAGGCAGCAGGGAGGACTCGGGTGGCAAGAACGACACCGCTACTGTCCCCTGTGAGCCAGGGGACAACATGCTGGCTTCCCTCTTTGGGCCATTTGCTGCTTTTGGCATCCTGGTCACTTTCCAAACACCGGCCCAGGACAAGCAACAGTGTCCGTTGCCGATGGTATGCACACAGCGGCACCCCATAACAGGGTGCTGATGCCCACCTGTCACGTGCAGTGACCTTCTGGGGAAAGGCAGTAACAATCTGGCTCCCATCCGGCCATGTGAGCGCCTGCGGAGCTGGGTGAAGGGGCGAGCGTCAGGAAGTGCCTAAGGCAGGGCGAAGTCTTCATTGCAGGGAAACATGAGAAGAATACGTAATGGCTGCAACTTTGCTCCACGACACTCGGGTGATAAAAGGAAGACTGTGTTACTTTCTTTAAAAAAAATTTTTTTTGAACAGATCTGGCTTTAAGCCCCCACATGTCTGGATAACTAGAAATTCCGTCTCCATCATATTTCAAGAGAGGAGGTGTATGGGGGTCACATGACATCCTGGGGTGCAGGGTTACTAGAAAGGGTGAGTTAGGGCCATCTTAAGCACATGGAAGGGGTCACCCTATTACCGTTTGCTCCTTCTGCCAAGGGACACTCCCATGGGCCTGGCTGTCAGCCCCTGGAGCCTGGGTGGGCACAGAGGTAGGTGCTCCCAGCACCCTCTCCACTGCCTGAGGACTCAGCGAGAAACCCTCCGCCCCTGCACCTGCGCCTCCGGCTTCCCAGTCCCTCTCCACAGCCACCCACAGCCACCCCCGCATCCTCACAAGTCAGTGGGCCCTGGACCGCAGCGCTTGTGGATGGACAGCGCTCCCCACATTCCAGTCCCTCCCCCAGGGCCTTACTCCCCAAACAAGGCCGAGGTCCACCCAGGGAGTTACCCACCCCCATGACTGGCAGGTGCTATATTAGACTTCGCAACACCTAAGTGGTTAAGGCAGGAGCGCCTCCTGGGATGGGCTTGGCGCCTGCGCAGGGCAGAGGAAGGAGACACCACCCAGGTGCTTGGGCTGCAAAAGCAGCATACCGGTGAGCAGAGAAGGGCTCAGAAGTCGCTGCCCCACCGGCGAGCCCCACCCCAGCTGATGTATTTTCTACCTACCATTTCTACTAGCCTCACTCGGCTACATCATCCCTGTCACTCTAGTCCTGATCTGGTCCTGCAATTAATAAATCTCTCAAAGGCCAGTCTGTCCCCAGCTCCCACGATGGCACAAAGCTGCAGAAAAGACAGTGGACTTAGAAAAAAGTCATTCCGGGCTTGAAGGGGAACACGGGGAACATCCAAGGCTTTCTCTGTTTATGTTTTAATTTTTGCTGATCTTTTACCCTGGCTTACAAAAGAAATATTTGCCTATTATGAAATGTTCTAGAGATTACAGAAATATTTCCACAAAGAAGCAAAAGTTCTCCATAACCTCAACCAAAATATTAATAGTGGTTGGTGCATATTCCTCCAGATTTTTTGTCAATGTGCATATTTTAGTTATTTTTAAAAAATACGATCATACTATAGGTGGAGTCCTTTTTCAAATGACAGACCCAGACTTGCCAAAGCAAAGAGCTGTATTTGCCTCCATCTTCCTAAGGGTGGCGCAATATTTTATCGAACGCACAGTTTATTTAAATGGTCCTCTACTGGCTGACTTTTATCTCCCCGACGATTTTGTAAGAGAATCCCAGACAGGATAACTGGCTTGACCCAGGTCACGTGGATATTCAGAGGGCGCCCCCACACTCGAGCCTCCGCCTCCTCGTGCCCAAGCTGGTCCTTTTCCTGCTCAGTGCTGCCCCCTGACTTTCAATTTCTTACTTACCCCAGCTCCCAAGACCAGCAGAGGGAGGAGCGCTGGTGCACCCGCTCAGGTCCCAGGGACTCCAGAGAACTGAGGACAACTGGCTGTCATGGCCAGGCCCCTTCATGAAGGAGGGAGTTAGACACGTGCCATCTGCTGAATCGGTAAGAACACAGAGACAAAGAACCTAAAAGAATATGACAGGAAAACCAGTGTCTGCTCGTCAAATCGACTTTTGATCGTGAGTGTCATATATTGAAATGTTCACACATCGTCATCACATTAGCGTTCACTATACCATCAAAGACAATCCGATTGCATAATATGCCTCTTCACGTATCACCACCGTGAACTTGTTAGTAACTCATGTAATTGTAAAAGGAGAAGTCGGTGGTGGGTGTGTCTGCCAGAAGCCTCTGGAAGTCTGGGTGGGATTTCCCGCCAGCTCTCACCCACTTGAATGAACACAGCCAGGTGAGTGGCACAAGGACCAGCTGCTGGCGGCTCCTCCCAGGCCTCCAGGCGGACCTGCTGCCACTGCTGCTTGGAGGGTGTCTGTGGTCTCCGTGCAGAACATCACTCAGCACAGCCCTGGCTACAAGAGGCCCCCGCCCAGCTCCAGCCTCTTCCAGGGCCCAGGGGTGGGTAGAGGGGTGTTGGGAAGCCGCTGAGGTGGTGCCCAAGGCAAAGGGCACGAAACCAGCAAGGCAAAAATCAGGAAAGGAGAAGTGAGTCTGGTCCTGGGAACCTCAGGAGCGGAAAGCAACTTGAACAATGGCCCCTCCTTGTCCACCCTGCCCTGGGCTTGGACACCCACTGAGCTAGCTGCCTCTGCATGGGCGCCTCCCCCTGCTGGGGCTTCCATGCCCTAAGCTGGGCCCCCCTTCTCACCCTACTTAGGCTCAGATGGCCCTTGCTTGCCACCCTCTGAGGGAGGGCCAAGACCTCGTTTCAAATACTAAACCTACTGTTTACTAGGTGTACGTCCACAGGCAAACGATTTCACTTCTCTCCTGCAAGGCATCATGTTTGTCAGATGGAGACAGTAAGACCTCGCTCGTGCGTGCCTGTGTGTGTGTGTGTGTGTGTGAGAGAGAGAGAGAGAGAAGCTGTCATAAGGATAATCACAAAGTACATGAAAAGCATCTTGTCCTTGACCTAGTATGGACTGGACAGAACTGCGAGCACCTCGAGGGCGGGCCTGTTTCCCCCCCTCTCCAGCCTCACTGCACTCCCACTGGGGGTTGAACACTCGGTTGCTGCATGAACGCTAGTTGTGTGCCTTGCCTTGTCTCTGTTAAAAACGTTTCCATGGGAAACTCAGCCTCCACAGCCCTGAGTCCCGAGCTACGGTCATTCTGAAACAGCACAGTGGGTGTGAGATCATTGGCAAACTATCACACTAAACAGGGCTTTTAACCATGAATGGAAGGGAAATGCAGACGGTTCCTCCACGCGTGTGCATGTGGGAACCGACAGCTGGGATGATGACAGGAAACTGCAGCTGCTGCCGGCGCTGCCGGATGTGAATCGCAGACTGATCCTCCACCATCACCCAGACATCCCCAAGGACGTTTAATGTGGCCACTCGGGAACACACCCTTCCTAAAAAATAAATTTGCTTTACTGAATGTGTAAATGGATTAATTGACAGGGGATCCCAGAAGCCACTGAGTGTTGATAATCTTGTTAATAAAACATCATGAAATTTTTCTGGGGCAGGGGAAAAAGATTGGTTTTCTGATGTCAGCCTTGACAGAAGGGGGAATGTTCCTTGCGATGCAGCGAGCCCAAGGGGAGCAGGAGAAGATGGCACTAACGAGTATAAAAAGAAGACATTACCCAGAAAACGAGAAAGAAGAGAATGCTGTAAAATAAATGACCTCTGGGTAGTGTGATTTTTAAAAAAGAGAAAACATGCCGAGATTAAAAAGTAGAAATAATAGGTATAATTCTGACACTAAATTTGAAAAGCTTGATAAAATAGATGGTTTGCTAAGAAAGTTTAAATTGTCAAAATAATCTGAAAACACAGGAGAGGAACACATAGTAACCCTGCAAAAATTTTAAAGAGTAGACTAGGACATGGAAAAGTAGTTTAGGAAGACCCTGGGCCCAAGCGGTTTTATAGACTTTCTCTTCCCTTTCAACTTGCAAGGGACCGTGACTCCCACTTCACATAAACAGTGCTGTCAGTCTGTGAGAGGCGCTGAGTTTACCAGTTCAGTTCACTAAGTTCAGCATAACCTTGGTACTGCACCATGAAAAGAAAAAAAGACCAACCCCCTTATAAAAGAGATATAAATTTAAACTGCAAATCAAATAAGCCAATTTTCAAGTACTAGGCATGCCATAAGCAGGTGTGACTTGGAATGCAAGGCTGGCTCCATGCCAGGAAAGCGCTGGGTGTGATGTGTCCCACCAGAGATGAAGGGAGAAGGCCTAACTGTGGGAGAGAGCAGGGCTGGAGACCGACCTCAGGACGAAGCCAGCGCAGCCGGGCTAGAGACCTGGCTGTTCCTCTCGCGCTGGGACCCTCCGCCCTGCAATCTGATCTCTGCCGTGCAGGTCTGTGCCCCGGCTTGCTCACTGAAGAACGGAGATACTAACAACGCCTTCTCTACAGAGTTGTGAGAATTAGACATGTATAAAGGTGTTAACAGCAGCAGGTGGTGTTCAGTATGCCGGATAGAAGTACTCATTGAATGAAACAAGCCCTAATCATCATCTCTGTATTCGCTGACGATCCAGTTCATCAGCATTCCCTGTTAGAAACTTGTGACAAGCCAGGAATAGGAGGATATTTCCTTAACACCATAAAGAATTTCTGTCCTGGATTAACAATTAACATCACTCCACGGAGACGGTAAAGGAGCAAACATAGAAAAGACAAAAGCCAGGGTGTACCCTGTGCTACTGCACTGGAACTGGAGGTATCGGTGTGAACTAACGCTTTTTAACGTGTACAGATTGCTCCGTATGAAAACAGATACAGGGGTGTGTGTATGTGTGTGTGTGTGTGTGTGTGTGTGTGTGTGTGTACACCTATGTCTATTTCTTACCTCGGCCCGCTGCAAGGGCCCAGGAGCAGTGACATCCCAGTAGCAATAAGCTACTGGCACCCACATGTCACTTTCTAAACACTGTGATCCATTCAAAGTGAACAGGCTTCTTGGAGCAACAGCGATTCCAGGACGGAGACTGAGTGAGCACAAGACAAGCACAGACCGTCGTGTGCTGCAAAGTGAGCACGTGCTTAAAAATGACAGGGGCGTGTCAGAAGGACTGGGGAGCCAGCTTGAAGTGGACCTCACGGCAAAATCTGGGACAGTGGGAATATCAAAATATATAATGATAATAATGGATTATAACCCATGGAATAAAATAAGAATCCATGAGTCCGCTCTGACGGAACTAAGCAAATACACACGCACGTGAATGAATAAATGAAATGAATAGACACATAAGAAGGGCTCTTCTTTACAGAGGAAAGCCAGTGAATAAATACAGAAGAAATGACTGAATTAGAAAATCATCATCATGGTAACAACCGGTTAAGGCAAGAATAACAAATGGATGCTTCCACCAGCGGTTGAAATTTTTAATTTTGCATGTGTCTATTTGCATAGTCCCAAAGTATCACCCCACAAGTATTAGTTATAAACGGTACAACAGTAACTTCATAGTCACAACCCCTAGCGAGCACCGCCTTCGTTACATAATCAACACCGACATCACCCGTCGTGGGTCCGATCCACAGCCTGTGCTTCTCCACGTGATGCGCTGGGAACACAGCGCCACTTCTGAGGCGTCGCTGCCCCAAGGGCCGACCCTGCATCTGGTCACACGGAAGCGCCCGACAAGCCCAGAGGAGGGCCTCCTCCGAGTTCACCGCTCGAGCATCTTCAAGAGTGGAAATCCATGAACCACAAAGCCAGCCTCAAAAATCGTTCCCGTTTAAAGGACACAAAAGAGACTCAACAACTGAACGCAACGCGTGAGCCTGGGTTTTCTTTGGTTATGAAGGCTTCCGTGTTATCTCTCTGTGATTCATAGTTGTAGCCGATTCCCATCTGAACACGGTCTGATGTTAGAAATAACCATGTACAGTGTTCATTTCCTCATTTTAGCCATTGCACTGTTTTCAGGTGCATGCACGAACATGCGTAAGGTTGCCGTGTCCATGGCTGATTCAGCAGCTGGGCGAGAATAAACACTGCACAAGTTAGAGAGAGAGAGAGCGGGACGAAGCAAGTGTTGAAGGTCAGGACTGGAGCTCAGTGAAGGGGAACAGCAAGTCTTTGAACTATTCTTGCAACTTTTCTGTCTGTCTGAAATTGTGTCCAAAAAAAAGCAAAGTAAAAAGAAGAGTGTTGATGTTTTAAAACATGGCCAAGAAGTTGGCAGTACTGCCCCCAAGGGGAAGTGGGCCACGCCCCTGTCCTTGACTATGGGTGGGCTTGCGTCCGCTTCCACCTTAGACCACGATGGAGGCCATGCCATGTGACATCAAGGCCCGGTCAGCAACGGCCCTGCAGCTTCCACCTCGCTCCCTGGAGGGCTCTCTCTTGGGGCCCTGAGCCACCATGAGGCCACCATGCCGGAGAGACCCTATGGAAGCTTCCTGCAGGCCACGGTACCCACCCAGCCCATTGTCCCCCAGCCACCCCAGCCCAGGACCTGGGCAGTGGAGTGAAGATGTGCCCCTCTGTGCCTTCCAAATTCTGACCCATGAAATCCATGAGCAAATGAAACTGCCGCTGTTTCATGCCCCTTGGTCTGGGGCCAGTCTGTTACACGGCAGTCAGTAACCAGAACAAAGACCTACCGCTTATGAGTGCTTATGAAGCCCTGACTTCAGGCCAGGATACAGGCTGAGAGCGTCACCTGTCCATCTCAGGCACTCCCTTCCACAGCCCTGTGTGACAGACCCCGTTATTCTTCCCCTCTCGCAGATGGGGAAACTGAGGCTCAAACAGTTTTCATTGCCTGCCCTAGTGGAAGAGCGGTTCAGGTCACAAAACTGGGACTTTTTAAGGACATATACGTGGACACCAGCACCCAGCATACTTCATCTCCCCAGATGCATTCGTCACTTCAGTTTTCATTTATCCAACGAATACGCCACCGCAGGGGCTGGAGATGCCACCCACAGTGAGCAACGCAGATGGGGCTCCTGCCCTCACGGTGCTGAGTTGCGCTGGGACAGACAGAAACCAGACACAGCACCAGTGCAAACAGAAAACAGCAACTGCGGTTGCTGTAGGGCCAAGGGGAGCACAGAGTCTGCGTCGGCTGAGGCGAGCATGGTCAGGAGCCAGACAGGAGGACGCTGCTGTCCTTGGAGGGCAGAATGCCAGGGTCCTGGCAGCCCCCCCTCTCACTGTCACGGGGCATGGGGCTCCCCACCCCCTTGACTCCTCAGACAAGCCAGGGTCCAGACGCATCCCTGCCCGGGCTGGCTCAGACCCCAGGGCACAGGGCAGATGACTGACCGTGAGGCCATTTCCCCAAAAAGTCCCCCCACAAAAGGAGAAAGGGGCTGTAACGAAGCGTGGCCACACCCCCTATGATGTAACTGACAGGAAAAGGCGGGTGTTAGCCAGTGTATCCCCCCCACCACCACCAAGAAAAAGTGGATCTGAGAGGGCCCCGGACTCGGTATTTAGCCCTGATGGTCCCGGGTTCCGGGCTCTCATGGTCAGGAGACACCCCACCCAAGCCCAGCACCAGACCACTGGTATTAGACTCATGGGGGATCACTTCGTAAGTTTAACAAATGTCTCATCTCTGTGTTACACACCTGAAGCTAATATGATATTGTATGTCAACTGTAACTGAAAGTAATTTTTTTAAATAAGCTGTAAAAAGATTTTTAAAAAAGCAAGTCAGATTAAGTCAGTTCCTGCTTTAAAGTCTTCACGGCAACTCACTGCAACTACAACAAAAGCCTAACTCCACCTACTGTATTCTCTCCCTGAGAGGGGAAGGAGCATTTTCATCCAGGTCCTAGACCTGGAGTGGTATCTGGCATGGGCTCAAAAATAGCCGTTTCCACCATTAATTATCCCTCCAGTGTGACCCAGGCTGCTCCGCACGCACTCTGTACACAGCTGGCAAGCGCGACACCCAGACAGCGCAATGCCCCACGTGGGGATGGCAGCCAGTGGGCTGCATCCAGTGGTGTCTCTGCAGGAAAATCCAGAGTCCACAGAGCTTGTAAGATGTGCTGAGAGAAGTAAGTCAGACAGAGAACGACAAATACCAGGTGACTTCACTTACATGTGCGATGCAATGAACAAAACAAACAAAGTAGAACCAGGCTCACAGACACAGGGAACAGACTGACAGCTGTCAGAGGGGAGGGGAGGCAGGGCTGCAGGAAAAGGGCAATGGATTAAGCAGTAGGAATGGGCGTCACCGAGTAGTCACAGAGATACTGATCACTGCGTGGGAAATACAGTCAATGGTGTCACGACAACTGTGTAGGGGGCCAGGTGGGTGCGCGGGGCAGCGGGGGGACCACTCGGTAAGGTGCATGATCTTCTGGCCTCTTCTCTGTACATCGGAAGCCAGCACAGAATAATACTGAACATAAACTGTAATGGAAAAACAGGGCACTGACCAGTGCAGGACCCTGCCCCTTCAGCAGGGCAGCTTGTCAGGAAGGTTCAAAGACAAGCTTTGGGAGCAAAGCAACCCCCACCCGCCCAGCGCTCTGGGTGTGTCTGGGCGCTGCGAGCTTTCCGGGGCTCTAGAGGTCCGGGCTCCGCCGGCGGATGGCTCCCCCCACCTGTGTGTGTACAGAAGGTGAGGTGCCAGGAAGGATTTCAGCTCCGAGAACGGAGACTGTGGCACAGGGCACACTATTTTAAGCCGTGCAGAGCCATGGGTATACAATGACCCTCTCATTGATCGAGGGGCGGACGCCAAGGGGACTATTGATTCTAAAATCCTGGATAGGGAGACAAATTGCAGGCTTGCAGTGAGAACCATGTCTATATTGAGACACCTGAGACTATGCCAGAAACTAATTTTAGCCCTAGAAATATGTCCAGAAGAAAAAATACAGTGGTAATGGGTTATCTGGAAGGAATTCTTAACCGTTCGCTCATCATGCATTTCCTTTTTTCTTTTTCTTTTTTTTTCTTCACCTGAGGTCTTTCTTTTTTTTTTTTTTTCATTGCCTTTTTAGAGAGAGAGAGGAAAGGAGAAAGGGAGAGAGAGACGCATAAACATGAGAGAGCAGGGCGGCCTGGTCTCCCCCCGCACGCACCCAGACTGGGGATCAAACCCGCAAGCAAGCTACATGTGTGCCCTGACTCAGAATTGGCTGCAAGACAGCGCTCCAACCAGCTGAGCCACTGTGGCCAGGGCAAGCATTTCTGATGCTCCTGCTCTAGGCTGGCCTTTCGGGGGGCCTTCCGCTCTGGGGCCCCCAGAGGACACGTGCTACACTCTGAGACAGTGATCACCACGCTGTATGAATTCACACCCTACTCCGACCAACTGCGTTAAGTGGCCGCCTGTACCATACTGTATTTATTATCTGGGGCGGGGCTCTTGGTGGTGGGGACTGTCATTTCTGTGTCCCTAGCATGGGGCCTGCACTGCTCAGTGTTATCTGCGGGTGGGAGGTGCCTGAGGCTTTTCTCAGGAGAAAAAGTTCAATCTAGGAAAATACCACTCTTTGTCACAAGGTGGTGCTCCAGGCTCACACAGTTTTGGACACACCTTGGGAGCCACAAGTGCTGTTAAAAATCCCCTAAAACCCACTAGTCTCTATTACTTGTTTTTTACTATCAAGAAGGGAAGCTGGTGTTCCTACTCAGTTTTCCTGCCCCATTCTCTCATTCAAATCTATATTTTTTCGAACCCAGACTCTTGTTTGTCCCTTACCAGCAGACACTTAACCTCTGGAATCATCACTTTCCTTGTCTGTAACAGTGGGCTAACAAAAAGCATACTCTTCACGTGGCTGTTGTAAGGACCCCAAGAGCTCATGCAGATGGACCACAGAGCACTGCACTGGGGAGCAGGGAGCTCTCATTGAAGGCTTGTTACCCTAGTTATTTTCTCTAGATAGGGAGAGAGTGAGTAAGAGACCACCCCACCCTCCAAAAAACCTCCAGAGGCTCTCAAACTTCGACTGAGACTCAGCAATGGAAAGGTGACAATTCTATAAATCAGTGGCTCTAGCCTAAGCAGCCCATTAAAGTCATTTAGGAGAGCTCTAAAAAAAAAATCTCATGCCCAGACCCCACCCCAGACCAATTAATTACATCAGAATCCTCAGGGAGGGGGCCCAGACATTGGTCCTTTTTCTTTTTTTAATTTTATCAATCCAATTTTTTTTTAGAGAGAGCAGGTAAGGGAGGGAGAGAAACATCAATGTGTGTTTGCCTCTCAGGTGCACCTAACCCTAACCCTAACCCTAACCCCCACCAGGGAACCTGACCCTCAACCCAGGCAAGTGCCCCAACTGGGAATTGAACTGGTGACACTCTGACACGCAGACTGGCACCCAATGCACTGAGCCACACCAACCGGGGCCTGTCTTCTGTGAAAGCACCCTGGGTGACTGACATTCAGCCAGGGCCCAGAGCCAAGGCTGCAGCGCCTGGCGGTCTGGCCTGGCAGAGACCGAGCGCTGAGACCCTCACCAGCTGCTTCTCGCCATAGAAGAGGGGCTTCCCTCCAACAGCGAGATCTCAAAGCTCACGGCCCCATTCCAACCGGTAAAATCTACACAAGGTTTGAAGAGGTCTGGTCTCCACCTTGGTGTTGCAATTAGCAGCTCCTCCAGACATCCGTGACATGGTGACAGACAGATGAAATGAATACTCTAGGAGATTAAATAATGAGGAGATGTTATGCCAACAAAATTAACTTGTCCGGCCCCGTTCCTTAGCAACTGCACTATTATTTCAGGTTTCTCCCCGGAGCCTCTGGTTATTCACACAACTCCCTTTCATTAACATGTGAGGCATACTTATTTGTAACTTTAATAACAAGGAGAAAAAAGCAAAAAATGAAGCCAGAGAAACTCCTAACCGCCCTTCAAATTACATCAGGCCTACCCCAGACAAGTCAGATCCAACTGGCAACTTGTAAATAGGGGTGTTTATTCCATTTTCCTACAGCATTAGTGTTCTGTGCCCCTCCAATGCATCACAAAGCAGTCCTGCCTTTTATGAAAATGCAATGCATTCACAAGCCAATCTGGGGCTCCCCGGCCAGTCACTGTGTGGGAGTCAGGCCCTGAATGAGTTCAGAACACAATGTCCTCAGAGGAAAATCACTTTTGTGTAGTGGGAACAGACCCTGAGTTGGTAATTGGCTGGTTGTCAGGAGGGTGGGCAACCCTCCTCTTTCTAAACTCTGCCCAGCTAAGCTGCCGAAGACCAACCCTCTTCTCAGATGGCGTCTCACGGGTGACCAGCAAAGGCCAGGCTTTGCTGAGCTCCCCACTTCATTGATGTGGTGTCCATGGCTCTGGGGCCCTGGGCAGGAAAGATCTCTGAGACCCGGCATCTGGCCCAGAAACTTGGCTTCTTGTCGGCCCCCAGTCATATCTGCCATATCTGTGCTCTTGGCTGCCCTGGACTGGGCATCTTACTTATTGACCACTGTGGGGTCCTGGTCTCAAATTAAAATTGTTGTTGTTGTTGTTGTTATTCCCCTGCCAGAAATTTCTGCCTGCAGGCTTCACAGTTGTCACTCTGGGCTTGAGGATAGGTCCCATCTTGTCCTTGTAAGCTGGGGCTGTTAACCAGGGTTACCATTCAGTGGGTCTTGGAAGTGGGATCAGAAAATCTTTGACCTTTATTGTTGACTCACCTATAATAAAACCTGGCATTTCCTTCAAGCATGAAGGTAGGCATAAAGGTGCAGAGTCAAGTGAGAGACACCAGTGATGCTGCCACCAGAAGTCACCAATCACTTGACGCCACACTGCCACCGTGGCAGACTCTAGGACACCGCTTACACAAGTGACTACTTCACTATTGTTACAGGTTCCATAAGACCCGCCACCGGGTATTTTAATACATTCATGAAGAAATGGGTATGCTGATGTATCCCAAAAGTGGGTTTTGTGATATCTGAAAACTAGGTTTTAATATAATTGGTTTCCTTTGTAAAAAACAAACAAACAAACAAACAAAAAAACCTCTATATTTTATTTCATGCAGCTAAAAACATTATCTTGGAACTTCTGCTTCCAGGAAGACGGAATAGACTTATTTTTTCCTATTCCTCCTACTAAGTACCAACCAAAATCCTAGCTATTACAAGAGAAGAAAAACATAAGATTCTGAAAGTGGAAGGAAGAAGGCGGAGCAGATGGGGCCCTTGCAGCCTGGGGACGTGCCTAGGGGCGAGCTCCCTGGTTGTCTTTCTAGCTCATGGATCCCAGAGGTGGAACTAAAAGTGCTGGCAACACAAAAACATCGCTAGGCACAGACACAAAAATAAAAGCCCCCACCACCACCCAAAGCCTGCTGTCTCTAGCCTAGTACAGGAAGGAAGCTTAGCAAGACAGATAACGCCCAGGCAATAACTGCCTTCTACTCCATTTACTCCACAGCATCATCAACCGAGAAGACGAGATCAGCATTCGTAGTACACTGAACTCAGCAGCAGCAGCACACCCACTCTTGCCCTGGCTGGACGACTCGGTTGGAGCATCGTTCCATACGCCAGAAAGGTTCAGGGCACACACCGAGGTTATGGGTTCGATCCCAGGTAAGGGCACATACGGGAGACACCAATATCTCTCTCTCTCTCTCTCTCTCTCTCTCTCTCTCTCTCTCTCTCTCCCCCCCCGCCCCTCTCTTTCTCACCCTCTCTCTTTCTCTCTATGCCCCCTCCTTTCTATCTCTCTAAAAATCCATTTTTTCAAAATATCCTCAGGTGAGGATAAAAAAAAGAATACACATTCTTTTCAAATGCCCACAGACTATATACCAAAATAGGCCATATCCTGAGCGACGAAACAAATCTCAACAAATTTAAAATAATTAAAATCTTACAGAGCATGTTCTCTGACCACGGTGAGCAAACTAGAAATAAATGACAGAAAGATAACATGGAAATCTCTGAATGCTTGGAAACTGAACAACATGCTTCTAAATAATCCATGGATCAAAGAGGAAATCAGGAGGAAAATTTTAAAAAGACATGAAACTGGGGGCTTCTGGTCAAGATGGGGACGTAGGCAGACATGGTTCACCTCTTCGCACAACCACATCAAAATCACAACTAAAATATAGAACAATCATCACTCAGAACTGTCAGAAATCAAGTTGAATGGAAGTCTGACAGCTATGGAATCAAAGAAACCACATCCATCCAGACTGGTAGGAGGGGCACAGATGCAGAATGGGCTGTTCCCTCACCCGCATGTGGTGGATAAAAATTTGGAAGGGATATCTCAGGAGCAAGGAGTCCCAGCTCCATACCAAGCCCCCCAGCCCAGGGTTCCAGTGCCAGGGAGATAAGTTCCCACAACTTATGGCTGCCAAAACCAGCAGGGATTGAGTTGGTGGAGGAGGCTGCTAGAGTCCCGAGCAGTTCCTCCTGGGGAACCCACACATGGACTCACCTATTCAGACTCACTCCCTCTGAGATCCAGCACCAGGGTGGCAGCTTGAAGGGCACCAGTGGTTCACAGGAAGAGACTGAAGTGTCTGGCATTGGGCCAAACAGAGGCCATTGTCCCTTTGCTGAGTCCTCCCCCCAAAGAGTTGTACCATATTTGAGACTCTATCAACCTGGCTAACATGATGTGACCCACCTTGAAGATCCACAGAGGCTCTACCCCACCCAACTCACAGGCCCACCCAAGCTGCTTTTCCATAAGAATGGCTAGTCATAGCTCTTAAATCCTATCACACATGCAACAGCTGGCTTCATTGAGCCCTAGCAATAGCCAGATTAGAGTCACAGCTTGACTTCAACTGGGAACCTCCAAGTCCAGCACAAGTAGCAGACATCTCAGGTTGCTTTACAGCTCAGGCAGGGTGCCCCAGGCAAAACAGAGATAGGGGCTGACCTTGGCCTGCACAACATGGGAAACTCCAGGGGCAACAAACCCAGTGGATGGCAACAGACCACGTCGGAGCACCACCACCCTGCCCCTGCACAGTTGATCCTCCATGGAGGGTAGAGGTTGGTGGTCAGTGGTCAGCCAGTCCTTGCAGCTGACTGGCCTGGGTAAACCTCTCCCATTGATCTGCCAACAGCAACCAAGGCTCAACTGTAAGAGGAAGGTGTACTCAACCCACACAAAGGGTGCACTTCAAGTACCCAGCTTGGGTGATAGGGAGGCTGTGCCACTGGACCTTACAGGACATCTACTACATTAGGCCACACTACCAAGACATGAAGTCAAAGCAGCTCCGCTTAATACACAGAAACAAGTAGAGGGAGGCTGCCAAAACAAGGAAACAAAGAAACATGGCCCATATGAAAGAACAGATCAAAACTCCAGGAAAAAAAAATAGACAAAATGAAAATAAGCAATCTATCAGATGCAGAGTTCAAAACACTGGTTATAAGGATGCTCAAGGAACTTAGTGAGGACCTCAACAGTATAAAAAAGATCCAGTCAGAAGTGAAGGATACACTAATTGAAATAAAGAATAATTTACAGGGAAACAACAGTAGAGTGGATGAAGCTAAGAATCAAATCAATGATTTGGAACATAAGGAAGCAAAAAACTGCTATGCAAAACAATGAGAGAAAAAAGAATCCAAAAAAATCAGGATAGTATATATAGACTCTGGGCCAACTTTAAGAGATCCAACATTCACCTCATAAGGCTCCCAGAAGGAGAAGAGAAATAGCAAAAAACTGGAAATTTATCTGAAAAAAATAGTGAAAGAAAACTTCCCTAATTAGGTAAAGGAAATAGACATGCAAGTCCAGGAAGCACAGAGTCCTAATTATGATGGATGCAAAGAGGCCCACTCCAAGACACATCATTATTGAAAAGTCAAAGGTTAAAGATGAAGACAGACTCTTAAAAGCAAGAGAAAAGAAGTTAGTTAACAGAAGGTTCCAGATGGCAGGGGGTATGGGGGAGAATGGGTGAAGGGGTGAGGGGATTGAGAAGTACAAACAGGTAGTTACGGAATAGCTGTGGGGATGTAAAGTACAGTATAGGAAATGGAGTAGCCAGAGAACTTATATGTATGACCCATGGACATGAACAATAGTGGGGGATTGCTTGAGGGAGAGAGGGGTGCTGGGTGGGGGGTGGCAAAGGGGGGAAAATCAGGACAACTATAGCAGCACAATCAATAAAATATAATTAAAAACATAAAAAATTAAAAGACAGGAAACTGAATGAAAACTAACGTATTGTGGGATACAGCTAGAGCAATGCTGAGAGGGTGATTTGCAACCCTAAATACTACGCACACCAGAAAAGAGGAAAAGTCTTAAATCAGTCATCTAAGCTTGCACCTCCAAAAACAGAAAATTGGGCACACGTAGAAGAAAGGAAATTATGAGATAAGATCAGAAGTCAGTGAAATTGAAAACAAAAAAACAATAAAGAAATCAATACAACAAAGGGCTGGTTCTTTGAAAAGATCAGTAACATTTACAAACATGTAGAAAGACTGACAGAGAAAAAAGACAGGAGATACAGATTCTAGCTGTCGGGAATGAGACAGGGGATGTCAGCCCAGTCCCTGACGACATCCAAAGAGTCACACGAGAGTGCTGTGAACAACCCTACACACACACAGTTGACAACTCGGATGAAACGGACCGCTTCCTCACTAGGCACGAACTACCATACTGCAACTGTTTAGGAAATAAAGTGCCACTATTAAGAAAATTAAATTTGTAATTTTAAAAACTCCAAAAACAAATCTCCAGACCCAAATGGTTTCACTAGAGAACTCTACCAAACATACAAAGAATTAACATCAATTCTATATAATCTCCTCCAGAAAACGGAAGAGAAAGGGACATTTCCCAATTAATTTTATGAAGACAGTAGTTACTCTGACGAAGTCAGTACATCCTCTATGTTTCCATGACCGCCTCGCTACTCCAAGGACAGCTGTAAGTTCCCACAGACAGAGGTCATGTTTCATCTCTCACACCACCCAGGGAACCTAGCTAGTGTCAAAAAACATAAATGAGCCCTGGCCTGGTGGCTCCATTAGCTGGAGCATCATCCTGTGCAAACCAAAAGGTTGTGGGTTTGATTCCTAGGGGGGAAACCAATGGATGTTTCTCTCTCACATCAATGTGTCTTCTCTGCCTCTCTCTCTCTCTCTCTTTCTCCCCACTTCCTCTAAACATACCCTCAGGTGGGGATAAAAAAATAAATAAATGAACAGGTGAGTCTGTGAGTGAATGAGTGCGGACAGCATCCTTCTCTTCACAATGAGACCATTCAGGAGACAACTGTGTCTGGCCCTGCCCAGTCTCCATCCTCCCACCCCTCACCCCTTCCGATGGTCCTGCCGCTTCCTTTGCGGGAATTAGCTCTTTCTCCAAGGTTCCAAATGGAAGGGATTGCCCTCAGGTTTCTTGTCTCTCTGGCCAAGGGAACAAACCAGCTCCTTCAGATGTCCCCTCTCTGGAATTTTAAGTTTGAGCTGAGGGACATAGAGATTGAAGGAAAGTAGCCTTCACTTACCCTCAGAATGTCCTCAACCAGAACATCCCTGCTGTGAGTTTACTGTTGTAGATCTTGGGCAAGTGAAACTCCTTCTTGACACCTAAGTTTCTTCGCCCGAAACACTGTCTTAGTCCACGCAATGCTACTGTAACAAAACACCATAGATTGCTGTCCAAAATGAGCTTGATCCTACGTAAGCTCACAGCGACATGCTTGGAGAACTTGAGAAGTCACTTCTATTTTCCCATTTCTCCCTTATGTATTGCTGGATTTAACAATAAGAGTATGGTTTGAACAACAAGGATAATTATTTATAAAATCAGAAAAATGAAACAATTCACTGGAGTGTGTCCCTGCAGTGCCACTGACAAGGGCTACATGGCCCTTGTCATATAACCCTCTCTGGACATCGGTCACCTAATTTGTTAAGTGTGGGGACTGGACCAGATGCCCCCTCAGGCACCCTTCCATTTCAGAGTCTCTCGCCCCCTGGAGGACAGTGTTTGAATTTGCAGCACTGCCACCCATTGGGAAGCCCTCAGTCTTCTGCAGTCCCCACTGGCACAGCTGCAGCCCGAGTTCTGTCACACGAGCAGTGCCTGGCCTGCCCCAGTGACCGGCTGCAGTCAAACACAGAGACCGGCCCCACTGCTGTGATGTGCAAGACCGTGGAGGGTCCCTTCCATCAGCTGTAGATATCAGGAGTTGGCCTGTTTCTTGGGTCTGGTTTGCAGGCGAAAAAGAGCACAACAAACTGCCATTCTCTGAGCAGGTGTGCAGACCATGGGAAAGGGTGCTGAGTGCTCTTTGATGGGTATTAAATGTACTCAAAACCAAATCACCCTTCATGAATGGATTCACCGACGCACGTTCAAACGACCTTGACAATAAGCATGAGAAATTCACAAATACATTCCCCCCATGATCTTCCCTCTCTTAGTCCAGGCAGGCTGCTTTCTATTCAGGCTTCAGCTGTATCCCCAGAGTGTCATTACCTCTTGATTGTCGTAACCAGCACCTGGGTGGTAATGCCTGACAAATTACTCATGTAAATACTTGCGCATTTAGTAGGTCATTCATTCAGGCAGCCAAGGCTTCCTCCGTCCTACCATTCAAGTAGAAAATAACCAGCAGCAAAGGAAGAAAGATGTGGGTGATAATAATGTTGGAAAGGAGGGAGGAAGAGAGGGAAGGAGGGAGAGATACATTACACCTAGGGACAGAATTTCAGACATCCCTGGGTCAGCATCCAGGGAGAACTTGAGTTTGCTTGGGAGACCCACCATGGACTTGGGCTTTGTCTCAGAGCCAGCCAATGTCCAGCGTGGGCCAGGAGACCAGCTGGCCAGACATCAAAGGATGCTGGCAAACACAGAGTGACAGGAACAGAGGGAGTATGTTCCAGGTTCCAGGACAGCCCGTCACATTGTGAAACACATGCTGAGACAGAGAGAGAGAGAGAGAGAGAGAGAGAGGGCTCAGTTTAGTGGAGAAGGAACACGGGCTTCAGAGGGGTCTGCCTGAGTTGCATTTCCGCTCACCTCCGAGCCCCCAGATCTCGGGCAAGCTCCCACGTCTCTCTGACGTACTTCCCTGACCTATAAAATGCAATATGAGTGGACTGCAAATGGCTGCAAGTAAAATCAGCAACAGTTATCACTACTATTGTTGTTATTTGTCATTATCATGTGAACTGTGTGGTGCAGGACAGTGTGACAGGAAGGGGCTTTGGAACAAGAGACTTGGATTCAAGCCCAGTGCCACTCACCGACTTTGGGTAAACGACTTCCCTGAGCTTCAGCTTCTTCGTGTGGGACAGCAACGCCGGCCTGGCGGGGCTGCTGTTGGCACTGGAGGTGTGTGGACTTGGCACTGGACTGGCACCGCTCCTGAGGCCTCTGCGTTCCTGGGTGACAGGACCTGAGCACCCATGGAGTGCTCTGCCCAGGACCCACCACTAGGTGCTCCATGGTGCCTGCAGAGACACAGGTGCGCAGAGGCCCCTGGGGGCTCCCTTCCCCCTGGTGGGCCTCTCATCTCTTGCTAGAAGCCAGACTGAGAAAATGCTCAACGGAGCCGGCACCTCACACATTCGAAGCGCATGAGAAGCATCCTCCCCTGATCTAACTACACACTGATTTTGACCTTGTTCACAAACACCATATTTTAAATAGACAAGTCCACACCAAGAAGGTTTTATCTAGAGGACCTCAGAGAGGGGCTGGGACCCTGTATTTCTTAAAAACTGTCAGATGACTGTGAGAAGGGTTGTGGCAAAGGGAGGGTGAACCCATCACCGGAGCTTGTAAACTGGAAAGGCAGCATGGGGTGGTG
This sequence comes from Tonatia bakeri, assembly GCA_004024845.1. Taxonomy (NCBI): domain Eukaryota; kingdom Metazoa; phylum Chordata; class Mammalia; order Chiroptera; family Phyllostomidae; genus Tonatia; species Tonatia bakeri. The sequence continues at coordinate 198,049 of PVIA01002538.1, forward strand.
GGTGGGCCCTGACGTAGAACCAGGAGTTCTGGGTCTGAATCCCAGCCCCTCCCACTGCCAGTGTTGTGACTGTCACCTCCCGTGGCCCCTCCACAACTGGAGATGACACGGCCGGACCTACCTCCTGGCATGGTGGTGACAGTCAAGTACGATCCTCATTCAACAACGATGTTTGTGACGTACCAGGTCCCACTCGAGGTCCTGGGGAGATACTGGTGAATAAAGCAGACAGGGTCTCCGCTGCCTGGACCTCACATCTGTACAGAAGGACAAAGAAATGTCCTTCTCCCAGAAAGTCATGTTGATGTGTGAGTGCCCCGAGTTCTGTAATTATGTCACAGAAAGAAAAGGGGGCTCGCTGGAGGACTCTGGGGGAGGAAGCAGAGCGGAATAAATAGGGGCCTGCTCTAAAGGAATAGCTACGGCCATTGGGGGCGCTCACGAGCACTCTAGTTCCGCCTGCCCCGGACTTCGCTACAGTAAGGAGATCAGTGTGCCCCTGGCACTGGCGCTGCAACGGGCAGCAGCCCCGGAAGGACCGGCTCCACATAGCAACCTGCTTGCTGCGCCCCCGGCAGGGCAGGCCGCCCATCCGACCGCCCTGGGGCAGGTTGTGCGGCAGCACTGTGTCTCCCACCCAGGCGACTGGGCAAGGCTCTTAGCATGAAGTCCAAGGGTAACTGTGGTGTTCTGGGGTACAAAAGAAGCCCGTGCCTGACTTCTAACCCAGAGCTCAGGCCTGGAGTTTTTAGTTAATGTTTCCAGCTCAAAGGATTTTTTAAAATTATTATTACTTGGCAATCACTCACCGTGTGTGGTGGGGAAGAGGGCCACTTTCCATTCATCCGTAGATGCCGCCACCGGAGGAGGAGATGGATTCAGGGGCGGGGCTCGGGCAGGGCTCAGTGACCAGCAAGTGAAGAAGAGGATTTTTTGAGAGCTGAGGGCGGGCAACAGGGAATACCTAAAACACTCTTTGTTATCTGCTTATTCTGGCCTAGGTGTCTGTGCCCCAAACATCAAAATGAAACACATTTGTCCTCTCATTGTGAGGCCCTTCTTGCAAGCTCTCTAGATCTATCACATAAGACTATTTGATGTTCGGGCCCTGCAGAGCCTCTGTCCAAACTCCTGTTGTCCACGTCTGCTCACAGTCATCTGTGAAGGAGTCCGCGGTGGTGCGAGCTCCAAGACCCCACGGCAGGCAGGAAATGCAATGACAGCCGCCTTCCACGAGTCTGGTGCAGCATGCCGCCTACGATGGAAGTGGGCGGGCTCACTCGCCAGCAGAACTCACCTTAGGAGGACCCACCGGAGGATGGCTGCTTGGACCCACCAGCTCCCCTTCACTGGGGCGGAGGAAGCTGGAGGTCAGAGGTATTTAATAGATAATGTGGGGAAGTAGCAGAAGAAAAGGCAAGATAGAGAAATAAAGAATGGGACATGAAAGGAATTGAGTTGGAAAGCACAGAAAAATCATTCAAACCCTGTTAGAATTGTGCACACCCAATCCAAAATAAGGCTTTCTACTCCCAAAGACTGATTGGGAACATATGGTCTTTCAACAAATCAGGTTGCTGTTCTCATCCATCCGAACAAATATTTTGTGTTTCCAACATCTGTAGACTGGCTTATCTCATTTAGCAAAATACATGGATCCCTGGAAAGGTGTACATAAATCTATTTTTCACTTTTTAAAAAGATTTTATGTATTTTAGAGAGAGGGGATGGGAAGAAGAACGAGAAAGAGAGAAATATCAACGTGCAACAGAAACGTCTGCCTCTCGCACACCCCCAACCAGGGACCCGGCCCACAACCCAGGCATGTGCCCTGACTGGGAAATGAACTGGCGACCTTTGAGTTTGCAGGCCAGTGCTCAATCCACTGAGCCACACAAGCCAGGTCCATTTTTAACTTTTATCTTAGATGTACCAGAAAATCCTGTTTGTGACTCTGTTATGAATGTTGTAGAATCTCAGTGATCAATTTTGTTCACAGGCTCAAACGCTGAATGCTTTTCAAATTTTCAACCTATATGTGGAAGAAGATGAGTAAATGCTAACATTTAAAAAATGATCCAGATTCATGATGATGTAGGAATCAATCCTGAAATTCTCTACTCTGCCTTTGCTGGATCTGTGGATTTAGGTACATGCAGTCTCAGAGAGCACAGAGCTTATTGCTATGCACCGCAAGGCTGTTGTTGATGAGGTGGGCTCTGGGGGTTCACAGAAGACCCCAGATAACAGTTTACTCCTGGAGTTGATGAAACTGATGAATCTAGATTAAGTAGCATGTCTTTTGGGGCCTGATTTATCCTTGCTTTAACCCTGGCCACCCCGAGGTTGTATAGTTACACTGTGCGTGTAACTGGCTTGGTTTATTTATTCCACAGCTGAAGACCATACTACTGATTTAATGTTTATTGAGCACCCAAAACATGTCAAACACAGCAGAAGCCCCAGTCTGAAGAGCGTCACAGTGAGGCAGCCACACATGCATAGTACATACACGAAGACATCACGCATTTAAAAAATCAAGCGAGGAAGTTTTTTGGAGAACACAGGTGCTCCTGACCTCTCAGTTGTGGGAGATGGACCCTGGGTTTGCTCCCAGATCTAACCACACTTTTGCCTGGGTCCCCTTGGTGTCAGTTCTAGCACTTGCCTTTCCAAGACTACTTGATGTTCAGGAACTCAAACCACAGAACAGAGGTGGTTAACCAGCCTCCCTGAGAAAATAAACCCGGAACTTAACAGTGCCCCATAGAAGAGCAGGCTGAAGATCCACAAGAACAAAATTCAGGAGGGCTACCTCAATGAGACCTCAGCAGCTCTCACAGTTGCTAATTCCAGGTAACTGTTGCCAACACATTTGGAAACACTCCCCAGCAGATTTAGTGAGATAAATCTATTGATCAGCTGCCCAAAGTGAGACCTGGTGACAAAGCTTGCAAAGAGGATTACAGAACCTCGCATTGGCCTCAAAAAGGGCCGCAGCCGAGTCCCCGACTGGCGCAGTTCCCAGCCCTACGGCCAGCCGGCGTGGCTCCTTGCAGGAAAGGGACTAAAGTGAATTACATGAAACAAAGTTTTCTACGTCGATCCTGTGTGGATTTCTCTAGGACTCACTTCTGAGAGATGTTTTTAAGTTAGTTTGTTTTACAGTCAAACTAGTCCCAAATAGATTCCAGGTAGGGTAAGAGTGAGTTAGCTGCTGTGCATCAGCCAATGTGTTTGATTTGTAAAGATTTTTATAAACACAGCACATTTCTCCAATCTCTTTAGGCTGTTCATAAAATCCATATAAATGTTAAATTTTTAAGTTATAGAGCATGACAGAAACAGGCGCAGCCTTCCTAGTAATTACGGGGACACTTCTCACTGTTCACACAGACTTACATCAAGCTAATCCGGAAACACTTCAGTTTTTGGATCTGGAACAATTGGTGGTGTATGACTCCGTAATGCGATTGATCTGATCGGACTCGCGCAGTGCCCCACCACAGGAGGCGTGCAAGGCAAACATTGAATGAACACCTGTGCATTTCTGATTACAAGAAGCTGCCTCTGTGTGATTCAGCAGATACTGTCTGAAGGCTAGAAGAGTAGTTCCCAAGTGTGGCTTATAACTCACTGTCGGAATTCAACTTCAAATTCTTAAGACCTGTGACAGGTACAATTAAAGCTTCATTCATATGTTTCTGAAATTCATTAAAAAGGGGATAATTTTTAGGAGCTTAATCTTGAAAGCATATTAAAACCAACTGAAGTGCTTTAAAAAACTCAGGCCCGGCCAATCTCAAAGCGACTGGACCCTCTGAGGACAGGGCAGAGGCGCCCATGTTTTCTGAAATCTCCCCAGGTGGTTCCGGGAGCCACCAGGGCTGAGAACCAGTGAATTCAAACTTGCAACAATGAGAGCACAACAAAGCCCCAAACAATCCCATCCTTTCCTCCGTCGCCTCCACTCCCCACTCAGACCCGTGCAAAGAATGCTCCCAGGAAGCAAGACATGTGTGGCCTTGGGCCTCCCCAGTGAGGAGCTGCTGGCAGTGCAGAAGCCAGTCCCTGGGATGCCTGGGGGATGCGTTCCCCAGGGGCAGGGCAGTGACACCATGTTGTGGGCGGGCTGCATTATGAGAGCACACGGTCTTTTTCTCCACATCCATAGAGGAAGCTGGTAGTTAGTTTCATTGCCACTGCCAAAGGTAACTGCCTCTCCCAAGTTAACCTGCCTTTTCCTTCCTCCCAAGCCAGGCTTTTCCTGCTCCTCAAAAACTGCAGACATATAACTACTGAAGTCTCATACAGATAACAAGCCCAATCACAAATACTCACTCTTCCATGGCAATTGTTGACATTGGAGTAATAGGATTCGACCCTCCTCCTCCCCAAATCCCTGCCTCTTTTGCTTTACTTCAGGGCATACCTTACTGAGTGAATGAGCTCATTTCCGAGAGTAAGAGAAGGGAGAGCTGGGGAAACATGGACTCTGCTGTTCAGTGAGCTGTGGCCATGCTGAAATCTTGCAGATGGTAATGGAGTGGCTACAGACACTAGTTCATGCCCTGCATGCCACGGGCGCTGATCTGAGAGCGGGATGCCATGTGTCATTTCTTTCAACTCCTGCCCTCACTGCCCAGTCACTGCTCCCACACCAGTGCAGAAACCCTCATCACAGGGCACTTGTTCCCATTCACAGACCTATGCCTCCTGTGAGTGACAGCTTGTTTCTCCCAGTCCTTGTGTGCTGGGTTGATCACGTTCCAGGTAGCGTCACTACAGAGCAGGGGCCGAGCAGTTGGAAGGCAGCTCTGGATCCACTGCAATTGAGCAACTGGAGAAGGCAAGAGAGTGCGGTGGCACACAGTTTACACTGAGCACTCAGAACAGCAAATATTTGAGAGCCAAGTTTGTGGCAAACACTGGGTGTATGTACACCAACACACACAAATGTAGGATGCCTATCCTATGCACAGCTATATGTCCCCTTACGCGACTGGTACATTTCCCTCTTTATTTCTATGTCTGTCTCTTTGTTGACTGATTTATCTAAACATTTTCAAATATAAGTTGGAGATAAGGAGGGGGGGATGATAACAAGACCTTTTGAAAGGTAGTTTGTAAGTGTTTTTACTATAAATGCAAGTGGACTTAAAATTAAAACCCCTTCAATGTAGAAAGGTCTTATTCAGGAAATGCCAAAATCCTAGACGTACATTGGTAATACACATTTCCCTGGAACTCTAGAAATAAATGTGTTCAAATTAACTAAGCGATAGCAGGTATTATATCTCAGTTACATCCTTTTTAAAAGGCAACCTGAAAAGTGTTACCAACTCCAACACAGCTACTTTAAATCCTACCTCCCTTGTTCCTTTTCATCTCACCATTTAGCGAACACAAGGAAAAACAAGGAAGGCAGCTACGGTTCTGAAATACGGGAGAAAGAGCTTTGACTGGCCTTCAAAACATATAGAGAAAATTACAGATCTATTTTCCTCTTCCCCGCCTTCTCCAAGCAAAGCACTTGCACTTGCGACAAAGCTCACTTAACATTTACACAGATTCAAGGACAAAGCAAGGCCACTGGACAAGAGGGCTCAGCTGGAAGTCTTGTCTGCACTGGCTTAGCTCTGGTGCCGGGAGCAAGCTCTCCCGTCCAGCCTCGGTGGGCACCCGGTGGACGTGGAGCTCCCCAGCCCGGGCCTGGTGCCGTGGGGCATCAGATGACCACACTGACTGTCACGTTCTGGCCATGCGGCACGATCTTGCGGGGCCAGGCGAGCAACAGCTTGCGTAGCTCCTCGCGGAAGCTGTCGTGCAGCCAGGCATAGATGAAGGGGTTGTAGCAAGCTGAGCTCATGGCGAGCCAGTGGCAGAGCAGCTGCACTAACCCGAAGGCGTAGGGGTCAATGGCGTGGGGGTCGAGGTCCCGCAGCAGGTTGAAGACGTGCAGTGGCAACCAGCAGATGGCGAACACGACCACAACCACCACTAGGAGGCAGAAGGTGCGTCGGCGCCGCGCGCGGTCCCAGTTGGCCTGGTTCTGGGTCACGCTGCCCGGCACCACGCGGTTGCGGAGCTTCACCGATACTCGGACATAGGACAGGAGGATGACCAGCAGGGGAAGCAGGTAGGTGACGAACAAAAGCCCCCAAGCATAAAGTTGGCGCTGGCGCTCCTGGGACCCCCAGAACTCCTC
>PVIA01002539.1:0-204026 GCA_004024845.1 Tonatia bakeri
GAATAAGTAGCATAGACAGTAGGTAGAAAATAGACAGGGGGAGGGTAAGAATAGTATGGGACATGTAGACACTAAAGAACTTATGACACATGGACATGAACTAAAGGGGGGAATGAGGGTGGGAGGGGATGGGCAGGGTGGTGGGGAGTGAAGGGGGAAAATGGGCCAACTGTAATAGCATAATCAATAAAATAAAGAAAAAAAAAGAAAAAAAAAAGGAAGGGCTTAGGGTATCTCTGTTAACTGGCCCACATCAAGTGACCATCCATAACCTTCCGGTTCCCACCCGCAACACAGGGACTCTGTTCTGGAAGGAGCTTTACAGTGTTAATAGTTTTTTTTTTTTAAAGATTTTATTTATTTATTTTTAGAGAGGTAAAGGAGGGGGAAAGAGAAAGAGAGAGAAATATCAATGTGTGGTTGCTGGGGGCCGTGGCCTGCAACCCAGGCATGTGCCCTGACTGGGAATCGAACCTGCGATGCTTTGGTTCGCAGCCCGCGCTCAATACACTGAGCTACGCCAGCCAGGGCGGTGTTAATAGTTTTGATAGTGGTTCCCTGATGCAAAGATGTCTGGGGTGAAGATTGACATTTTACAGGAGATTGCGAGCATTCAGTGTGTTACGGCCATAGATGAAGACTGACGTGTTAGAAGGAACAGGGAAGGATGTCCTCCTTAACAGAAGCTGCGATTGTCCTTGCTGTATTGTGCATCCCACCCAGGCCCAGATGGCCACCAACCAAAGCAGGGTAGGTGATCACTGGCATGGTTGTATGTCACCCTTGGTGAAAGGGCTTTTACCCATTTTTTAAAGTATATTTTATTGATTATTAAAATCAATAATTATGCTATTACAATTGTCCCATTTTTTCTCACCTTTATCCACCTTTGCCCTGCACCCCCACTCCCTCTCTCCAGCACTCACTCCCCTTAGTTCATGTCCATGGGTTGTACATATAAGTTCTTTAGCTTCTCCATTTCCTATACTATTCTTAACCTTCCCCTATTTTCTACCTACCATTTATGTTTTTTTAAAATATATTTTATTGATTATGCTATTACAGTTGTCCCATTTTCCCCCTTCATGCGCCTCCACCCTGCACATCCTCTCCCACATTCCCCCACTTTAGTTCATGTCTATGTGTCATAAGTTCTCTAGCTTCTACATTTCCCATACTATTCTTAACCTCCCCCTGTCTATTTTCTACCTATTGTCTGTGCTACTTATTCTCTATATCTTTTCCCCCCTCTCTCCTCCTCCCACTCCCCTGTTACTAACCCTCCTTATGATCTCCATTTCTGTGCTTCTGTTCCTGTTCTAGTTGTTTGCTTAGTTTCTTTTTATTTTTGTTTTAGGTGTGGTTGTTAATAATTGTGAGTTTGCTGTCACTTTACTATCCATGTTTTTTATCTTCTTGTTCTTCAATAAGTCCCTTTAACATTTCATATAATAAGGGCTTGGTGATGATGAACTCCTTTAACTTGATCTTATCTGGGAAGCACTTTATCTGCCCTTCCATTCTAAATGAAAGCTTTGCTGGATAGAGCAATCTGGGATGTAGGTCCTTGCCTTTCATGACTTGGAATACTTTCCAGCCCCTTCTTGCCTGTAAGGTCTCTTTTGAGAAATCAGCTGACAGTCTGATGGGAACTCGTTTGCTCAGGGTCCACCCACTGCAGTCCTGCGCGTCCGGGATGCCTTACGCATCCAGTCCCAATCTCTCTGAGCAGTGACCTGCGCCCAGATGCGGACTCTGCCCCATCTACTGGTCTGGATGAATGCATCTATTTTCTTGGTTGTTTGACTTCCATTCAGACCAATTTTCTGTCAGTTTTGGTTGTTATTCTATTTCTAAATTGTTGTTGTTTCTATCTTGGTTGTGTGAGGAGGCACAGTGTATCTACCTATGCCACCATCTTGGCTGGAAGTCCCCATTTATACTTCTTATTTCCTGTACCTTTCCCCCCTCTTCCCCTCCACACTCCCCCACTGATAACCCTCCATGTGATCTCCATTTCTGTGATTCTGTTCTTATTCTAGTTGTTCGTTTAGTTTGTTTTTGTTTGTTTTTTAGGTTCAGTTGGTGATAGTTGTGAGTTTGTTGTTATTTTACTGTTCATAATTTTGTTCTTCTTTTTCTTAGGTAAGTCCTTTTAACATTTCATATAAGGGCGTGGCGATGATGAACTCCTTTAACCTGACCTTACCTGGGAAGCTCTTTATCTGCCCTTCAATTCTAAATGATAGCTTTGCTGGATAGAGTAATCTTGGATGCAGGTCCTTGCCTTTCATGACTTGGAATACTTCTTTCCAGCCTCTTCTTGCCTGCAAGGTTTCTTTTGAGAAATTAGCTGATAGTGTTATGGGAACTCCTTTGTAGGAAACTCTCTCCTTTTCTCTTGCTGCTGTTAAGATTCTCTCCTTATCTCTAATCTTGGGTAATGTAATTATGATGTGTCTTGGTGTGTTCCTCCTTGGGTCCAACTACTTTGGGACTCTGAGCTTCCTGGACTTCCCAGAAGTCTATTTCCTCTGCCAGATTGGGGAAATTCTCCTTCATTATGTTTTCAAATAACTTTTCAATTTCTTGCTCTTCCTCTTCTTCTTCTGGCACCCCTATGATTCAGATGTTGGAACATTTAAAGTTGTCCTGGAGGTTCCTAAGCCTCTCCTCATTTGTTTGAATTCTTTTCTCTTCATCCTGTTCTGGTTGAATGTTTATTTCTTCCTTTTGCTCCAAATCGTTGATTTGAGTCCCAGTTTCCTTCCCTTCCCTGTTGGTTTCCTGTATGTTTTCCTTTATTTCACCTTGCATAGTCCTCACTTTTTCTTCTATTTTTCAACCATACTCAACTATTTCTGTGAGCATCCTGATTACCAGTGTTTTGAACTCTGCATCTGATAGTTTGTCTCTCTCCTTGTTGCTTAGTTCTATTTTTGGAGCTTTGATCTGTTCTTTCATTTGGCCTGTGGGTTTTTTTTTTTTTTTTGGTCTTAGTGCAACTGTTACATTTTAAGGGGCGGAACTTTAAGTATTCCTGGGTGGGGGCAATCCACATAATTACATTGTGGTGCTGTATGTGGGGGAGGGGTTAGAGAGGGAACAATGCTGCTTGCTTGGCTCTCAGTCACTTCCTCTGCTACTCACAAGCAAATTTGGTCTCCTGGTGCTGATTCCTAAGTGGATGGGTTTGTGTATGTTCTAGGACCCTGTGGGTCTCTCCCACGAACTCACCTGTGAGGCTGGGTGTTTCTCCTGCTGCCACAATCCCCACAGGTGTTTACAACCAAAGGTTTTGAGGCTTTCTTTTCTCTGTGCTGGAACCCTGGGTTGCGTGGTTTGTCTCACTCCCCAGTTGTTCCTCTGCATGCAAATATGGGACTACTAGGTCTGTCATGCACCACCTTGCCACACATCCTCTCCATCCTGGCTGAACGTCTCTGCCACTCTTTCCAGTCTGAATGAATGTTTCCTCTTTAGTTGGTTGTTAGACTTCCATACAGTTTGATTTTCTGTCAGTTCTCGTTATTTTTTTGTTTTTAAATTTGTTTTTGTCCTTCTTTTGGCTGTGCAAAGAGGCAAAACATATTTACCTACACCTCCATGTTGATCAGAAGTCCCAGCTTTTACCCTTGTCCATGCCCCTGATGGGGGACTCAAATTTTGGGAAAATTTTAGTTTCAGGTAATAGCTAATAAGCTTAGTAATCAATATATGTAAAAAGCCAATGTTTCAGGAACTGGAGGTGCGACCCACCTTGACTCCAGGGAACCATAAGCAGATCTTTGAGTCCCAGGAGGTCTCAAGCAATCAAGAAGGTATCTGAGCCACTGTGCTCCAGGGTGATACACCCACCGCCCAGGACACAGATGAAGACCAGCACCCTGGACTCAGATGAAAGAATGCAGCAGCTTTCATCTGATTAACTTTTCCCCCTGAATTCTAAGCTCTTTACCTACTCTTTCCTTTTCTTTTCTTTTCTTTTCTTTTTAGTGCTAACCATTGTTGATTATTAGTGTGGTACCTTCAAATTTTTATTTATTTTTTATTGTTTAAGTATAGTTATCTCCATTTTCACCGCCCTGCTCCATCCATCCCTGACTCCTTCCCTCGATCCTAACCCCTTTGGCTTTGTCCATGTGTTCTTTATACATGTTCCTTGATGGCCCTTCCCCCATTATTCCCTATTATGCCTCTCCCCTCTCCTCTCTGGTTACTGTCAGTTTGTTCTTTATTTAAATGTCTCTGGTTATATTTTGCTTGCTTGTTTGTTTTGTTGATTAGGTTTTACTAACAGGTGAGATCACATGGTATTTCTCTTTCACCACCTGGCTTATTTCACCTAGCATAATGCTTTCCAGTTCCATCCATGCTGTTGCAAAGGGTAGGAGCTCCTTATTTCTTTCTTCTGTGTAAAATTCTGTTATGTAAATATACCACAGTTTTTTGATCTACTCATTTACTGATGGTCACTTAGGTTGCTTCCAGTACTTGGCTATTGTAAATTGTGCTGCTATGAACATTGGGGTGCATAGGTCCTTTTGAATTGGTGTTTCTGAATCCTTAGGGTATAATCCCAATAGTGGTATTGGTGGGTCAAAAGGCAGTTCCATTTTTAATTTCTGGGGAAATTCCATACTGTTTTCCACAGTGGCTGCACTATCTGTATTCCCACCAACAGTGCACTAGGGTTCCCTTTTTTCCACATCCTCTCCAACATTTATTGTTTGTTGATTTGTTTATGATGCCCATTCTGACCCATGTGAAGTGGTATCTCATTGTGGTTTTAATTTGCATCTCTCTGATGGCTAGTGATGTTTTTCTTCTCCTTATAAAAAGGGCTGTAATTTAAGGCAGTCTGTTAGAGTACAAACCTGCTGTCTTCTCAGATCGCTTGCCATCTGAATAAAGCGCCCGTAAAGATTCAATCCCTATCTCTGTTTATAGGGTCTGGTAGGTGACAGGCAGCTCAAATGCTGGCTTTTCTGGTTTCATATTCTGGAGACTTCACCCTAGGACAGACTTTGGGACTCTCAGGTAAGTCTGGGTATTTGGCAGGGAGTCCCCTTGGCTGCCTGGACTGGGGGGTCCTGGAGTGTGTATCTGGAGACTTCCTAGCAGCTGCCAACTGATTTCACTTGGGGACTCTCCTCCTCCAACTCTCAGCATTTCCTGTTGTCTTCATATTTGATTGAATCACTACACATTCTGGTTCAGGATATTGTCCCAGATTATGACTTAGATTGTCAGGAATTAAAGTGTTTCTGGTTTACAGAGCTCTGTCTGGTAAAAAGGTGTCTTCTGATTTTTGTGACATTATAAAGCTCTGTCTGGTAGAATGAGGCAAAAGTCTTCATTCTTGGAAACAGCTCTTTGGGAAAAGTTTTGGCTGATTGATTAACCTGTGCTTATAAACCTGTGACTAAAAAGAAAGTGGTTTTTATTGTAATACTGTTTGGCTTATATATTGTATAGTCTAGACTCAAGAGAATGCTGGCTGCTGAAAGGGTCTGTAAATTACTGTATTGTACTGTAACTAGAGTTACTGTTTTGTCAAAGATCAGGGAAGTGGGACAAAATGCTTTACCTAGAAATTTTCATGAGTTTATACAATCAGGATGAACATCCCCAGGGTCCCTGCAGCCCTGGTGGGATCTTCCTCCTTACTTGACTGAGGGAACTAGGAAAAATGAGCCTGAACTGCTCTTGTCACCTGGAACCCACCAGGGAACCAAATTCAGTGGAGGAAAAGCCCCTACCAGGGCAGAGCAATACCCTTTGCAAAAACTTCCAGTGGGGCTAGGGCCAGAGGGCCAACCTGCTGGATATTATAGGCACATGCCTCAATTTCTATATCATATCTGCTAAACTGGAAAAACTCTGAAAGGACAGAGTATATCCCTTTAAAATGGACAAAGGAAGGCAGGTACCAAGCCATTCTTCTCAACAATCCCAACGGTTCCCTCAAAACTGACCATCCTCAAGAAGAGGCAGACTGGACTCTATATGCAGATAGAAACAGTTTTATGGACAAAAGAGACAGGAAGGCTGGGTATGCAGATGTGATTTTTGAGGGAATAGTAGAGGTCAAGGCCTTGCTGCCAGGAACCTCTGCTCAGAAAGCTGAACTGATTGCATTGATGAGGACACTGGAATTGTTACACAAAAAGAAAGCAAATATGTACACTGACTCAAGGTAAGATTTCCTAATTTTGCAATCACATGGCTCCATCTGGAAGAGAAAAGAACTATTAACTTCCAATAAAAAGGAGATTAAGCAGGCAGCAAAAAATTTTAAATTGTTAGAAGCTGTTCAGGTACCTTTACAGATGGCAGTTATGCACTGCCCAGGGCACCAGAATGAGGACACTGAAGTGGCTAGAGGAAACAATCTAGCTGATGGAGCAGCAAAAGTGGCTGGTAAAGGAATGTTTATAATGCCTTTGGTACCTGTTCTAGACTTGTCACAATTTGACCCTGAATATTTGACTGCAGACTTAGAGAAAGCTGAGAGCTGGGGTTCTGGTGAAGGAGCTAATAGTGGATGGAGAAAGAATAAGAAAGAAGTTATACTGCTTTCTGAACATTTAGTACAGCCAGTCATGAAGTATTTGCATGAGGCCACTCACTATGTAAGGGAGTCATTAACCATGTATATTAAAGTGTGGCTCACAAGTCCTGGAATTTCTAAGGCCATACAAAAAACTATTGCTATTACTGCATGCCAGGAGAAAAACCCCAAGACATATCCCCATGAAAAGAAAGAAGGGAAACAATACCAAAGACGAGGCCCATTTGAAGATTGGCAAATAGACTTTACTCAAATGCCAAGGGCCCAATGATGGAAATATTTGTTAGTCTCTGTTGACACCTTTTCAGGATGGGTAGAACCTATCCTATAAGAATGGAGAAATCCTCAAGGTAGTGAAAGCCCTACTGAAGGAAATAATCCCTCGCTTTGGTCTACCTGACAGTATCCAGAGCAATAATGGACATGCTTTTGTTTCAGAAATTACACAGAAGGTTAGTAAATTTTGGGGAATTAAGTGGAGGCTCCAAACAGCATGGAGACCTCAGGCTTCTTTACCTAGAGAAGATGAATCACACCTTAAAGAAAAATATAGTCAGGCTGTGCCAAGAAACTGTTCTCCATTGGGATCAAGCTTTGCCTATTGCCCTGCTCAGGATAAGGGTGGCTCCTCAAAGTGGATTCAGTTGAGTCCTTATGAAATTGTGTACAGGCAACAATTTCAGGCTATGATTGGAGGGGAAGATATCTATCTAGATCAAGAAGTGAAGGTGAAGAAAATGTACAACATTTAAGTAAGACTTTGGTTGTATTAATGATTTTGCTTGTATTAGAAACTTCTCCCCTACAGGTTGGCTACATTCCTTTGAGCCTGGGGTTACAGTGCTACTCAAGACTTGAAGGACAGGATCTCCAGAGAACCAACTAGAAGAAAAGTGGGCTGAACCTTGGGATGTACTCCTCACCAACCTCCACTGTGGTGAAGTTGGCAGAAATAAACCCTTGGATTCATCGCATCACAGTAAAGAAAACACTGGAGGAGCAATAAACTGCTGAACCTCAAGAAGACCTTAAAGTCATCTTTTGAGAACAATGACCTATATTCTTTCTTTAATTTTGTTTAAACCCATGTTATAGGTAACTTGTTCCTTTCAAATGGGATAAAAATATCTGTCCAAGACGGAGGTGTAGGTAGATATGCTTCACTTCCTCGAACAACCAAAAGAAGGATAACAACCAATTTAAAAACAAAAGTCAACCAGAACTGCCAGAAAATCAAACTGTACAAAAGTCTGACAACCAAGGAGTGGTAGAAACATTCATCCAGACCAGTAGGAGCAGAGATGGGGAGCCAAGGTGGTGGCTGGCAGCCTGGGGTGGGCAAGCCAGTGGCTGGCAGACCAGGATATCTCACATTCACATGCAGATAAACTAAAAGGAACAACCGGGGAGTGAGACAGGCCACCCAACCCGGGGATCCAGTGTGGCAGAATAAGTCTCAATACTTCTGGCCATAAACACCTGTGGGGGTTGGGCAGCTGGAGAAACTCCCAGTCTCATAAGAGAGTCCATTGGAAAGGCCCACGGGATCATAGAATGTACACAAGCCCACCCACCTGGGAATCAGCACCTGAAAAGGCACAATCCACTTGTGAGAAGTGAGGGAAGTAAATGAAAGCTGAGAAAGAGTAAAGCAAATGGCATTGTTCCCTCTTGGACCCCCCCTCCTCCCATACAGTGCCACAACACAGCAACATCAGTTGCCTGCCCTGGCAAATAGCTAAGGCTCTGCCCCTTACAACATAACAGGTGCATGGAGACAAAGAAATATGGTCCGAATGAAAGAACAGATCAAAGCTCCAGAAACAGAACTAAGTAACAAGGAGAGAGACAAACTATCAGATGCAGAGTTCAAAACACTGGTAATCAGGATGCTCACAGAAATGGTTGAGTATGGTCCCAAAATAGAAGAAAAAGTGAAGGCTATGCAAAGTGAAATAAAGGAAAATAAGGAAACCAACAGGGAAGGGAAGGAAACTGGGACTCAAATGAATGGTTTGGACCAAAAGGAAGAAATAAACATTTGACCAGAACAGGATAAAGAGAAAAGAATTTTTTAAAAAAGAGGAGAGGCTTAGGAATCTCTGGGACTTCTTTAAATGTTCCAATGTCCGAATAGTAGGTGCACTAGAAAAAAAAGAGGAACAACAAGAAATTGAAAACTTATTTCAACAAATCATGAGGGAAAACTTCCCCATTCTGGTGAAGGAACTAGACATGCAAGTTCTGGAAGCTCAGAGAGTCCCAAATTAGTTGGACCCAAGGAAGCACACACCAAGGCACAGCATAATTAAATTACCCAAGATTAAAGGTAAGGACAGAATCTTAAAAGCTGGAAGAGTTACCTACAAAGGAGTTCCCATAAGACTATCAGCTGATTTCTCAAAAGAAACCTTGAAGGCAAGAAGGGTCTGGAAAGAAGTATTCCAAGTCATGAAAGGCAAGGACCTACATCCAAGATTGCTCTATCCAGCAAAACTATTATTTAAAATAGAAGGGCAGATAAAGTGCTTCCCAGATAAGATCAAGTTAAAGGAGTTCATCATCACCATGCCCTTATTATATGAAATGTTAAAGGGTCTTATCTGAGAAAAAGAAGATCACAACTATGAACAGTAAAATGACAAACTATCAACAACTGCACCTTAAAAACAAAACCAAGCTAAGCAAACAACTAGAATAGGAAGAGAACCACAGAAATGGAGATCACCTGGAGGGTTATCAGCAGGGAGCGGAGGTGGGAGAATGGGGGAAAAGGTACAGGAAATAAGAAGCATAATTGGTAGGCACAAAATAGACAGGGGGAGGTTAAGAATAGTATAGGAAATGGAGAAGCCAAAGAACTTATATGTACAACTCATGGACATGAACTAAGGGGGAGGATGGTGGAGGGAGGGGGTGCAGGGGAGAGTGGAATCAAGTGGAGAAAGAACATGGGACAACTGTAACAGCATAAGCAATAAAAGATACTTAAAATATTTGGATATATTTAGCAAAAATGTAGTAAACATCTCTGAATTGTGTCTTGCAGGAGGAACTTAATGTTGAACAAACTTTCACTACATGTCTTATAGGTGTTTGTACTCCCCTGGAAAGCCTTTGAAATTACACTTTGTTTAAGCATATCAATAAGAAAATAACCCACTCCGATATTTATAATTGGGAACCTGTCATAACTCTAAAGGACAGGGAAATGTTTTCCTTAAAAGGCACCAATGTAGCCCTGACTGGAGAGTGTGCAACTTTTGTCAATTGTGCTAAAAACTATTTTTTGATTTATTATAGCTTGTTACACACAATGTGCCCCCTTATGTGGATCTGCAATTAAATGTGTCCCTAAGCCCCCATCAGCAGGTCTAATGCTAAGATATACTCAACAACAAAATGAGTACTTCCAATGAAACTGATCTCTTACAAATAAGATAGTTTAAACTAACAGTGGGGAAATGATGGGGGACTCAAATTTTGGGAAAGTTTTAGTTTCAGGTAATAGCTAATAAGCTTAGTAATCAATATATGTAGAAAGCCAATGTTTCAGGAACTGGAGGTGCGACCCACCTTGACTCCAGGGAACCATAAGCAGATCTTTGAGTCCCAGGAGGTCTCAAGCAATCGAGAAGGTATCTGAGCCACTGTGCTCCAGGGTGATACACCCACCGCCCAGGACACAGATGAAGACCAGCACCCTGGACTCAGATGAAAGAATGCAGCAGCTTTCATCTGATTAACTTTTCCCCCTGAATTCCAAACCCTTTACCTACACATTTCTTCTCCTTATAAAAAGGGTCAGAATTTAAGAAGGTCTGTTAGTGTACAAACTTGCTGTCTTCTCAGATCACCAACCATCTGAATAAAACGTCCATAGAGATTCAATTCCTGTCTCTGCTTATTAAGTCTGACAGTGACAGGCAGCACCAAAGCTAGTTTTTTGGGTTTCTCCCCCACGAGACTCCTGGGTAAGGAGGCCATTCTCTCATCCTGTGGAAGTGTGGTAAGCACTTAGACAGACAGGAGCAGAGGAAGGACAATGGGCCAGGTACAGAAGGTCACCAGGACAGAAAGCCCTGGGTGCCTAGCAATGGGCAAAACTAGGAAAAGAAGGACCTTGCCCCCAGGGTAACTGTTCCTTAGCTTGCATATCACAGGCCATGTGATTTAGATCCCTTGACCTTTCATATCACTGGTCATGAGGTTTGGATCCTCCACGGACCTTTCCTCCTGTGGCTTGTTGCTAGCCACATGGTAGACCCCCCTGAAAGAGCAATAAGGGGCCCGTGAGTGGCCTCTCATGAGGGTCCTTGCACACCACTCCTTTAAGCATTAGCTCCTAGGATTAAAATCTAGGCCTCAGTTGTGTTTCAGCTCCAGGCCCAGAAAGGTAGCAAAACCGGACAGGCAATGCCATGGCTGTCATCAGGGCCAGCTGCACTGACTAATGACCCCTGCCCTGGCATGGAACAATCAGTAGAAACCAGGGCTCTGAAAGGACACAGTTTAAAATCTGATCAATATTGTATTGGGACACCCCTGCCCCACCACATTGCCAGGACCCAGAAAGTGCCTGCAGAGAGCATGCCCTTGCATTTCCCCACTCCCTTCCCCCAGGCACTTTCCTTATCTCTGTTTCTCCTAAGCTTCAACCACCCTTCTTTTGCCTCTGTAAGTTTTCATGAACCCATTTCTTCAAACACTCACTTCTTCTACCTCTGTGACTTTATAAAGAAACTTTCTGTCATAGTTTGAATCTTGGGTCTGAATTTTTTCCTAGCCAGAACTCATGTGCCGAGGTTGTTCAACCGAGGTCCAAAGCTGGGGGCGTTTTCTGTGCCCGAAGTGTACCCCGCAAGGCCGGATGTGGGGATAACGTGAACCTATCTGCCCTCACAGGCTTCCTGCTCAGCACTTTGCCCTGCCTTTGGGTTTCATCCTCACAGGGACCCTGGAAAGTGGCATTATAATCCCATTTTATAGATGGGGAAAGCAAAGTTCTAAAACCAGCCAAGAACGCCAGCCGTAGTAGGAAAAGATTCAAGTCTAGGCCTCCGCAAGGGTTGCGATCTAGCGTTCTGAAGTAGAACATACCCACAGCTGCCGTTCCCCAGCAAACGCCAGCGCAGTCCCCCGGCTCCCCTAGCCTGGGGCGAGTCAGTGCTGGCAGCCTCGTCGGGCTTGGGGAAAGTTGCCTGCGAGAATGCCGGGGTCCATAGCTCCCCTGCCTGCCTCCCCAGTCTCTAGCATCTGCTGATCTCTCGGCAGCTAGCGAAGGTAGGAATGGAAACAATTGCAGACCCCCCTGCTTTCCGCCCACCCCTCCCACCCACCTTGAACTCCATTAACTCTTCCCGAGCTGCTCCGGCCAACTCACCCGCGCGATGCTCCGGGCTGCACCTGCGACGCTGGCAGCGTCCGGCCAGGAGCCGCAGAGACCAGAGGGCCAGAGAGGGGCGGTGTGTCCTCCACGAGGTGGCCTTTTTGCAGGGTCCGGGGAATCCCGAACACTGCCTGCGCAGTGCGCCAGGAGGGGCGGAGGAGAGGGATGCAAGCAAGCGAGCCAGCCGGTGGGCGGGATGGCTCACTGCGTCCCCGGCGGGCTGTGGCCACTGCAGGGGAGGGTACAGAGGGTCTCGTGTCCCACCGGGCGGTAACTGATCTCGTCTCTCTCTGCATTCCAGCTTATTCCGTTAGCGGTCCCCTTCTTGGCAAGCCACGGCTGGTGAGCTGCCTTTTTAGCACCATGGATAATTAAGCAATCTAGGCCATACTTCTTTTGTCATTCAGAACAAAAATTTTCAGTTCTTTTTGAGTGGGGATTTGGTAAAGCTCAGACAACCTGCTTCACTGAATGGAAGAAGGTCGGAGGGGCGGGAGGGGCCGGCAAGTCTCTGTGCAGGCCTTGTTTGGAGAGCGGAGCCGCAGAGGCAGGTTCTGTAACATCAGAGCAGCTGCCCGCCGCCGCTTTGATGCTGGGAAGAGCTTCCCTGCTGCATTACAAGTGGGGGACGGGTGGCTGGCCCAAGGTTGCCTGACAGGGGGCTGTGTGCCCTACAGTCTAGGCTCCGTTCTTCGACACCAGGCCCTAGGAGGCGGCGGGACGCTGCCAGGAGCGCAGGACGCAGAGCTGCACCCACCCCTTCTGGTGCTGGTCCTTCAGCCTCAAGAACAGAACGCCCCCCACCCCACCCGCCCCTGCCCCGCTTGCTGGAGAGTTCGTAGCCTCTCGGGTCACAGTGGGTCCGTGCCCTCGCCTGGTTGCTGCTGGACAGAACGTGGTGGCCCGCCAAGTGACACTGCTCCCTGGCGGGGGAATATTTCTCTGATCCTCTCGGTGAGGCTGAAGTCCCCCGCTCTCCTCTCCCCCCACAAATCAATGGTTTTTGGTCTTCGGCTTTTTGGAAGGTCTTGAGCAGAATCCCTTCACCTATCTTCTCCTTTATGCTTCGCAGCAGCCCTCACGAAAAAAATACTACTTCATCAAGGTGTTACTTACACAGAGTAAATAGCACAAATTTTAAGTACCACGTAGTTTTCTGACTTGACAAATGAAAGCACCGGGCTAACCACAGTCCAATTCAAAATGTAAAATGCTTTTATTACCCCCAAAAGTTCACTTCTGCCCCTTTGCAGTTAGTCCTTCATCCCCCCTCGTCCCTAGCCTCAGACAACCACTCATCTGGTTTTTATCACTATGCTTTGTCTTTCCCAAAATTTCTTATACATAGAACCATACAGGGTGTGGTCTTTTGTGCCTGGCTTCTTTCACTTTGCACAATGCTTCTGAGAGTCCACGCAGTTGGGTGTATCATTATCATTGGTGAGTAGTATGTGCATACCACAAGCTATTTATCCATCTGCACATTAGCAGGGATTGGGGGAAAGGCCAGCTATACTCTTGGGGAGGTGTCTTCTCAGGACCCCAAAGAAAGACATCTGGGTTGTTTCTGGTTTTGAGATGGTGAATAAAACTGCCTTGAACATCCCTATAAAGTCTTTGTGTGGACATATGTTTCCATTTCACCTGCAGGGTAAAACAACTACAAGTGAATAGGATGGCTTGGTTGTATGGTGTTTCAACTTCATAAGAAGCCCTCAGGTGTTTTTAAAGTGGTTATACTATTTTACATTAACAATAGCAATGCATGGAAGTTCACTGCAGTCTGTGGTTTGTCTTTTTCTTAGTGGTGAAAAACCAAAGTTTCTAATTGTGATCCTGTCCAATTTATCAAAAAATTTTTGATGGTTCTTTTTGTTCAAAAGAAAAAGATTTCTTTTTGTTCTAAGAAATCTTTGCCTAACTTAAGGTGAGGTCACAAGGTTTTCTTCTAAAATTGTTATTTTTATCTTTTTGTCTAGGTCTATGATACATTTTTTAAATGTTTACCAGTTTATTATAAGGAATATTTTAAAGGATATATACTAACAGCCACATGAAGAGGTACATAAGGCAGGGTCTGGAAGTGCTGAGATCTCAGGAGCTTCAATTTCCAAGGGGTTGGGGCATACCATCCTCCTTGTATGAGGATGTGTTTACTAACCCAGAAGCTTTCTGAACCCTGGTTTGTTTGTTTGCTTTTTGTCTATGATACATTCAAATTAATTTTTATGTATGGTGTGAGGTAAGGATCATTTTCCCCCACGTAGATATCCTATTTTCCAGCACAATCTGTTGAAAAGACTATCTTTTCCACTTTGAATTACCTTTGTAAAAAATCAGCTGTGGTCAGTCCAGTGCTAGAGATAAGCAGGAGGGCTTCTGGGCACTGAAAGAAAGGGCACCTAATGCAGCCACGTGTGGTCCCAGAAGGCTTCCTGGAGGGCTGATAAAGGATTCCAGGCAGAGGGCCTGTTAGTAGTTTAGTAGTTAGTTGCAGTGTTGCTGTGGATTAAATTGTGTGGGTGTGGTGGTGCGGGGTGGGCGGCATAAGGCTAGAAGCAGGCAGGAGCCAGATTGGAGTGGGGTGGGGCCTTGTGCATCTTGTCAAGGAGTGTGCACTTTATCCTGGGAGACATGAAGGGGCCACTGGATTGCTTTAAGCAAGGGAATGATGTAGTCAGATTTGCATTTCAGAATATTTGCTCTGGCTACAGAAGGAGGATTGGAGGAGGTCAGGCTGAAGACAGGCAGACCAGTAAGGAGGGTGTTGCAGTAGCGTAACTGAGAGCACATGTAGTTTTTTTTTTTTTAAATATATTTTATTGATTATGCTATTACAGTTGTCCCATTTCCCACCTTCACTCCCCTCCAGCCTGTACACCCCCTCCCACACACATTCCCCGCTTTAGATCATGTGTCATAAGTTCTTTAGCTTCTACATTTCCCATACTATTCTTGCCCTCCCCATGTCTATTTTCTACCTACCATCTATGCTACTTATTCCCTGTACCTTTTCCCTCTCTCGCCCCACCCCACTCCCCTGTTGATAACCCTCCATGTGATCTCCATTTCTGTGGTTCTGTTCCTGTTCACATGTAGTTTATTACATATTGAGAAACTGGATAAATCACCTTTGGGTTTTAATTTTTTTATAATACTGACCATAGAAAACATTTTAAAACTATCTCCAAAGCTATCTTCTATTTAAACAAAATATTTTTTAAAAGTATAATGTTGTTAAACATTATCATATTAACTCACTGAGTTCTCTTTCAGAAGTTGAAGGCTAGGGGGTTTAAGAAAAAAAAAGAAAGAATCTATATATAATTTAAGTAATTTATTTTATTAAACACACCAAATATTTGATCCTCAGGGAAAGAAAAAGCTACATACTCCATATTAATGTCCAGTTTAAAGCACCCTTTAAATGAAGATAAGAAATTAAAGAGTCTCCCCTTCTGTGTTTAAGGTATGAGTTCCCTTTAACAGCTAGAGAGCTTTCGGAGCATACGCGCCATTCTTTCATCACAACAGTAATGGGTTTGAATTCTCAGCTTATTGTAAGTTCATTATTTTATCTGTGCAGTGTGTTTGAAATCATTGTAAACTTCTGTCTCAGGAGCTCTCCTTCTTGTGTTAGAAAGTTTTCAATAGCCCTGGCTGGTGTTGCTCAGTGGATTGAGCATGGGCCTGTGAACCAAAGGGGCACAGGTTGGATTCCCAGTCAAGGCACATGTCTGGGTTGCAGGCCAGGTCTCTAGTAGGGGGCGCATGAGAGGCAACTACACATTGCTGTTTCTCTCTTTCTCCCTCTTTCCCCTCTCTCTAAAAATGGATGACTAAATCTTAAATTAGAAAAAAAAAACAAAAAACAGGTACCAAGGCAAAAAAAAAAAAAAGACTAAAATGAAAGAACAGATCAAAGCTCCAGAAAAAATACAGTTGAGTGACGAAGAGATAGCCAAACCATGAGATGCACAGTTCAAAACACTGGTAATCAGGATGCTCACAGAATTGGTTGAATAGGGTCACAAATTAGATGAAAAAGTGAAGGCTATAAAAAATGAAATAAAGGGAAATGAACAGGGAACCAATAGTGATGGGAAGGAAACTGGGATTCAAATCAATGGTTTGGACCAGAATCAATGGTTCTGTGTTTAAGGTATACGTTTTCTTTAACAACTAGAAATATTCAACCAGAACAAAATGAAGAAACAAGAATTCAAAAAATAAGGAGAGGCTCAGGAACATCTGGGACAAGTTTAAACATTCCAACGTCTGAATCATAGGGATGCCAGAAGGAGAAGAGGAAGAGCAAGAAATTGAAAACTTATTTCAACAAATCATGAAAAAGAACTTCTCCAATCTGGCAAAGGAAATAGATTTCCAGAAAGTCCAGGAAACTCAGAGTCCCAAATTAGTTGGACCCAAGGAAGCACACACCAAAGCACATCATAATTACATTAGCCAAGGTTAAAGATAAGGACAGAATCTTAAAAGTAGCAAGAAAAAAGGAGACAGTTATCTACAAAGGAATTCCCATAACACTATCAGCTGATTTCTCAAAAACAACCTTGCAGGCAAGAAGGGCTGGAAAGAAGTATTCCAAGTTGTGAAAGGCAAGGACCTACACCCAAGATTGCTCTATCCAGCAAAGCTTTCATTTAGAATGGATGGGCAGATAGAGTGCTTCCCAGATAAAGACAAGTTAAAGGAGTTCATCATCACCAAGTCCTTATTATATGAAATGTTAAAGGGACTTATCTAAGAAAAAGAAGATAAAAAATATGAACAGTAAAATGACAACACCCATAACTATTAACAACTGAACCTAAACAAAAACAAAACAAAAAAAGCATATTAAATTTATATATTTAAAAAAAGAAAGTTTTCAAGAGTATTGGCTTCTTTGAAGAGTCCATCTTATCAATATCAGATGCATCTACTGCTCTCTCACTTAAGATTTTTGCATATGTAGACAACATTAGATTAATAGTCTTGCTCATATCATTCAAATCTTTCTCCAGGCTTCATCTTTATAAAATAGGCCAGAGATTTCAGAGAAAGAGGAATCTGATTTTCCAAGAGTGGACAGTTGTGAACTATCTGTCATTTGAAGCTATAGCTCTCTTGGTCTCTTGCAATTACTAGTATTAGGTTTTGCAAATTGACATGCCATTATATTCTGGAGTCAAGAGCACATGGCATTATCAGGGCCTCTCCTCATCAGCAAATGCACAGGAATCCTTTTTTTTACCTTTGATTTTTCTATCATGTTTAGTTAATGAATTCAGTAGGCAGCAACCACAGGATGTGGTGACTGGAGTGAGGCTGGGACAGATGTCCTGCATGGGAGAGCCACCCTTCAGACATGCCAGCCTGCACCCCACTCTCAGAGGCCCTGATTCAGGAGGTCAGGGGTGAGGCCCAGGGCTCTGTGATTTAAAACCTCCACCATGGACTTGGAGGTGCAGTCAGCACTGAGGCCTCCTGGTGCAGGCTGATGGCAGATGTTGTACTTGGACAACTGGGCAGATGATGGTTCCAGTCCCTAGATCGGGAATGTGGGAGGTGGAATAAACTTGGGGGGAAGGTGATTTTGGTTTTGGTTACCTGGCACTTTGGAGATTTCCATGAGGGTCTGCAGAAGACAGTTGAATGTGTGGGTTTGAACCTCAGAAAAAAGGTCTAGATTAGAAAAACAGTCTGGTTGGTCATCAGCACATAGAATAGGAGCTCTTAATCTGGGGTCTGTGCACCCAAGAAATTACATGGATAATTTTGTGTGTATGCATATATTGGGGTACATTTTTCCTGGGGTGAATTAAGGTTTCTAATTATAAAAGAGACCATGATCCTACAAAGGCCAAGGACAGGGGTGAATCCATAGGAATGCTGAGGGGTGTGGAGAGACAAGATTCGTTTCCCTCCTCCAGCCCCTCTCTCAGGCTTCCTGGCATCTGGGATCTTTACCTCTCTAGTTGCCAGGATAAAGCTTTGTTTTCCTTCAGTTACCTTGTGTATAATTGAAGTCTTTCCTGCTTTAATTTGCATCTTTTAAAAAAATTATATAATCTGCCCTGGCCAGTGTGCCTCAGTTGATTGAACACCAGCTTGTAAACCAAAGAGTTGCCGGTTTGATCCCCAGTCAGTGCACATGACGGGGTTGCAGGACAGGTCTCCAGTAGGGGGTGTGCAAGAGTCAACTATATACTGATGTTTCTTTCCCTCTCTTTCTCCCTCTCTTCCTCTTTCTAAAATAAATAATAAAATAAAATCTTAAAAAATATATACAGTGATCTGGGCTCCCGGCCAAGATGGAGGCATAGGTAGACACACTGTGCCTCCTTGCACAACCAAGATAGAAACAACAACAATTTAGAAACAGAATAACAACCAAAACTGACAGAAAATTGGTCTGAATGGAAGTCAGACAGCCAAGAAAATAGATGCATTCATCCAGACCAGTAGGAGGGGCGGAGTCAGGCAGCTGGGTGCAGGTCACTGCACGGAGAGCAGAGAGTGTTGGGACCGGGCAAGTAAGGCATCCTGGACGCGTAGGACCGCAGTGGGTGGACCCTGAGCACGCAAGCAGCAGCTGGCAGACCATGGCCGAAGGGTGGCAAACAGCAGACCCAGCAAGGCGGCGACTGTGAAGCAAGGCACTGCACACAACCCAGGATCACAGCGCTGGGAAAACAGAGCCTTGGGACATTGATTGAAAACACCTGTGGGAGTGGAGGCTCAGGGAGACTCCCAGCCTCACAGGAGAGGTCCTTGGAAAGTTCCACAATGTGCACAAGCCCACCCACATGGGAATTGGCACCAGAGGGGCCCAGTTTGCTCAGGGGGAAGCAGCGGAAGGGACTGAGGTCCCATGAAGAGTGGAGCAAGCACCATTGATCCCTCTCGGCCCCCACCCACACATAAATGTCACAACCCAGTGACTGGGGTGCCCCACCCTGGTGAACACCTAAGGCTCCACCCCCCATATGTAACAGGCGTGGCCAGACCAAAGAGGGGGGTGGGGAAAGATGGCTCAAACAGAATTGGAAGCACCACAACCAGTTTTTTTAAGCAACCGAGAGATAGCCAACCTATCAGATGCACAGTTGAAAGCACTGGTGATCAGGATGCTCACAGAATTGGTTGATTTGGGTCACAAATTAGATGAACAAATGAAGGCTACAATAAGTGAAATGAAAAAAAATGCATAGGGAACCAATAGTAATGGTTGGGAGAAAATGGTATGTGAGAAAGCTGGGTCTCACATCAATGGAGTGGACCAGAAGGAAGAAAAAAACATATGACCAGAAAAAAATGAAGAAATAAGAATTCAAAAAAATGAGGAGAGGCTTAGGAACCTCCAGGACATCTTTAAATGATCCAACATCCAAATTATAGGGGTACCAGAAGGAGAAGAGGGAGAGCAACCAGTGGAAAACTTATATGAACAAATAATAAAGGAGAACTTCCCCATTCTGGCAAAGGAAATAGACTTCCAGGAAGACCAGGAAGCTCAGAGAGTCCCAAAGAAGTTGGACCCAAGAAGGAACTCACCAAAGCACATCATAATTACATTAGCCAAGATGAAAATGAAGGAGAGAATCCTAGAAGCAGCAAGAGACAAGGAAACAGTAACATAACCTACAAAGGAGTTCCCATCAGACTGTATGCTGATTTCTCAAAAGAGACCTTGCAGGCAAGAAGGGACTGGAAAGAAGTATTCCAAGTCATGGACCTACATGCGAGGACCTACATCCCAGATTGCTCTATCCAGCAAAGCTTTCATTTAGAATGGAAGGGCAGATAAAGTGCTTCCCAGATAAGATCAAGTTAAAGGAGTTCATCATCACCAAGCCCTTATTATATGAAATGTTAAAGGGACTTATTGAAGAACAAGAAGATAAAAAAAACATATATAGTAAAATGGCAGCAAACTCACAATTATTAACCACAACTAAAACAAAAACAAAATCTAAACAAACAACTAGAACAGGAACAGAACCACAGAAATGGAGATCACATGAAGGGTTAGTAACAGGGGAGTGGGAGGAGGAGAGAGGGGGAAAAGGTACAGAGAATAAGTAGCATAGATGGTAGGTAGAAAATAGACAAGGGGAGAGCAAGAATAGTATGGGAAATGTAGAAGCTAAAGAACTTATGACACATGGACATGAACTAAAGGGGGGGAATGTGGGTGGGAGAGGTCTTCAGGGTAGAGGGGAGTGAAGGGGGGAAATGGGACAATTGTAGTAGCATAATCAATAATATATATATATATATATACACACATACATACATACATACATACATACAGTGATCTCTCATCTATCTCGGGAGTTACATTCCAGAGACCTCCCACAATAGGTGAAAATCCACAAAGTACTGGTGTTATATTTATTTTATTTTATATATATATTTTAAGGCTTTATAAACCCTTCCCACTCTCTTATTAACCTTTCCCACACTCTTATAAACACTTCATATGCTCTTAAACACTTTCTACACTCTTAAACCTACATAATTTTAACAACATATAAAATTCTATATGGCTACAGTATACTGCAAAATCCCGCAATATAGCAAAAACTCCATGATACAGAATTAGATATACTTTAAAAAAAAAAACCCTGATACAGTGAAGCTGCAATAAGTGAACTGCGATATAGCAAGGGGTGACTGTATATAACCTTTATTATATTTTTCTATTGCCATTTAGTCCCCTTATGCTCCCTCCCCCCTTAATTTGCATCTTTAATCAAAGTAATATATGTGCACAATATAAAAAGTTCAGATATGTACTCAGAGCTAACATAAGAAACAGCAGCCATGTAGGAAAGCCTTTCCTAAGCCTGAGATGTAATCAAGTAACTCTGGGTCAGGACCCAAGATCCCTTCTTCCAATCCTCAAGTCACCGTCTCTTCCTTTGTCCCCCTTAATCTTTCATCTTTCTCCTCCCCATTGTTACCATTTTTAATCAGGACTGCACTGTGTAGGAAACTGGAAGACAGGTGCAGCGTCTATGATGGAACCATCTTCATTTCCTCTTTTCTCAGGTCTGCACCTGCATGCAATGGGACAAACTTCTCACGTTGTACAGGTTCAAGAACTGCTGATGTCCTGGTGGCTCAGATCTAACTCACAAGTTACAGGTTAGTGGTGGCAGGAGGATTTTCCATCTCATCCAGGGCCTGGAGGGGGCTGGGATGCGGAGTCAGTGCTCAGGGAATGATCTGACTCTGTCACCATGTAGACGTGTGACCCTGAACAGGCTGATTTCTTTCTCTGTGCTCAGGTTCCCCAACTGTAAAATGACACTGATCTCTAGAAAGCTTCACAGCTCTAGTGTCCCGGAGGGAAGTCACCTGAGATAATCCTGGCCCTTTCAGGCTGAGATGGCTCTGATGGCCTCCCAAGGGCTGGCCATTGCAGTACCCTCCTGATTCACTGTGCCCAGGTTGGGGGTCTTCAGAGGTGGGGCATCCTGCCTGCTTTGCCATTTTCTCAGCCTTCCCATCAAGACAGCTTCTTCTCTTGGCCCCTGTCTCACAGGGTGGGAGGAAATAGCTGCGGCATCACGGGAGGAGTGTTTGGACATTGCCGTTTGTATACATCATTTGATTCAAAGACCACTTTACCCTCGAGGAAGATTTAAATTAAAACACTGATTCCAAATTACATAAATGCTGATTAATTTTTTGACTGAGAATTTTTCAGAGTAAACTTCACTAAGTTGACAATTAATGATCAATGTCCTTTAAGCATATGGTATTCTTCATTTTTATAATTTTTTCTTTTCTTTTATTAGTTTTATGTTTTTATTATATTTCATAGAAAATGCTATTACAGTCACCCCAATTTTTCCCCCTTGATCCCTCTCCCCTCAGCACCCCTACTCCCTCAGGCAATCCCCCCATCATTGTTCATGTCCATGGGTTATGCATATAAGTTTTTTGGCTACTCCATTTCCTATACTGTACTTTACATCCCCATGGTTATTCTGTACCTACCTATTTTTACTTCATTTTTTAAAAAAGTTTATTTATTTATTTTTAGAGAGAGGGGAAGGGAGGAAGAAAGAGGGGGAGAAATATCAATGTGTGGTTGCCTTTTGAGCACCCCCTGATGGGGTCCTGGCCCACAACCCAGGCGTGTGCCCTGATTGGGAATTGAATCAGCAACACTTTGGTTCGTAGGCCGGTACTCAATCCACTGGGCCACACCAGCCAGACCTATTTGTACTGCTTAATCCCTTCACCTCTTCACTCATTCCCCCACACCCCCCTCCCATCTGGCAGCCATCAAAACACTTTCTGTATCCATGATTCTGTCTCTGTTCTTGTCTTAGTTTGTTTTCTAGACTCAATTGTTGACAGGTATGAATTTATTGCCATTGTTTATAGTTTTGATCTTCTTTTCTTAAATAAGTCCTTTTACCATTTCATATAATAATGGTTTGGTAATGATGATTTCCTTTAGCTTTTTTCTTTGTCTGAGAAGCTATTTATCTGCCTTTCAATTCTAAATGATATCTTTGCTGGGTAGAGCCATCTTGGCTGTTGGTCTCTCCTTTACTTGACTTTGAATATTTCTTGCCAGTCCCTTCTAGCCTGCAAAGTTTCTTTTGAGAAATCAGCTGACATTGTTATGGATACTCCTTTGTAGGTAATTATCTGCTTTTCTCTTGCTGCTTTTAAGATTCTCTCTGCATCTTTAACCTTTGGCATTTTAATTATGATGTGTCTTGGAGTGGGCCTCTTTGCATCCATCTTGTTTGGGACTATCTGAGCTTCCTGGACTTCCTGGAAGTCTATTTCCTTTGCCAGATTGGGAAAGTTCTCCTCCATTATTTGTTCAAATAACTTTTCAATTTCTTGCTCTTCCTCTTCTCCTTCTGGTACCCCTATGATTCAGAGGTTGGAATGTTTAAAGATGTCCTGGAGGTTCCTAAACCTCTCCTCATTTTTTTGAATTCTTGTTTCTTCATTCTGTTCTGGTTGAATATTTCTTTCTTCCTTCTGCTTCAAACTGTTGATTTAAGTCCCATTTTCCTTCCCACCACTCTTGGTTTCCTGTTCATTTTCCTTTATTTCACTTTTTATAGCCTTCATTTTTTCATCTAATTTGTAACCCTATTCAATCAGTTCTGTGAGCATCCTGATTACCAGTGTTTTGAACTGTGCCTCTGATAGGTTGGCTATCTCTTCATCATTCAATTGTATTTTTTCTGGAGCTTTGATCTGTTTTTTCATTTGGGCCTTTTTTTTTTGTCTTGGCACACCTGTTACATAGTAAGGGACGGAGCTTTAGGTGTTCACCAGGGTGGGGCAACCCATGTTGTTTCCTTGTGATGCTGTATGGGGTGGGGGAGGGGTCTGAGAGAGAACAATGCCGCTTGCTCCGCTCTCAGCTGGCTTTCACTCACTTCCCCCACTACCCACAATAAAATTGGGCCCTTCTGGTGTTGATTCCCGGGTGGGTGGACTTGTATGCTTTCTAGGACCCTGTTGGTCTTTCCAATAAAGTCTCCTGTGAGGCTGGGAGTTTCTCCCACTGCCACCTCAACCCCCACAGATGTTTTTAGTCAGAGGTTTGAGGCTTTATTTCCCCACACTGGAATCCTGGGTTTTGGGGTCCAACTTGCTCCCCAGTTGTTCCTCCCAGTGTATCTGCACACGAATGTGGGATCGCCCAGTCTGCAAACCTCCGCCTTGCCAGGTCCACCAGCTGCAGCCTTGCCATGAGTCCTCTCTGCACTGCTGCCTGTCTCCGCCCTTCCTACGGGTCTGGATGAATATTTCTTCTTTAACTCCTTGGTTGTCGGGCTTCCCTACAGTTAGATTTTCTGTTAGTTCTGGTTGTTTTTTGGTTTTAAATTTGTTGTCCTTTTGTTGGTTGTGCAAGGTGGCACAGTGTGTCTATCTACACCTCCATCTTGGTGGGAAGTCCATTTTTCTGTTATTAGTTGGCCTCATGATTAATGAAACAAGCGCTTCTTACTTGCTCTGACCACTGGGTGGCACTACAGACTTGGTTCTGTGACAACATATTTTGGTCTGAAAAGTAGCTTTTGTGTTTGAACCATTTAATAGTGGTTAAAAGTCGTTTTTTTTTGTTGTTGTTTTGTCAGTTAAAACCACCCGATTATCAGCAGTTTCATATGATTGTAGCTAAATTTTTAAGTGCTGCCTGCTCTGTGCTGTTTCCTTTTGGCTTTGTCTCAGCTAAACCCTGACCCATTTCAAGGACTCACTAGCTGCAGTCTTTAGGATGCCTGGGCCGTGACTGCCGCACTGATGATCTGGGCCTGCTTTATTACACCCGCTAGTCAGCTGGACTTGGTGCCAGAGACACAGGGTCAAGGGCCTATCCAAGCTGGGAAGAGAGAGAGAGAGAGCTAGAAAGACAGCATCAGAGTTAAGGGCAGAGCCAGAGATAATAGAGAAACAGCAGACTGGTGGTCCCAGGAATTTGATTTGTAGAAGCAGAGGTCTCTCATTTTCACATGAGCACAAATTTCCTTGCTGAAACCAGGAAGCCATTTCCTAAGAAACTCAAAGGACACACCATGCCCAGGTGACCCTGATCTCTGTTCCATGCGTCCTGGTTGCCTCATTTCCTCAGGAGGGGCCCTGGCCCTGGGCCTCCAGCATTGTGAAAGACGTTGAGAAACAAAGATCTCAGATCATTAACAGAACTGACTGGTGACTCTAAGAGGTAGGAAGGAGTGACCTGCCTAAAGTCTGGGTGGGCCTGTAGGCCCCATGGCTCCCTGGGCCCAGAGCAAGCCCTCAGGCAAAGAGCCAACTGTGTCTGACCTAACTGTGATTGCACAGTGGGATAGGGGTGGGGAGTTCCTTTGGGCCAACCATCTGCATCTCTCCAGCCAAAGAACCCAGGGTTTTTCATTTATAGATGGACTTGAAGGAGTAGGGTCACTCATGAGTAACTTTTTCATATTTGTGTGTTTAACAATTTTTTTCAGAGACAAGGCTTCAGAGATGAAAGATTGTTGTGTATTGTATGTGAATGATTCAAGGGGATTTTTGAAAAATACCTATCTTCAGAAATATAAGGATGGTTTAATATAGGAAATCTATCAATATAATTTACTATATTAATAGATCAAAAGAGAAAAATCATATGACCAATTCCAAAAAGGCTAAAAAATTCAATAGTTTAATCATAGTAAACACTCTTTTTTGGGGGGTGAAATGTAGTGAACTTTATTGACCATGCACAACAAGGTAGGGCTCCCTAAGCCCCTTTCCTTCTTCAGGGGGTCCGGGTGGAAACTGTGGAG
The DNA here is from genome assembly GCA_004024845.1 of Tonatia bakeri. Taxonomy (NCBI): domain Eukaryota; kingdom Metazoa; phylum Chordata; class Mammalia; order Chiroptera; family Phyllostomidae; genus Tonatia; species Tonatia bakeri. The sequence goes on from PVIA01002539.1 coordinate 25,271, forward strand.
GTCGGGAGACACTCAGCATGTTAGGGGATCAACTTGGGGCAAGGACTCCCCAGGAACTGAGGGCCTCTCTTTCTGCCACTGGGGCTGCTGGTCCAGGGAGCTCTTAGTCCCTGGAAGCCATGTGGACCATAAGACCCACCATCATGTTGCCGTGGCCAGATTCATTGTCATATCAAGAAATGAGCTGGATAGAATGGTCATTGAGGGCAATGCCAGCCCCAGCATCGAAGGTGGAAGAGTGGGTGTCAGTGTTAAAGTCGCAGGAGACAACCTGGTCCTCGGTATAGTCCAGGATGCTCTTGAAGGGGCCCTTTGATGACTGGTTCACTACCTTCTTGATATTTCATCATATTTGGCAGCTTTCTCCAGGCAGTAGGTCAGATCCATAACTTCCACAACTGACACATTGGGGGTGGGGACAAAGAAGGCCATGCCAGTGAGCTTCCCATTCAGCTCAGGGATGACCTTGCTTACAGCTTTGGCAGCGCCAGTAGAAGCAGGGATAATGTTCTGGGCAGCCCCTTGGCCTTCACACCACAGCTTCCTAGAGGGGCCATCCCCAGTCTTCTGGGTGATAGTGATGGCGTGGACTGTGGTCATGAGTCCCTTTATCATGCTGGAGTTGTCATGGATGACCTTGGCCAGGGGGCCAAGCAGTTGGTGGTTCAGGAGACATTGCTGGCAATCTTCAAGGAGTTGTCATACCTGTCATGGTTCACATCCATCACAAACATGGGGGCATCTGCAGGAGGGGCAGAGATGATGACCCTTTCGGCTCCTCCCTTTAAGTGAGCCCCAGCCTTCTGCAAAGTAGTGAAGATACCAGTGGACTCCATAGTATATTCAGCACCAGCATCACCCCATTTGATGTTGGGGGATGTCACTCCTGGAAGATGGAGATGGACTTCTCATTGATGAAAAGCTTCCTGTTCTCAGCCTTGACTGTGCCTTTGAACTTGCCATGAGTAGAATCATGCTGGAACATGTAGACCATGTAGCTGAGGTCAATGAAGGATTCACTGATGGCCACAACATCCACTTTGCCAGAGTTAAAAGCAGCCCTTGTGACCAGGTGCCCAATATAGCCAAGTCCATTTACTGAGAACTTCACCGTCATGTCTTAGGGTTGCAGCTGGCACTGAGCAGGAAGACATGGCTGTCTGTTGAACAGGAGGAACAGAGAGCCTTGGTAAACACTCTTGATGAAATGAAAATAGGGAGAGAGAAAGGGAGAGAGAGAGAGAGAATAGGCATATACTTCCTCCTTAACATGATGAAATATATTTATCTCAATATCAAAGGCAGCATTGTTTTTAATGGGGAAAAGAAGTTTTCTCCAACTCAAAATCAGGAACAAAAGAGATTTGTCCATTTTCACAGCTATTATTTAACATTTTAATGGATGTAATAGCCAATCTGATTTGACAAGGGTAGAACATAGAGGTGTAAAAATCAGAAAGAGAAAAAATTATATTTCCCAATGACATAATTTTATAGGAACCCCCAAAAGATTTGACTCAAAGTCTATTAAATGCCAAATGCTGGCAAGGGTGTAAAACAACAGAACTCTCATTTACTGTGGGTGGAAATACAAGATGGTACAACCACTTTGAAAGAAGGTTTGAGGGATTCTGACAAAACTAAACTTACTGTTACTATACAGTCCAGCAGTTGTGCTCCTTGGTTTTGCTGAAATGAGTTGAAATGTGCACCCATGCAAAAACCTGCATGCAAATGTTTATAGAAGCTTTATTCATAATTGCCCAAAATTGGTAGAAACAAAAATGTCCTTCAATAGGTGAATGGATAAACTATGGTATATCCAGACAATGGAATATTATTGAGTGCTAAAAAGAGATGAGCAATCAAACCACAAAAAGACATGGAGGAAGCTTAAATGTGCATTGCTAAGTGAAAGAAGGCAATCTAAAAAAAACTACATATTGTATGATTCCAACTGTATAGCATTCTAGAAAAGGCAAAACTATAGAGATAGTACAAAGATCAGTGGCTGCAAGGGGTTCACAGGGAGGGAGGGATGAATAGGTGGAATATAGGATTTTTAGGGCATGGAAACTATTTGTATAATATTATAATGATAGATATATGTCATTATACATTTGTTGAAACCCATAGACTATGTAGCACAAAGAATGAGCCCTATTGTAAACTATGAACCTTGGTTGACATTATGACAATGTTGTTTCATTGACTGTAATAAATGCACCACTCCGATGTAGAGTATTGAGGGTGGGGAGGGAAGGAGCAGGGAGTATGTGGGGGATTCTTTATATTTTTCATTCAATTTTGCTGTCAACCCAACACTGCTGTAAAAAAAACCCTATTAATTGAAAAGAAAGCATTACAAACAGCAAAATAATTCAGTAAGATGTTTGGTTTTACTATTAATATGCTGAAACTATAGATTTAACATTTACAAACAAGTACTTGGAAAAACTAATGGAAGGAAATAATCTTTTTACAATAATAAAACAACAAAAATAAATAATAACAACCAGAAAATGAAACAACTAGAATAAACTTAGTGAGATTTATGCAATATATTTATGAATAAAAAGATGATCTGAACAATGGGAAGACATACTGGAGTTTTAGGAAGTCCATTTGTGTAAAGTCAGTGGGAGCCCAGTAGAAATACCACCACAATTATTTTTGGTATCCAAATAATATCCAGAACAAATGAGAGGGGACTATGCTTATAAGAAATTAAAGTGTCTAATTTTATATAGAGACATAATAAAATAGTGTAGTACTGGCACAGGAGTAGACAGATCAATGGAACAGTATAGAAAGTATGGGAATAGAGTTAAATATAAGGGAACTTAGGATCTGATAAAGTTGAACTTTCAAATCAGTGGAGGAAAACTATTCAGTATAAAACTGCTAGGCGCCCTGGCTGGTATAGCTCAGTGGATTGAGCGCGGGCTGCGAGCCAGGCATCGCAGGTTCGATTCCCAGTCAGGGCACATGCCTAGGTTGCAGGCCATGTCTCCCAGCAACCGCACATTGATCTCTCTCTCTCTCTCTCTCTCTCTCTCTCTCTCTCTTCCTCCCTCCCTCCCTCCCTCCCTTCCCCCTCTAAAAATAAATAAATAAAATCTTAAAAAAAAAAACCTGCTAGGCAAATAGGGTAGCCATCTGAAAAATAAAAAAACACAGAGTTGTACAGTACCTCATACTTTACAGCAAAATAATTCAGAGATGAACCAAATATATAAATGTTAAAAAAATGAAACTACAAGATATAGAAGAAGCAATGGAGGAATTAAAAATAATTTTGGAGATAAGAAAGCACTCCTAAGTATGATACAATATACAGAAGCTTTAAAAGAAAAGGAGAAAGGGTACTGCATCAAAGTAAACAAGTTCACTATGGCAAAAGACACCATAATCAGAGGCAAAGTAAAAAAAAATAGGAAAGAGTAACTATAACATATCAACATACTTATACTAAAAGAAATGTAAATTAACTCACTGAGGCCTTGGTGGGGTAGCTCAGTAGGTTAGAGCATTGTCCCGATAGACCAAGGTTGAGGGTTTGATCCCTGGTCAGGGCACATGCAAGAATCAACCAATGCCTCAATAAGTGGAACAACAAATTGATGCATCTCTTTCTTTTTCTCTTCCCCTTCCTGTCACTCTTTAAAATAAACAAAAATTAAAAAGACGAAAAAAGATCAGAAATATAAATATACAATGGCAATAAATACGTATCTATTAAATACATTTAAATTTATTTAAATGCAAATGGTTTAAATGCTCCAATGAAAAACTATATGGTGACTGAGCCCTGGCTGGTGTAGCTCAGTGGATTGAGCGCAGGCTGGGAACCAAAGCATCGCAGGTTCGATTCCCAGTCAGGGCACATGCCTGGGTTGCAGACCACGGCCCCTGGCAACTGCACATTGATGTTTCTCTCTCTCTCTTTCTCCCTCCCTTCCCTCTCTAAAAATAAATAAATAAAATCTTTAAAAAAAAACTATATGGTGACTGAATGGGTAACAAAACAAGACCCCTACATACGCTCTCTGCAAGGGACTCAGTTCAGATCAAAAGACACACACAGACTGGCAGTAAAGAGATGGGAAAGGATATTTCATGAAAATGGAAACAAAACACAAAAAGCTGGAGTAGCAATATTTATATCAGACATAATAGACTTTAAAACAAAGGCTATCGCAAGAGATAACAAAGAATCTAGCGATTCTACTTCTGAGTATTAATCCAAAGAAATTCAAAACACTACATCGAAAAAACATAGGCATCCATATATTTATTGCAGCATTACTTACAATAGCCAAGATATGGAAGCAGCCCAGGTGTCCATCAGTAAATGAGTAGATTAAAGAAAGTAGGGCATATACACAATGGAATATGACTCAGCCATAAAAAGGAATGAAACCTTGCCATCTGCAACAACATGGATGGACCTAGAGGGTATTGCGCTGAGTGAAATAAGTCAGACAGAGGAAGACAAATACCATATGATTTCACTTATATGTAGAATCTAAAAAAAGGAACAGAATAAATGAACAAACCATACAGCAACAGTCTCATGGATACAGAGAACATATTTGATGGTTGCCAGATAGGAGTGGGGTTTGGGGTGGTGGGTGGAAAAGGTGAATGGATTAAGAAGTACCAATTGGTAGAGAACAGTCATGGGGAAGTAAAGTGCAGCACAGGGAATATAGCCAATGATATTACAATAACTATGTATGTGTCATATGGGTACTGTATCTATTGGGGTCATAACTTTGTAAGTTATACACATGTCTAATCATAGGGTTGTACACCTAAACTAACATAATATTGTACATCATCTGTAATTTAAAAATAAAAAAGAGCTTACAAAATGATTATTGATCGATTCTGTTAATAATCTTAAGAGTAAAGGTGTTTCAAGCAATGAAGATACCTAGGCTGTTGGTCTCCCAAAGGTGAAAGCCAGGAAGGAATCCTTTATAAATTGGAAACACTGATGGAATGTGGATTTTTAAAAAGTGTAGCATCAAAGGAAAGACAAAGTAAAAAGGAGAATAAGATTTATTAGCACAGGACAATGTATATTAAAAAAACAGCCCTGGCTAGTGTGGCTTAGTGGATTGAGCACCAGCCTGCAAACAGTAAGGTCTTGTGTTCGATTTCCTGGTCAGGGTACATGCTTGGGTTGCAGGCCTGGTCCTCGGTTGGGTGTGTGCGAAAGGCAACCACCCATTGATGTTTTTCTCCCTCTCTTTCTCTTCTCTTTCCCTCTCTCTAAAAATAAATAAGTAAAATATTTTTAAAAATAAAAGAAACCTACACATGAAAACATGCATGCTTTACAAAAATATGAAGACACATCAAATACAGATGCCCGTGGTGTGGTGGGGTGTGGGATTTGGGGACAGCAGTTGGGCCTAGGATAAAGGTAGGGGGCAATAAAGAAATGAAATGGGAGGAAGACCTTGTGGGCTTATGACAATAAACTTTGAAATGAGGCAGATGATATACTCAGCACTGTACCTTCCAGATTCAAAACTGATTGCAATCTTTCTTATCAGCAGAAAAGTTTGTGCATGTGCTAAATGTCTCTAGCTGTCATGTGGCCTGTGGACAGAAAGTTCTCCTGGAAAACTGAAGTAAACGGGGTCTCAAAGGCTGCTCTACAGGTGGGCACCGCTCAGCTCTGCTGCCCTCCCAGCCCAGCAAAGTCCCTTCAAAACTGTCGTCTCTTGATCTTACTTACAGGAGCCACATGTACTGGAGCTATCCAGAAACTGGCTACAGCTCAACTAGAGCTTCTGGATTTCTCAAGCAATAGGTTTGGAATCCTGAGAGCAAAGTTCTCCAGGCCAGGTCCAAGGTGGACAAGACTTCTCATTGTGGCTGCCTCTCCACCCTCATCTCCTGTTCCCACAGGAGGGTCTGATTTGGGAGCAGGCCCAGCCCTGAGGCTGCCCACAAGAAATCTCAGAAAGAAAGGGCCCCAAATGACGACCTTCAAAGGATCAAGAAGAGTTTTTTTTTAATGTGAAGTTGCCTAAGGACTTGAATAGACATTTCTCCAAAGAAGATATACAAATGACCAGCAAGCACGTGAAAAGATGCTGAGCATCACTAATTATTAGGGAAATGCAAATCAAACCTATAATGAGATACTACTTCACACACACTAGAATGGCTATTGCAAAAAAACGTGTTAGTGAGGATGTGGAGAAACCATAACCCTTGTGTGCTACCGGTGAGAGTGGAAAACAGTAGAAAACAGTATGGAGTTTCCTCAAGTACTTAAACAGAATTACCGTATGATCCAGCAGTTCATTTCTGGGCATATACACAAAAGAATCAAAAGCAGGGTCTCAAATAGATATTTGTACTCCTGTGTTCACAGCAGTATTATTCATAATAGCTACAATGTGGAAACAACCCAGTGTCCACCGACAAATGAATGGTTAGGCAAAATGTGGTGTATATATACAGTGGTCCCTCGCTATATCATGGTTCACTTATTGCGGCTTCACTGTATCTCAGGTTTTTAAAAAACTATATATCTAATTCTGTATCATGGAGTTTTCACTATATCACAGGATTTTGCAGTATATAGGTATTTGTATAATATTTATGATTTTAATTATTTTTGCCTAAAAAATTTAAAACTATAAACAATATACAAATGTTAATTCAAACATACTAAAAGAATATTAAATCAAAATAAAATACAGTATGTATTTCATCAGATGAATATCATACTGTACACAATGGAAATGCAGTACACCACTACCACTTGTGCAAGTTTGCCAACGTGAGATCGTACATGGCACACTATTGGCTGATGGAATGGAAGGCGACCAACCACAGCACTGTGTTCTGTGTCCTGGGTGCTGATTGGCTCAGTGTCCGTAACACTGGTCTGTTTGCTCTCCCACACTGTGCCCTTATGTTCAGCATCTCTCCTTGTCCACTTCACATCGACGTCTGATTGTTGTGCGTAATGTTGCTCTGTGGTGTTGTGTTTTTGTGAAATTTTCATAAAAGTTTGAATTTATGTCAAGCCCTACAATGCCACCCAAACGTTCTGTGCCTTCTAAGGCTTCTGGCAGTGAACCCAAGTGCCAGAGGAATATGCTTACCATCCAAGAAAAGGTGGAACTTCTCGACATGTTAAAGGAAGGCAAAAGCTACATGCTGTAGGCCACCATTATGGGATCAAGGACTCTATTGTTCGATACATAAAGAAAGATGAGAAGAATATTAGGTCTACGGCAACAATGACTTCTAACAAGACTGCAAAGAGGGTGGTCACTTCCTGCAATAAGGCTATTGTGAGGATGGAGTCTGCACTGGCCCTGTGGATAAATGACTGCAGGAAGAATATTTCACTAGATTCCCACACCATCCGGACGAAGGCCAAGAAACTTTATGATAGTTTTGTGGAAAGCCTGGACGTTCACAATGGTGATGAGGATGAAGATGAGGATGACAACGCAGAAGCAGGACTGTTGAGTGCTTCTCCCACCAGACCAACCCCATTCAGTGCCAGCAAGGGCTGGTTTGACAAATTTCAGAGACGCTTTGGACTCAAGAAGATTTCTCTGCATGGAGAAGCTGCCTCTGCAGATAAAAAGCAGCACCAGCAACCCCCCATAACTATGTTCATCACTCGGACGAAGAGATCAGTTAAGCCTACGCCTCTATCGTAAATAGAAGTTACAGCCCAGGGCGAAGATACTGCACCACCTCATGAAGCACCTGATGAAGTGGTGCCCTCAGAAGAGCTGTAATGCTCTTCTTGGCCGTGCAGTGCCTTCATCTCATCATCATCCCCTTCATCGCCATCAGTACTGCACAGCTACATAATTCATGATCTTCATCATTCAAGTTGTAGTACACTTCACTGGTGAGTACCCACATAGAATTTTATATGTTGTTAAAATTACATAGGTTTAAGAGTGGAAAGTGTTTAAGAGCATATGAAGTGTTTATAGGAGTGTGGGAAGGGTTTATAGGAGTGTGGGAAGGGTTTATAAAGCCTTAAAATATATATAAATAATAAAATAAATATAGCACTGCTACTTCTCGGATTTTCACCTGTCTCTGGGGTCTCCGGAACATAACTCCCATGATAGGTGAGGGATCACTGTACCATAGAATAGTATTCAGCCTTAAAATGGAAAGAAATTCTTCAGTATGCTGCAATATGTATGAATCATGAAGACATTACGCTAAGTGAATAATTCAGTCACAACAAGACAAATACTATGTGACTCCATGTCTCAGAGGTCCCTAGCTCAGTCAAAGCCACACAGTCAGGATGTAGAAGGGTGACTGCCAAAGGCTGGGGGAGGGGTGTAGGGAGTTAGGGTTTGATGGGGACAGAGTTTCAGTTGGGGAAGTTCTGGCAATGGATGGTGGATGATGGTGACGTACTTAGTGGCACAGAACTATACCCTTAAAATGGTTAAAATGGTAAAATTTTACATACACTTTACCACAAGAAAAATACATGAAGTTGCCTATGAGGAGACTCTGCAAGGCATATACTCTTCAGTGCAGCCTCTGCCCCATCTGTTGGACATCCTTCTGTTTCAAAAGAAACTCAAGGTCGGGGTAGGAGGTAAAAAGCCTGTTTTTAAAAAGTTCTTTAGCCTCTAGTGGAAATAGAAATTGAAATGGGGAGAAAAGAGCACGGCCTTCAAGGGTCGGAGCCCTAAGACACATCTAGGTGAGGACATCTCCTGCCATTCTTTGTTAAGCAGGAACCAGCTCTTCTGTCCTTTTGCAGGACAAAGGCCTGGGAACAGTGGTGTGCACACTTGCACTTGTGCGCACACATCCATCATATGCACATGTGTGCACACACATGCACTTTCCCAGGGTTGCTGTCTTTTACTGAAAGAAATAAGTTAAACCATCCCCCGGGGCCCTTGTAGTGGGGCAAGTGGCCCTTGTCAGCCTGATGTCCCTCCTCCCTGACCATTCCCACTCTCTGCTGGGGGACCAGAGACCCCTCGGACAGGAGGACTGATGGCAGAGCAGATGTGCAGGCAGAAACCCCTCTCAGCTCTCAGTACCCCCTGCAAGACAAGGAAGGGACTTCATGCCCGGACAGAGGTGGCTCTGAGCAGCCAACAGGCTGACAACTTTGAGATAAGCTCAGTCCCCAGTCTTCCTCTGCTGTTGGCAGGGCCAGCACTTCTGTTATTAGCGATGAGCCCAAGCTCCCACAAATGCTGACCCAGACCTCCTTATGAGTCAGGGGCCCTCCTGACCAGGGCCCTGAGATGATTAGGGAGATCTGGAGCACAGGAGATAAGGGCAATCACACTTGGACTTTGGTTGGGGTGTCCTGGTTGCTGGGGGCAGGGAGCCCAGCCAGTCATGTGGCGGGATCGCTTCTGAGTGTGGCCTGGGGTATACATGCCACCAGCACGTTCTGCGGCTGGCTGTGTCTGTGCTCATGTCCTAGCAAGTCCTTTGATTCTCATAGCCTCACTTACATGTCCAGTAGAAAGAGGGTTATACTAGCAGCACCCCTGTGGGTGTGTTGAGAGGGAGAGAAGAGGTAATAATGAATATTAGTAATTGATAGTACAAATTGCAACACCCTTGGAAAATTCCACTGCCCATTTGCTTCCAGCTCATGATGGGTAATGCTAATACTTCAGGGACCAGCAGTTGGTGTCCTAGGATGGCTGGAGCTGAGAGGCAGGAAAGGAAGAGAGAGAGGGTGAGGGCATTAGGGCTGGGGTTTGAGCACACCCCAGTGGCTCCAAGTCTGGTGTTCAGAGCACCAGCACTGGGGAATTGGCTGCCTCTCCCTCCTGGGTGTGCCAAAGCCTCGGGACCAGACCAAACTCCTCTGAACCAGTCCACGTGCAGGTCAGACCATCTGCACTTGCTCCTTTGCTCTTTGCAGAGGGAAAGTAAGTGGAGGGTCAGAACACTTCTTGGGGCTGGGGGAGTGCTTCCCAGATGGTCTGATCTTCCCTGGGTTGGCCTCTCACACAAACATCATGTGTCTTGATAGTTTAGCATTGGTGGGGGTGGGGCCGAGACACTGTGAGGCTCTCTGTGCTCACCACTGACCAACAGAACAAGAGCAAACTGTTATGGGTTGAATTGTGACCCCGCCCCAAACTCGTATGTTGAAATCCTAACCCCCAGTACCTCAGAACCGTATTTGGACAGAGGATTGTTACAGATGTAATTTGTTAAGATGAGCTCACTAGGGTGGGCCCTAATCCAATTAACTAGTGTCCTTATAAAAAGGGGGAATTTGGACGCGGAGACAGGTGCGTACGTGGAGAATGTTGTATGAAGATGCAGGCTGAGATTGGGGTGATTTACAAGCCCAGGGACAAACTCTGCTGACGTCTCGATCTTGCACTCTTAGTCTGTGAAGTCCCACTGGGAAACAGTACATTTCTGCTGTTCACACCGCCCACGCTGTGGCGCTCTGTCCCGGCTGCTCTAGCAAACCGACACTCATACCCTGGGAACGGGTCGGCCTTGCTGCCAGGAATAGACGGTGGCCAAGCCCTATGCCAACAGTAACCTTTTAAAAAATCAGCTCCACTGTCTGAAAGCTGCCAGAAGGGACCAAGCCACTGAGCACTCCTGGAACTCCACTGGGAGCAGTCCAACTTCCAGAATGCAAAGCTAACATCTTATCTCATTCATGCATCCATTCATTCAGCAAACAGTTTATTGGGTCCCAGCTGTTTTTCAGATGAAGTTTGGGGAAAGGTAGACCTTCCCCAAAAGAGACCCATAATCCAGTGGGACAAAGAGGAGCCTGGTGACAGCATGGCAAGGGGGCCTCTGGTCTTTTCTTCTATGTCAGCCTTCCCTATGCAGCTGCCAGGCTTTGGGGCATGAGGACCTGGGTTCCTGGAACAGCCTGTCACAGGTGGAGAGGGTTTTACCCCACCCCTAGGGAGGAAACACAATACTTCCGAGGAATGCGGTGTAGTTGACTGTCAAAGGTCAACTTCTGTCGGGGCCGGTGACATTGAAGAACACAACCATTATGGGGTTTTGCAGTATGTATTACAAGCATTTTCATAAGCAGCACTCAGAAAGACCTGGTGGAGCAATACAACGGTGATAACGAGAATGACCCTTGGTTACAGCTCCCAGAGTCCCAGCCAGGCTCTGTGGGAATTGTGAGGTCAAACCCAGGCTCCAAGCAGAGTTGGCTGTGAGCATGGGTGAGGCGTGGGACTTCCCCTATCCAGGCCACACTCACTGAGTGTGGGTCGGCTTTGAGGACTTCAAGCAGGAAGCCTGCAGGGCGGCACGGAACCCACTCAGGCTCAGCACCCTGCAGACCAGTAGGCAGCTGGCAGAAGTCAGGGTTCACCATGCTCTCTTCTTATTCTAAAAACCATTTTATTTTATTTCCTCCCTCCAAAACCTTAAAAAAATGTAGGTTATCCACAAGCTACTGAGAAAGATTCTAATTTGTCAGTGTGGCCTTATCATGTAGCAACTCTGGGGTCAAACTGCCTGTGTTCAAATCCTGGCTTATTAGTTCAGTGGCCTTGGGCAAGTTACTTATCATCTCCAAGCCTCAAGTTCTTTATCTGTAAAATGTGGCTATAGTACTAATACCTTCTTCTGAGGGTTGTTTTGAGAGGTAAATGGTATAATTTACAGACAGTGTCTTGTATAGTGCCCCGCAGACTAAGCACACACTTTAAGCATCATGATTGGCAGTAAGATGTGGGCTGGGGCTATTGGATTTGAATTTGGAGCCATCATTTACTGGTTGTGTAACCTCGGGCTTCCAGTGGCTTCCACTCTCTGTAGTAGATGCTGTGGTCCACTACCCAGTGCCCCCATCAGGACTCATGCCCCCGTGGCTAGGAGTGTTGGTAGTTGATGGGTTCAAGCTGGGTCTCTTTCTGGGCCTTGCCCTCAGCTGCAGTGAGCCACCTTGCTCAAGATAAGCCTGCCCCCACCTGCATACACTAGCGGGTTGAGGTAGGGGTATAAAGACCAGGCCCTCATGTCTCATGGCAGGATAACCCTGGGTAGACATCAGAGTTCCCTGTAGGATCATCTGGAGCCTCCCTTGCTACAGCATTGCTTCCCAACTCCTTTCCCTGCCCATTCTGATAGGGCACAGGTGGCAAACACGAGGCCAATGGGCTGAATCTGGCCCTCCATCTTGTTTCTACCTGGCAGGAGCGCTGAGCTCTTCCTTAACTGTTAAGAAGTAGTTACATTTATACACCCCTAAAATTACATTTGGCTCTTTGAAAGCAACCGTGAGGCTGATGTGGCCCCCAGTGAAAATGAGTTTGACACCCCTGTGATAGGGGAACTCAAGAGGTAAAGATTTTAGCCTTAGTTATAGTTGATAGGCTTAAGTGATTAATGCACGTGGAAAGATGTTATTCTAGGAACTGGAATGCATGAGTGACTACAGGAGGGCAAGCAATTCAGCTTTTGTGCCCCAGGGGTTCTGCAAACTATTGTCTTCCAAGGAGGGAACACAGATAAAGAATTGTTGTCAATAAGTAAAGAAGTACTAGGAAAATTACCACTGGACTGCAACTCTTATCCCTTTAATACCTTCCCCCACCAAAGTCCTTAGCTACCCTTTCTTCTCCTTATAAAAAGGTCAGCTTGATATGAGATGTTAGGATGGTTTTTAGGGTACATAACCCACCATTTTCTCAGATTACCAGCCTTTGAATAAAACACTCATAAAGATTCAGTCCTTGTGTCTACTTATTGGTTCTGGTAGTGACAGGCAGCATGAATGCTTACTTTTCTGGTTTCAATTCCAGGAGTCCTTACCCTCCTATAGGTATTGTTTCTGAGCACACTCACCAATAAACTTGCACAGAAATCTCCATCTCAGCATGTTTTTCAGGGAGTCTAACCTATGATAGTGGAACCAGGAAAAATCCAAGTAATAGACTCTAAACTGGAATCTTGGCACCAGCTCACCTGGGGACTAGCTGTCAATGAGGACCTCAGGCACACAGTTGTGGTATGATTGTTAACATTTTCCCAGGGGTGAACTGGGTTGTGATTCTGGTGGGAGGGAATTCACTGGCGTGTACTGGTCCCTATACAATGTGTTGTATGCTCACTGTGCTAGTTTGAGCCTAGAGCTAAGTCACCATCAGTAGAAAGTCCTTGGTTTCCTGAAAGATGAGGGGGTGGGACCAGCCAATTGGACCAAGCTGATTCCCTAAGGCCTCTTCCAGCTCTAGCTTCCTGGATGATCCTAGGTAAACTAGTGATGGGGGTTTGGGTGGGATGGGAGTGCTCTGGAGCCAAGAGAGGTGGTGGGTGGAGGGGCCTGAAGGAGATTTTCTGTGTCCCCACCTTGCCTGAAGCAGATCTTTGATCCTGGGCTCAGGTCCCTGTATACGGCTCTTCACTTCCTCTCCCCAGCCCTCCTCTGGGCTGCTGGTTCTGATGCCAGTGTAACCATATGCCAGCTCAAACTGGTCCTATTCTGTTTAACAAGATCTGTAACCAAGTTTAAACCTTGGACACACTACTCACAGTTAACACTGGTGAACCCTTAACTGCTACCCCTTAAAACCCTGCCCAAAATCATGGATCAGGAAGATGGTTTTGAGCATTGCATTCTGTCTCCTTGCCAGACAATTGCAAATAAAGCTCCTTTTCTCAAAAGCTGGTGCCATAGTATTGGCTTCTGTGTGCAGTAGGCAGTGAACCTCTGTTCAGTAACAACTGGGCTCCTGTAGCTGACCCAGCTGAGCCTGGGTTTTTGTCCACTTTCCTCAGGATAACCTTGGCTTCACAGACCTTTCTTCCTCCCATGTCTACTTGCACGCTGGCAGGATGCTGTGGGCTCAGGATCACAGGCAGTTGCAGAAGCTGGAGAGAACAGACCCCCTTGTGTTTGAGCTCCTGGATTGGCCTGGGCAGGTGGGACCTCACTCCACCCCCTCAAGATGACTGTGTGGGCACTTGGCTCACCTGTAACTCACACCTCTCAACCAGGCTATGGCACAGACACTCAGGGAAGAAATGAAATCTTTGAAGGGTTAAGTGGCTTCTTCAAGGTCCCACAACTCATGGTAGAGCCAACTCCACATCTAGGACTGAGTAGCTCCAAGCCTGGCTCCTTCCCCCAGCCCTGCTCCACCTCCTTGTGGGGGGCCCACTCAGAATGTCCTGACGGGAGACAAGGGACGTGAGATGTTGGGACTGTGATCAGAACAATGGAAGGTTTTTTGTTTTTTAAGATTTTATTTATTTATTTTTAGAAAGGAGAAGCAAGGGAGAAAGAGAGGGAGAGAAACACCAATGTGTGGTCACCTTTTGAGCACCCCCTACTGGGGACCTGGCCCGCAACCCAGGTATATGCCCTGCTGGGAATCAAACCAGCAACCCTTCAGTTCATAGGCCAGCACTCAATCCACTGAGCCACACCAGCCAGGGCAAGGTTTTGTTTTTTGTTTGCTTGTTTATTTATTCATTTCAAAGTGAAAATGATTAATAATTTAGAATATGTAAAAATTCAAAATGTGGAATTTAAAGAACAAAGTAAAAGTTACCTTAACTTCCAACTGGAGATAGTTACTGTTAACAGTTTGGTGAACAGATTTCCAGACAGCTCTGTGTGAGTGTGTGTGTGTGTGTGTGAGTGTGATTTTATGCTGATGGAATCATATACTGTCTCGTAACCTGCTCTTTTTACTCAACAATATGGCATGAAAATCTTTTCATATCAGTAAATATAGCTCTTAATGGCTGCCGACTATCTGTTGTGTTTCATTGCAAATGATAGTATGCACAACTTTTATTTATCAAACCCAATACTGCTGGGCATTTAGATTGTTTCCAGTATGTTACTATCATGAAAACTCTAGTGTGAACATTATTATACCTCTGCCTTGGCCACGTGTCCACCTACCATCTTAGGGCACGTTTTAGCAGGCTGATCTCAAAGAAAAAGCTCCACCGCCGTGGTCTTACTCTGCTCCCTCATTTTGGGCACAGATTCTTGTTTCCAGGGCCTCCTCCCTAAGGGATCAGTGGCCTCCATCCCCAGATGCTCTCACAGCATGTGGCAGAGATGCACACTCAGGGATGTAGGCTTTTTCCTTGGGAAGTTCTGGGTAAGAGGCAGGAATAAACCCTTGTCCCCAAACTGTGACACTTCCAAGTCTGAAGACACAGCTAGTGCACATGAATCAGTTCTGACGGGGCTTGTGGATGGCCTGCACTCTGTGAGGGCCTTGGATTTGCCTTCCAGGAGGCCAGTGGGCCAGCAGGGGCTAAAGCAGCTTGGGCCAAAGGCTGCCAGTGGGCCAGAGGGAATCCCTGCCAAGACATTAGCCTGGGTTTGGAGCTCCACTGACTCGTGCTTCTATTCAGTTTTATTCAGGAAGCCAGATCTGTAGTTGAGTCTGGGTATGTGGAAGGAGGCCAGGCTCACAGCTGGCAGGGGAGAAGCCAGAGTCAGATAACTATGGGGTGACAGTCAATTCTCATGGACTTGGTGGGTGGAGGCAGGTAGTTGAGGGGTTATTGGGATAGCCACCCCATTACCAGATTTTTGTCTATATTTTAGCCAGGCAAGGTGTATTTAAAAAAAAAAAAAAGTGAGGGTAACTTTCATAATCATTTGCAACTACCTCTCCTGCCCCAACACACACACATGTAGCTTTTTGCCAAGGGAAGAGACATAGGGGAACTTGACTTATTTCACCATTTTCAAAGGCAAGGTTTCCTCTCCACCCCTATATAGTGTGTCTGGAAGGAACAGGTTGGTTTATTGGGGTACCCTGATTCCATCAAGGGCCAGGCTTGGGGTCCGGAGGAGGCCTTCCAAAGGGGACAGAAAGGGAAGGAGGGAGAACACAGGAGTGTCCCAGAGTCTTGGTGGCGATGTTAGAACAAGGATCCCAAGATCTGGTGGTTCTTACTAAATGCTATTCTTGATGAATGTTAAAGTGTAGCGCAGTACTTTGCAGACACAGCTGGAAACAGGATGACTTTGACAGGAATCCACCAGATATGTGTAGCCAACTGCTAAGCAGAAATCAACATGTAATTAACCAAATAGTGTATATTAGCAATGGCTAAGTCTCCCTTCAGGGAGACAGGGCCTTGGATGTGAATGTGCTGTCTTCTTCACTTGTCATAAGTAAATAAAACTACCTAATGACAGCCACATCTTATTCATGAATAGAATGCTCCAAACAGCAAACCCCTTCTGGTCTATAACAGCAGGATCCTATCTGCTGAGGCTCCCAGGTCGTTTCTGTGGAGTTGAGCATTCTGAACTGATTCCCACCAGCCTGATCACAAATTTGGCTGCCATGGTCACCCCTTAGTTCCTCCATCTAGATGCCTTTTGCAAAGTGACTTTGGGACATTCTTCCTCTCACTGAGGTAGTAGGGGTCCAACTGACCATCCCTCTGACTACAAGGGCTGTGGGTGGGGCATAGGGTCACAGAGCTTCCAGGGACAAGTGTGAACCCCTTTGGAGATATCAAAGGCTTATGACAATTGGACTGAATTATTGCTGACACCTCTAATTCTGTGTTTTAGGATTTCTCTTTGGCTGAACTTTGATAAGACACGGGCTCCAGGATGTCACCTCTTTCCAACTTCCTGCCCATCACTGAAATCCCCCTTTATGGCCAACCCTGGAACTTGCAGCTGGTTCTTGATTCTGGGCCCTCCACAGGAGACCTGTTGGTTCATCCCCACCAATGAAGAAACAGAGGCCATGACTTTCCTTGAGTCACACAGCCTGTTATAAAGACAGGACAAGTCCCAAAGGCCCATCTCGTCCTCTTTGCACTGTTACCACTTACATCAGTTAGGAATGCATTCAGCTGAAACAACAGAAAGCTGGATTAGGCATCAGGGAATCCGATTAGACCAGGCCAGGCCTGGGCACTGCCACTCAGCCCCAGTGCTCCCACCTTCTTGCTCATCCCTGTTCACCATGTCCTTTTCCTTGAGCTGGTGCCTCACATAGGAAGACACTGCTCTATTTTCCAGCTATTGTGTCTGCATCCTGGGCAGGAGAAGGAGGAAGTGCTATGCTGGTCCAGTTTGTCCTTTTAAAATGCCTTTCTGGAATCCAAACTCTCTAACTTCCACTTATGTTTCATTGGCCAGAACTGGGTTGCCCAGTGACTCATAGTGACTATTTTTAGCAGGGCTCATTGTTATCCTGAATAAAACTGAGGTCTGCTAGAAAAGACCAAGGGGAGAAGGATATTGGATGGTCTCAGGCAGAGTCTGCCATGAAGCTGACTGGATTGGGATTTTGGCTAAGAATGGCCTACTTAGTAAGTTGCCAGGCCCTTCTCTTCATCCCCCTATGTCCCAAAGGTTGGCCACAGGAGAGACCATGTAGTGGATTTTCTGCTGAGTTGGAGGTTTCTGAGGATATCAGAAGCTAGGAGGAGGAAGAGGGTAGTCTGATTGCATGTCTTCCTCGTGCTAATCTTCGAGCCCTGCCCTCTAACTGAAAGCGCTGCTCAGAAATGCAGGCTGGGGTTCAGGGCCAGTGGGATGAGGGAGTCACTTGCTAGGCAAGGGAGTGAAGTCAGAATGTGGCTCCAAACCCTCAGCTACCTTCCAGGATGCCTGGGCTGGGTTCTTTGGTATTATCTTGCACATCCCACCCCTCCCCATGGACAGCATGGCACCATGGTCACAGTCCTGTCCCTTCTTCCAGACTGGACCCAGTTTCCTCCACCAAGACCTTGTAACCACTTGCCTTTCCCGCCCAAGCCATCCACCTCGCTGGGGCAGGCACCTGCTATACTTTCATGGGGTGTGAGCTAACACTTTCTTTAAGTGCCCTTCAGAGTGAGGCAGTCTAATCAGTAGCATCAACATCACCTGAGAATTTGCCAGACATGCATGTTCTCAGGCCCAATATTGGTTCCTGAAGTCAGAGAGCCCGGTTCTGGTTTAACAAGCCCTCCAGGTGATTCTGATTTACCCTCAAGTTTGAGAGCCACTGACCGTAGACTGATTTGAAGGCTGGGAGACAGCTTCTGAGCTGTTTGGGCCAACCCAAAGGCAGCTGGGAAAGGCAGAAATTTAAAAGAGTCCACATGGTCCTGGCTGGTAACTCAGTTGGTTAGAGCATCATCCTGTGAACTGGAAGTCTCAGTTCCTGGTCAGAATACAACTTTGGGTTGTAGGTTCCTGGTCAGAGCACATACCTAGGTTTGGGTTCTGTCCCTGCTCAGGGTGCATATAGGAGGCAACAGATGGATGCTTCTCTCTCCCATCCATGTTTCCCTCCTTTTCCCTCTCTACTTCTTCCCCCCTCTCTGAAAATCAATGAGAATGTCTTCAGGTGAGAATGAATGAATGAATGGATGGACAGTCCACCTGGCTCCTCTGCACTTCAGCACAGACCAGACCAGGCAATAACCCTGTGAAGACTGGTATTTCTAAGTCTAAGAATAACTGTTTACAGCTAGAAACTACTGAGAAACCTTCCAAATGTTCATTTCATAGATTTGGGAACTGAGAGTGAGACAGGAGAAAAAGTATTTGCCCACACTGAATAGCAAAATGGAACTAGAATTCAAGTTTCCTGACTCCTATGTGTGTGATCTAATTTTTTTCCAAATTGAAATATTTTTTTAAAAAAATGGTAGCATTTATATCTATTGCATGAATCTTTTACAAGAACGTGGTTCTAAGGAATCTATCCCCATGTAAAGAAAGCCCTAGGGAAGATTCTGATGGTGGGGTGATGCCTTGTCTGTGATGTGCAATGTAGGTCAAGAGGATCTGCCTGTCCTTATTGGGGTGTCACTTACTACTCACTGTCCCTTCTTCCACCACACCAGCACAGAGGCCTCTCCAAATGAACTTTGAACTCACTTCCTGTGTCTTGAGAGCCCTGAGAACAGGATTGCACAAAGCAGGTCACCCACCCCAACTATTTGTGGGGCCCAGGACACAAGTACCAGTAGAGGTCCATCTACCATGTGGCTACATATTTATTTATTTATTTAAAGATTTTATTTATTTATTTTTGAAGGGAGGGAGAAAGAGAAAGAGAGAGAAACAACCATGTGCAGTTGCTGGGGGCCGTGTCTTGCAACCCAGGCATGTGCCCTGACTGGGAATCGAACCTGCAATGCTTTGGTTCGCAGCCCGTGCTCAATCCACTGAGCTACGCCAGCCAGGGCCCATGTGGCTACATATTTAAAAGTTACAAATCAAGCTAACAAACAAGTGTTTTGTCTTCCTACTTTAACAAATGAAGTGTTATAAAGACTTGGCAGACTGGGATATGAGATGCAAAAAGAACAGGCTCCCATCTCTTCCCTTCCCTTCCCATACACACTGCACCCCATATTTGAGGGGCTTGTGCATGTCACCTGGATGCCTTAGCCTGTGCATCAGGCTCCATCTATACCTCCTGCAAAGAGTCACCTTTGACCACTGTTAGGAGGCAAGCCCTGGAGGAGAGTCCTGTCCAAACCCTAGAAGCTGGCTCCGAAATGCTTAGGATAAGAATTTGAGGGACTTCCAGTCAAGATGGTGTCAAAGGCAGATATGGCTCACCTCTTCGCATGACCACATGAAAATTACAACAAAAATATAGAAAAAGTATCACTCAGAAATGTCAGAAAGTAAGTTGAATGGGAGTCTGACAACTATGGAATTAAAGAAATCACATCCATCCAGACTGGTAGGAGGGGTGGAGATGCAGAATGGGCTGGTCTCTAACCTACGTGTGGTGGATAAAGATTTGGGAGGGATATCATGGGAGCAAGCAGGCCCAACCCTACACCAGGGCCCCCTTCCCAGGGTCCAAATGCCAGGAAGACAAGTCCTCACAACTTGTGGCTGCAAAAACCAGAGGGGATTGAGTCAGTGGAAGAAACTTCTGGAATCCCAAACAGTTCTTCCTAAAGAACTCACACATGGACTCACCTACTCAGACTCACTACCTTTGAGCCCCAGCACTGGGCTGGCAGCTTGAGGGGCACCAGTGGCATACTGAAAGAGGCTGAAGTGTCTGGCATTGGGACCAGCAGAGGCCATTGTCCCTTTTCTGAGCCCATATCCCACAGAGCCACAGAGCTGGCATGCTGGTGCCATATTTGAGACTCCATCAACCTGGGTAACACTGTTTGACCTGTCTTGAAAAGCTGCAGAGAATCTGCCCCACCCAACTTATGGGCCCACCCAAGGTGCTTTTCCGTATGAATAACTAGTCTTGGCTTCTGCTTCACAGCTTCCTAAATCCTCTCAAACAAGCAATAGCTGGCCTCAGGGATCCCCAGGCTGGACATTAGCAGCAGCCAGATTAGTTTCGCAGTTTGGGAATCTCTAAGGCCAGCACAAGTAACAGCCATCTCAGATTACTTTGTAGCCCAGGCAGGGTGGCCCTGGGCAAAGTACAAGTGGGGGCTGACCTTGGCCTGAACTACCTAGGAAACCCCAGAGCCTGCAAACTGACCGGATAGCTACAGAACACATCGGAGCACCACTACCCTGCCCCTGCACAACTGATACTCCATGGAGGGCAGAGTTGGTTGTCAGTGGTCACACTCAATCCTTACAGCTGACTGGCCTTGGTAAATCTCTCCCATTGACCTGCCAACAGCAACCACAACTCAACTACAAGAGAACAGTGTACTCAGCCCACATGAAGGGTGCACCTTAAGTACCCAGCTTGGGTGTTAGGAGAGGCTGTGCCACCAGACCCTACGGTACACCTACCACATTAGGGCACACTACCAAGACAGGAAGTCATAGTGGCTCTACCTATTACATAGAAATAAACATGGGGAGGCTGCCAAAATGAGGAGACAAAGAAACACGGCCCAAATGAAAAAACAGATCAAAACTCCAGAAAAAGAGCTAAACAAAATGGAGTTAAGCAATCTATCATATTCACAGTTCAAAACACTGGTTATAAGGATGCTCAAGGAACTTAGTGAGGACCTCAGCAGAATAAAAAAGATCCAGTCAGAAACAAATGATTCACAAATTGAAATAAGTAACAATTTACAGGGAAACAGCAGTAGAGTCAATGAAGGCCAGAATCAAATCAATGATTTGGAACATAAGGAAGCAAAAACAACCAATCAGAACAATAAGAAAAAAAAAAAGAACTCCAAAAAATGAGGACAGTGTAAGTAGCTTAAGGGACAACTTCAAGCCTTCCAATATTCGCATTATAGAGGTGCCAGAAGAAGAAGAGAAAAGCAATTGAAAATCTATTTGAAAAAATAATGAAAAGAAACTTCCCTAATTTGGTGAAGAAAACAGACATGCAAGTCCAGGAAGCACAGATAGTCTCAAACAAGATGGATACAAAGAGGCCCATTTCAAGACACATCATAATTAAAATACCAAAGGTTAAAAATAAAGAGAAAATCTTAAAAACAGCAAGAGTAAAGCAGTTAGTTACCTACAGGGAAGTTTTCATAAGACCATTAGCTGATTTCTCAAAAGAAACTTTGCAGTCTAGAAGGCACTGGCAAGAAACATTCAAAATCATGAAAAGTAGGGACCTACAGCCAAGACTGCTTTTCCCAGCAAAGATATCATTTAAAATCAGAAGTAAAGAGCTTTCCAAACAAGAAAACACTAAAGGAGTTCATCATCACTAAACTATTATGATATGAAATGTTAAAGGAACTTAACTTATTTGATCTTGAAAAATAAGATCAAAACTATTAACAATAAAATGGCAATAACTGCATATGTATCAACAACTGAACCAAAAAGAAACAAACTAAACTAACAAAAACAGATATTTACCAATGATACATTGGGTAAGGGTTTAATCTCCAAAATATATAAAGAACTCATATGACCAGGAAGACAAACAACCCAATTTAAAAATGGACTAAGGACCTAAATAGACACTCCTCCAAGGAGGAGATACAGATGGTCCAGAGACATATGAAAAGGTGCTCAACATCACTAGCCATCAGACAGATGCAAATTAAAACCACAATGAGATACCACTTCTCACTGGTCAGGTTGGCCATCATAACCAAATCAATAAACAATAAGTGCTAGCAAGAATGTGGAGGAAAGGGAACCCTAGTGCACTGTTGGTGGGAATGCAGAGTGGTGCAGCCAGTGTGGAAAAGAGTATGGGATTTCACGAAAAAATTAAAAAATGGAACTGCCTTTTGATCCAGCAATCCCACAGCTGGGAATATATCCTAAGAGTCCTGAAACACCAGTTCAAAAGAACCTATGCACCCCAATGTTTATAGCAGCACTATTTACAATAGCCAAGTGCTGGAAATATACTAAGTGTCCATCAGCAAATGAGTAGATCAAAAAACTGTGGTATATTTACACAATGGAATGCTACACAGCAGAAAGAAGGAACTCCTACCTTTTGCAACAGCATGGATGGAAATGAAGAATATCATGTTAGGTGCAATCAGTCAGTTGGTGAAAGACAAATACCGTATGATCTCACCTATAAGAGGAATCTAATGAACAAAATAAACTCATGAGCAGAATAGAACCAGGGGATTGGAAACATGGAACAGACTGACAGTGATCAGAGAGGAGGGGAGAGGGGATAATGATGAGAGGAAGGGGAAGGGGCTAGTCGAAGAACATGTATGAATGACCCATAGACATGGACAATGGTGCAGGGATTGACTGTGGGTACAGAGGAGGGCCTGGGTGGAAGAGGGCAAAGGGGGAAAAATGGGACAACTGTAATGTAATAACAATAAAATTTAAAACCAAAAAAATTTACAGGGAGCCAATGGAGTGGATGTAGATGAGAATCAATGATTTGGAACATTATAGTCAAAAACACTGCATTAGAGGACAGGCAGAAAGTGACCAGAGGAGAGAGAAGAGGGAATTTCAGGGGAAAAGGGGAAGGGTTTACAGGAACAAAGTTAAAAGACACATGGATAAAAACTAGGGGGAGGGTGGTAATGGGAAGGAAGATGGGAGGTGGGTGGGTGGCCTTGATTGGGAGTAAAGGGGAGAAAACTGTACTTGAACAATCATTAAAATAAAAAAAATGATTTGGAACATAAGGAAGAAAAAAACATTCAGTCAGAATAACAAAAAGAAAAAAACAATTAAAAAAAAACAAAGATAGGCTAGGAAGTCTATGGGACAACTTCAAACATACCAACATTTACATCATAGGGGTGCTGGAGGAAGAAGAGAAAGGGCAAGATATTGAAAACTTATTGGAAAAAAACAATGAAAGAAAACTTCCCTAATTTGGTGTAGGAAATAGAAATCCAGGAAGCACAGAGAATCTCAAACAAGATGGACACAAAGAGGCCCACTCCAACACACATCATAATTAAAATGCCAAATATTAAAGAGAGAATCTTAAAAGCAGCAAGAGAAAAGCACATAATTACCTACAAAGGAATTCCCATAAGACTGTTAGGTAATTTATCAAAGGAAGCTTTGCAGGCTAGAAGGGACTGGTAAGAAGTATTCAAAATTATGGAAAGCAAGGACCTACAACCTAGATTACTCTCTCCAGCAAAGCTATCATTTAGAATGAAGGGCAGGTAAAGTGCTTCCCAGACAAGGTGAAGCTGAAGTTCATCATCTCCAAGTCATTATCATATGGAATGTTAAAAATACTTATTTAAGAAAAAGAATATAAAAATTATGAAAATTAAAATGGCAACAAATTCACAACTATCAACAATTCAATCTAAGAAACAAACTAAACAAACAAGCCGAACAGGAGCAGAATCATAGACATGGAGATCACTTGGAGGGTTATCATTTGGGAGAGGGAAGGGGAAGAATGGGGGAAAAGGTGCAGAGATTAAGGACTACAAATAGGTAGGTACAGAATAGACAGGTTGACGTGAAGTACAGTATAGGAAATGGAGAAGCCAAAGAACTTATATGTATCACCCATGACCATGAACTAAGCGGTGGATTGCTGGAGGGAATAGGAGTGTTGGTGGAGCAAAGGGGGAAAATTGGGACAGCTGTAATAGCATAATCAATAAAATGTATTTAAAACAAAAATTTCAGGGGCATGGTGTACAAGGTGGGGAATGGGCTCTGGCTAAACTCATCCTTTACCTATGACTCCTCCTGCTGTGGGGGTCAGGTCAGAGGAGGGCTACTTCTCGAAATGTGATCCCTGGACCAACAGCACAGGCACCACCTGGGAACTGGTCAGAGCTGCAGACTGTCAGCCATGCTCCAGACCTACGCGCATTCTAACAAGGTCTGGGGGACTTGTGTGCACACTGAGGTCTGGAAAGCATTGCTCTAAAGCACAAAACCCAGGCCCAGGACCGTTCTTGCCCAAGTCTGGGGGTAGTAACAGAAAGTGCCAATAAGTATTTGCTCAATGAGTGCCAAATATCATCTGACATATGCATGGTAACCACCAGTTGGGGTGGTTACAATGCTTTCATTTCCTTTTTCTCTGGGGCCTCAGTGGCCAAGTTTCCACAAGGCACTGGCCTGAGCTGATTGGTCGCATGGGAGGCACCTGACCCACAATGGGCCAATCAGTTGATCGCTCAGAAATTTGAAACTTCAGTCCCAAAACAAGCTCCCAGAGCAATAAATAGCAAGTCATAGAGACCACCTTTCTTGCACCTGTGACTTATCAAGCATGGCGTTTTATGTGTAGTATAATCTGCGCCTCAACCAAGGACATGCTCATTGATTTTAGAGGAAGGGGAAGGGAGAGAGAGAAACATCAATGTGAGAGAGATACATCGAATGGTGCCTCTCCTGCATGACCTAACCAGGGACCAAACTCAGCCTAGGCATGTGCCCTGACCAGGAATCAGACCCGTGAGGTTGGTTTATGGGACAACGCTCCAACCAAAAAAGTCACAACAGCCAGAGCATACCCTGCTTATTTTTTAGATGAGGCTATCCCAAAGCTTCAAGGAAGGGACAGGCCACACCTGGAGAGCTGAGTGATCGGCTGAAACTGAGCCATGTGGTGTGGTGCACTGTGGAGATATTGTCACCAACTTCTGCCACCAGGTCTCCAGGCCGCCCAGCTTCACCATAATTGGGCCAAACCCCCCAGGAAATGGCCTCTGTGCAGTGGGGAGCAAGACCCAGCTCTGTAAGATGTCCGCAGCAAGGGAGGAAGGCTGCCCTGGGGACAGAGTGAAGGTCAGGAGTTATGGGAGAGGGGAGCATAGAGAACCTCCATTCCCCAAGCAAGAGTAGGGCGTGGCTGTCAAACTTCAGGACAGGCCAGAAAGCTCCCAATGTGAGGACTGTTGGAGATCTCACCCCCTTTCCTCCACTCCAGTGAGTCAGCAGCTAACTTGCTGAAGAAAAGGTGTGGGCACCTTATTTTGGAGACAAGGGCAGGGGCAGTGGAAAAGTTTGCATCTTCCTCTGAGGAGTGGACACTCAAGAGGCTGAGGAGGTCAAGGCAGTGGGATGAGCCAGGACAACTGAGGCCCTGTGGGGGCCAGAGACCCAGTCCATGTTGGAGAGGGGCCTCACTGACTGGAGGCCCTGACTGGTTGCTGACTTGTGTTCTCGGGGGACAGGGTTCTGAGAGGAAACTGCCATTCTGAGTGACCTGGGGCAGGTGGGCCTCTGACCACCTATGAAGACAAAACCAATCAGCAGCAGAAAGTTTCTGTCAGAATCCAAGCCTCAGCAGGTGCAGGGTTGTTTGGCTTTATTGAAAAAAACAAACCAACCAACTTATTTCATGAGCACTAACACAGTGGTGGCCACCTGCCGTCACCTGACAATCAAATGTCACACAGCACTCACACAGGTCACAACTTTGGTGGCTCATAATGCAGGTGTCACACGCCGAGTGGCGTACTAACCCAGGGTAGCCACACTGAAATAGACTTCTCACTGCACATATCTCTCTTTAAAAAATTACACAATCATCAGGTCTGAGAAGAATCATTTGCTCCCCTCAGTGAAGAGGGTACAAAGCTGGATAGCAGAGGCTGGCTCCTTCTGACCCCTCGCCGTGGGGTGAGGGCATGCCCCAGCATGGTCGAGAGACCCACCAGGAGGGTATGACTATGGCCAGAGTGTGGTCAGAGGCCTCCTCTGCTGCTGAGAGATGGAAGGGATCTGTCCCAACGCCCACAGGTGGGGGTGCAGTGTCCCCAAGGCCCCTGCAGACTGAGATGTAAATAGCTCCAGGCCCACGCAACACCTAGTTTGCTGACGAGGGTGGCTTGCTCCTGTTTCTTCTCTCTCTTTACTTTTTTCAAGGAGCAAAATTCAGAGTAAGATCTGGCAGTTCTGGAAACTTGTTCTGGTTCCTGAGACAACCATGGCAATAATGGAGTAGAGAGAGGGCCCTCTACAAGCGCTTCCCACTGACTCTCACAGCAGGAGGGACCCTTTCTCTGGAGGGACCTTCAGGTCCACTTGGCACAGGTCTGGGTGAGGAGATGCCCTGGTCACACTGTGAGGACATGGAGCTCCCCTCAGTACCGGACCCGGGCCTATGGCTCCTCCGATAAAGAAAATGGCATCCTTCCATTCCCACCTCTTCAGAGGTCCTCGTACTACCCCCAAGGTTTTGGCTACCTCCTGCTCCAGGGCCTAGAGCCTTGGGCAAACCTTGAGGCTGAACCCTTCAGTCTGGAGGCACCTGCTGCCACCAGATGTACAGAAGCAGCTGCGGAGTGGTGGGCGTCACACTGGGGGTAGGGGAAAGGGGTAACATGGAGCTTAAGAGGAGGAAATACAGGGGTGGGGACTCCTACTGACTGGACTTCACCCCAGGACACAGCCTGGGGCAGCTGAATTCACTGAATGGTAGGGTCACAGAATGTCTAGTTCTGAAGCCTGCTCTCCCTACAACAGACAGGTGTTTAGGCAGAATTTTAGACTTTCTAACCCTGCGTCAAGCCCTACACCTCTTAAAAATTCTTATGAACAAGCATTTCCTTTGTCTAAGGAGCCCATGAATGTTCCATCCCAATGGTCCTGCCCTGGCCTCCCTGCCCTCACCAACCCAGCACAGTCAGGCATCCAGCGGGCTGGGCCACACCAAGCCACAGAAGACAAGAACGGGGGGCTGTGTGTGCCCAGCAGCTTGGCCTCTCTGGCGGGCCTGGCTGTAGCCTCATCTGGTGGATGCCTTGGATAGACAGTGTCCTCAGGAGGGAGGCTGGAACAGAGAGCCTTAAGGACAGACAGAGTGGGGGCTGATGAGAGCTGAAGTGTCCATTCTGTAGAGGGGAAGTGGGAACCAGCAGGGGAGGGGCCCTCTGGGCGGCTCCAGCAGAGAGGGACACGTGGGAAGTCCAGGCTCAGCCTGTTTCCTTGGTAACTGGCCTTTTCCAAACCCAAGCCTGATGAGGCCCCATGTGGTGGGAACCTGCAGATTTGCAGGGAAGAAGTGCCAGCCTGTGGGTGGGCTGTGACTGGGAGGCTGGCCAACGCCCCCAGGTAGCAAAATGACAAGTGGTGCCTGGGAGGCAGAGGCTGGATTCCAGCAAGACAGACCTGCTCACCTCCAGCTCCAGGCTGGGGGGCTTTTCTTTAATGGTCATCTTTATTGTACTTTGAAGCAATCAGAGAAGCTTCAGTGTCGGAACCACAGCTCTGAGGAGCTCCATGGTGTCTCACATTTCCTCCCCCATCACATGATTTTCTGTGTTAGCTGGATTTCTGAGGAGAACAGCCGTATTTATAGAGATTTCCGAGGAGGTTTCCATTCCAAGGCAGGGTGAGGCTTGCTCAGAGCTGCTTCAGAGGGAAGGCTGGAGGAGGCTGGCCGAAAGGGCCATCGGGAGCAGCAGCAGCAGCAGGGGGGCCCTGGAGGGGGTGGCCGCTGAGGGATGAAACACAGGCATGAGGCTCTGGGGCTCCTTGGCTGCTCTGGACGGAGCACATTTCTGTAAACTCAGCTCGCCCAAGCTCCCTCTTTCTGTGCTATTACAAATGTTCTCTCCTCCGCTTTCTTTACATATTCATTCCTTTCAAAATTATACCACATGTATATTTATGTAGTTGCCTCATCCTTCCTGGAAAATTATTTTTAGCATTTATATTCATGATCCAGGTCTCTCTGGGTTACACAGCCAAGTGTTCCTGCTGTAACTGTCTGCAGCCTCCTGTTCAGACCCTCCCGAGACACCTCACGTCGATTATTTGAAAGACCCAGAGCACCCTTCCACTCACTCAAGGTCTTTGGGGAAAGACTCAAAAGGATGCAGGGTGATGTGGCAGGGTGCCTGATCTTCCTCTGTGGGGGGTGAACCTGCCCATCCAGGGCTTTCACAGCTGCCCCCCACCAGCGGGCCGGGCCCTACCTGCACCGGAGCATTGCTGAGACAGCATCCCTTCCAGAGCCGCCACATAGTTGTGGCCCAGCCAGTCAAGGTATGTGGTTTTCTCCCCCACAGGCTCCGCCCGGACTGTGGCGTCCTTGAAAAGCAGATCTTGACCATGATAGTCAGAGGAGTCGAACATTTTGAAACCATTCGTATTGTGGTCATCTCCAAACAGGTCCTAGAAGCACCACAGGCAGACCTGCTTTTTATCTGGGCTCCCAAATGGTCACCCAGGTGCTGCCTGCTATTCATTGGTCTACATACAGTGAACCAAAGGGCAGGGGATCGCAGGCGCCAAGACTCTGACTTGAAATCATAAGTTTGACAACTCATCAACCTCTGTCATCAAATGGGGTTTGGAATAAGATGTGATGAAGCTACCATCGTAGAAAGGAGCAAAGTGGCTATTGATCTTTTGGCGGATGCTCAATGATCCTCTTGAGGATCTAATGAAAGCTATCAGCTTTCTCCCCAGAAAAGTGTGCATCTACACAGGGTGCTTCCCCCGCAGCAGGTCATCATATTTAGGGGGAAGGAGGGTGGGGGGGAAGAGAGGGCGGGTTAGGACTGAGGGACCCTGCTGTCAGACAGCCTGGGTTCAAGTACTACGTGTATTTTGAAGGCACAGCCAACAGGGTTGCTGATGGACTGGATGTAGAGCGTGAGAAGACTGGAGTCCAAGGTGACTTCCAGGGAAATGGAAGGCTAAAGTGGGGAAGACCGATGGAAGAAGAATGTCCAACCTTGGACTTGTTCAGTGTGAGATGCCTGGTAGAATACCAGTTGAAATGTCAAATAGGCAGTTGTTAAAGAGCCAAATCTGGCCCTGGCTGGTGTGGCTCAGTGGATTGAGCACCAGCCTGGAACCAAAGGGTCTCTGGTTCAATTCCCAGTCAGGGCACCTGCCTGGGTTGCAGGCTAGGTCCCCAGTAGGGAGCAAGAAGCAACCACATACTGATGTTTTTCTCTCTTTCTTCTTTCTCTTCTCTCTAAAAATAAATAAATAAAATCTTAAAAAAAAAAAGAGGCAAGTCTGAGACTGAATGGTTGATGGCAGGAGGACTGAAGATGTGCATTTAGGAGCCATCGGTCAGTACATGGATGCAAGTTAATGGTGTGGGACTGGATGAGATCCACAGAGGTATAGGTGTAGCAGAGAAGATGGTTTAGGACTGAACTCTGGGTGGTTACAGGCCTGGGAAACAAGGAGGAACCAGCAAAGGAGACTGGGAGCAGTGGCCAGAGAGGTAGGCAGAGAGTCAGGCAGGTCCCCGGTGGGGGGACTCAAGAGGCAACCACACATTGATGCTTCTCTCCCTCTCTTTCTTCCTCCCTTCCCTCTCTAGAAATAAATAAAGAAAATCTTAAAAATGCAGGAGACAGGGGAGAGTGGTTGGAGGGATGTTTTTGGCTAAGTGAAAAAGAACAGAATTTCCCCCTCTCCCCCAGGCCTCCTCAGTTCCTTCCGAGGTCCGCTCTGAGCAGTCTGAGGTGTCCCAGGGGCTTGGCTCACCTCTGTCATCTACTCACGTAATGATGTAACCCCTGCCCTGACTCACTTGGGCCTTGTCCAGCAGTCCATACACGGCAAAGGTGTTGATGTCTGGTCGGACCATGATGGCACGGGACGGTATCTGTGCCAGGTTGCAGTCTTCAAACTGAAACACCTCAGCCCGGGCCCCATTGGGACACAGCAGCTCATAGTCCTCCGACCTGAGTGCAGCAGCCCATGGCTCCGAACTGTGGCCTGAGGGGGAGGAAGAGAGAAATCCTTGACTGCGGAGAGGAGGTGGCAATGTCTGCCCAGCTCCCCAGAATTCTCCATTCTCCAATTGCTCTGCTCTGTTGCCAGGATGAGAGAGCCTGGCTAGGTCCAGGGTGTGGGCAGGAGCTACACTTCTTAGGGAGTAGGGAGTCCTACTCTGTGACAGGCTTTGTCAAGCATTGCGCTATCCTCATGACAGCAACACAAGGCAAGTATGATCACCTCCCACTATATGAGTGAAGAAACTGAGGCTCTTACCCACTCCTGGGCAAAGAACCCCATCTGTGCATTACAGGTTTCAGGCCCGAGAATGGAATGGGCTAATAAAGGTGTTGGTTCACCTCCTCCTCTAACAGTTGAAGTTTTCAAACCAGATGGCGTATAACATCACATGTGAACCCATGAGAGGCCATTCCAAAGGACCCGGAGATTTAAATCAGCATCCCAGTGATTCTGAAGTAGGTGGTTGGTCCAAAGGCTTCCTCAGAAACACTGCCCTTGGGAATTAGTTACATTTTTTTTATGTCTTCATGTATCTGCCCTCTTCGCACTTCCAGAAGGAACTTCAGGTTGGCCCATGAGTAGATGAAAATACAGGGAACTGAGCAACCCTGGAAGGTGGGTGTTTCACTGCAGGTGGTTCTGAGAGACCTCCCCAACCGAAGACAGCAGGGGCTGGGACCACACAGGGCTCACAGGCTCCAGCAGGAGCACTCAGCTCCCTCCCACTGGGGGATGATCCCAGGGGTTCTAGGTGGGAGGCTGGCAGGGGAGAGGGGTTGTGGCAGTGGGGCCTGGGGCACTTCCTAGCTCAAAGGGTCTGCAGCTTCGGTGGCCTTCATAGGCAGGTGGGGTCTGAGATTTGAAATACTAACAGATGCTCTTCCCTGCAGGTTTGCTTTTCCTTCACCAACTTCCATCTCCCATGTGGGCTTTTTCTGGGCAGAGACGTGTTAGGACAGAGTGGAAAAGCTGTGCCTCAAGCGTTAGGGGGTTCAAAGCCTGGGTGTAGGCAGGGTGTACAGAACGGGCAAAGGATGAGTGTTGAAGGCAAACAGCCTCCAGTCTTCAGAATGAATGAAATAAATTCTCTGACGGAGGGAGAGCAGGAAGGGGAGGGAAGTGACGCATGCCAAGGGGCCCTGCCCCCTGACAGGACCCCAGGGATGAGCTTAGGGGTCCTGGAGCACAGAGTTCCTAGCTCATTTTCCCAGAGGGAGTTCAGGAAGGTGCCACTGGAGAAAAAACTGCAACAACACGAATGGGATTGTGTCTTGCCTCTTGTTGCCGAGGGGCTGCGGAAGGATCTCTGCACGTGGCATCGATCTGCTCCAGACCGAAGGCCAGATGCTGATGTGAACTGATGGCCGTGTGGAGAAAGGCCCCTGCCACGCCTTCCGCACACCTAGGTACCACCTACGTATCCCAGAGGGAGTCTCCCCATATTGACTGAGCATGAGTTTCTACCCCTTTGGTGGAGCGTGGATTTGGACTCTGGACCAGTCAAGACTGTCCTGTGTCCTGGCTGTGTGGCCAGAGGTCTGCTCTTACCATGGGGCTCTTGGGGCTCCTGGATCCCCAAGGGTCAGAGGCTTCTAGACTGTCTTTCCCGTTGCTCCTTGGCTCCCAAACCCAGCAACACCTGGGGCCTGGACTGTGTCGGGGGTGGGGAACGGCCCCTCCACCCTGGGATCAGGCCTTGCTCTGGCCCCTGTCTCCCTCACATACCATTCGTGTTGTCAAAGACGGTTGTGTGCTTGACAAAGGCGACATCCCCTGCATTCTCAACCAGGCACCTGCCACACAAGAGGCCAAAGCAGGTGTCAGCAGGAGTGTCCCAGCCTTAGTGCCAGCCCCCGGCCTACCTGCCAGGCCCCCTAGAGTACCTGAAGGCGCCGCTGTAGCCAAAGTACCTCTCCTGGTTGTTGCCCACACACTTGTTGCGGCCCTGCTCGTCCCCCACACAGAGCGCGCACAGCGAAGACGGGTAGTACTTGGGGTTGTTCACAGGTACGCAGCTGGCGCTGAAGAAGTTGCTCACCGCTGGAGTGCAGAGAAAGAGCTGTGTTAAGAAGGTGGTGCAGAAAGGGCAGCAAGGAAGAAGATGGGAGGGCTGCTTCCCCTACAGGTCTGCCCACCCTGCCCAGCCTTCGGGCTCAAGACCACCCATGCACCCTACTGGCCACCCAGCTCAGAGCAGCAAACCCTCCTGTGAGAATCAGAGGGATGAGAGAACACAGAGGTTGTCTAGATACAGGAACCCCGTGGATAACCTCTGATATGTGGTCACCGAGTCTTCCCTGGAACTCCTTCAGAGATGGGGAGCTCATTACCTCAATAAGCTATTTTGTTCCAGTCAAAGACCCTGTCCAGCTGTCTGGGAGTGGAGGCAACCAATCCCAGCACCTCTGTGTGCTTGTGTAGGTGGTGCTAGCCAGGACCGAGGTGTGTGTGCAGTCAGCCCAAGGATCTTGCCAGCTTCCTCCTGCCTTCCTTTCACCACATATGCGCACCACTTAACATATGGGGGGGCCCCATCGACGGCATGTGGTGGGTGCTTGGTCAGAGTGTCTGTAGCACTAATACAGATGGACAGCCGCTTCCCAATAGGGCCCCCAGATGCCCAAGGCTGCTGGGGGATGGGGCGGCCCCATGACCAGAGGTGATACAGCTGGTCTAGAACCCGTGCACACCCCTTGTGCCCACTGGAGCCAGTTCCACTGTGAGTAAGTGGGTAGGGCACCATGGCAGCTTCCACAGAGCCGCCAGATACCCCTGTCACCGGAGTGGCCAAGAATATTTCCTATCCTTCCTAAGAGCAAGGGCCACATCAAAAAGGAAGAGGAATCTCGGGGGTTGCTTTCTGTGAGGTTGTGCTGGGAGAGGGTCCCTGATCCCAGCCAACCCCAAAGAAGATTTTATGCGTCTGTGTTCCCAAGGAGGGTGGCACCTGTGAGAATGTCGCAGTCCTTGGGCTGGATGAAGCCCCTCTGCACAAGGGTGCCCACGGGGATGTCCCAGCCGGCAGGGCTGCCAAAGGCTGAGTGGCAGGAGCGCTTGCCCTGCAGCTCGTTCAGGGTGAAGGCGTAGGAGCTGTTCCGCTTCACCACGGCCACCACGAAGTATGAGTTGCTCCCGTCCTCCGCTGGGGAAGGGGACACCAGTGAGGCCCCATCTCAGCACCAAGGGCACCTTTCCAGGGTCCCTTTCTCCCTCACCCTCTTCCTCCTGATGCTCTGCACTCTAGAGGGCTGGCCCTGCCCCTGCCTGTCCTGCCAGGTGTCCAGGCCTTGGCTGCATGGGCTCAGGAGCGCCCAGGCCTGAGGACTGGTGGCTGTGCAGGGAAGCAGCTTCTGGCTCTGCTTGTGGAGTTCTTTCTCCCACCCCCTCCCTCACCAGTAACTCTCACTGGGAGGGATTTCTTTCTTTCCTTACACACAGGTGCTATTTTTCTCACCTCCTGGGAGAAAGGTGGAGGCACAGCTGAGGCACAGACACATTTTTTTCACAACCAGGTGGAAGGAACCTGAGGTCACCACTTAAGAGGACAGGGCACCAAGGCTTCAGGCCAGGTCCCTGGAAGACGTGCGTGAGCGTGATCTGACTGGAAGGTGGGCCACCTTCTGTGAGCTGCATGGTCAAGAGGCATGAGGCCGAGGAGGCCGCTTGTCCAGGGTCAGCCTGCTTTTGTCTGGCCTGGGTTGCAAGCTAAGAATGGCTTTAATATTTTTAAAGCGTTGTTTAAAAAAAAAAACAGGTAGCAAAGTTTGTATGTGGCTTGTAAGACCTGAAGTGCTTACTCTGTGGCCATTTACAGGTTCGCTGACTCTGGCCAGAGTTCCGATAACTGAACGGGAACACTGAGGCTGGGGCAGGAGGGGCTTGCTTGTGACAGACAGCAGCCAGCCCAGGGACAGAGGCACTGTGGGAGAGCCGCAGCTTCTGAAAATGGCCTAAGGGGTTAGTTTATATGTATGTAAAAATACCAACCACCTCAAAGCCAAAGCCAGCGGCATGTCCCCTGTACTCACGAGCATACTGCTCCCCAGCCGCTGGAACCAGGCCGTAAGTCTTCCCCGCTGTGTAGATGTCCTCGCCCCTCAGGGTCACAGCGTCAATTTGCCCAGCCTATAGGGGGACAGAGAGAGTGGCCAGGCTGGGCTGAGCTCCAGGGTGGCTCTGGGTGTTGGGAGCGGATGTAGGTATCAGGGCCAGGTCTCTTGGGGTCCACTGTGGCCTCTGGCTCCCATCTCCTGGTGACCCCATCCTGCCCCGCCAGCCCTCTCCTCCATTGTGAACTTGTGCGGGCAAGAGGGGTGCCTGGAGGTCCAGAGGCCTGAAAGCAGCCCTCACCAGCACTCCTGTTCACAGGTGTCTGTTTCATTCTTTCGGTAAATGTTTTCTGGGGGTGTCCTGTTGCCAGGAGAGGGTCGCCTGGTTGTGAGGGTCTCCTGAGCAGAACCTCACACGGTCTCTGCCTTCCTGCTCGTGTGAGCTGTCTCCGTGGAATGCCAGCCTTCAGAGGCCTAGGGCACTGTGCTGTGTCCCTGGTACCTGGCCAGGGGCCGGCACGTAGCATGAGTGCAAGACATTTGCCAAGTGTGTGTGCAAATGGGTGAACAGGCTGGGTCTTAAAAGAAAGCAGTCTGAGGGCCTGAGACGGAGGCTCCGGGGATGAGGGATAAGGCCCTGCCTCAGGAGGCAGGGTGGACACTCCTGAGAGGTTTTAGTCTGCCCTGTACCGAGAGACCACCCTGAAAAATGCTTCTCACCTCAGGTCCCACCCACTTGCTCTTAAAAAACAGGAGGGGAGGAGTCCAGGAACCCAGAAGCTGCCGGGACGCCTGTCACCATGGTAAGACCTCATCCCTGACTTCAGGACCTCGGGCTGCCACTGAACCCTCTGTTTCCAGTCAGAGAAGTAAAACAGAGCTGAATGGGCTTCTGACCAGGACCTGTGCCTTTAACTGCAGGTGGCAGTCATCTTAGTGATGCCAAATCAACGTAATGGACCATGACAAGCATTAAAAAAAAAAAGAAGAAAGAAAGAAAAGAAAGACTACCCTTGGCCAGATTACTCAGTTGCTTAGAGCATTGTCCTGATACACCAAGGTTGGGGTTTGATTCCCAGTCAGGGCACATACGAGAATCAACCAATGAACACATGAATAAGTGGAACAACAAATCAATGTGTCTCTCTCTCCTTAACATTGAAAAAAAAAACAAAACAAAACCCCAAAGACTAGTATATAATAGAACAGAAACTACCAGCATACATTTTACTTAGTGAGGGGAAGTACTGTTCTGCCTCATATCTCCAGCTACAGAAAGAATTTTTTAAACATATATATCTGAAAGAAAGTTTTTCAGACTAGACAGTGATTGATGTGAAATGTGTCTCTGGCTGCAGGTTGCCATCAGAATACGTGACAAACAACGACCCACGCCCGCCCCTGTTGTGCACAAGGGGAAACAGATGCAGGAAGAGGAAGGGCTTACCCGGGGCCTCAGAGCCGCCTGGAGCTGAGCTGGGCCAGTCTCATACTCCTGGCCACCGGCTCAGGGTGAACAGCCCCCTCTGCCCTGTTCCCTGGGGTGGGGTGACTGGCCCCTGTGGGTCCTTCCTCCTCCCCTTTCCCTGTGGAGTTGTCACAGGAGACCTTCCCCTCCCAGGCTGTTCTGTGTCCCTAGACCAGGTGGGTCAGGGGAAGGAGGGGAAGGACCATCCAGGCACTGCCACCGATTTCCACAGGGCCCATTCTGCCCCTTTGGTCATGGCCCCCACCTGGATGCGTTCCATGCAGTGCTGGGGGGACTCAGCTGACACACACTGGATCTCCGGCCTGAGCCCCTGCCGGCTGAAGGCCACAGCCATGTCCCCACACTTCTGGATCTCAGGAGTGGACAGCACACACCAGTGCAGGTAGTGCGGCAGCCCTGTGTGAGTGTGAGCGCATGGTCACCGCATACTCGCCTGCCTCAGGGGCTGCCTGAGCACGGCCTGCGTGGTTGGGGCCCTGGGGGCTGGTACCTCAGCAGGTAGAACTTGGAATTAGACCCAAGGGAAATTCTGGCTCTTTCTCTTGTTAGCAATAAGGGATAATTTATTTAGCGATCTGATCCTGTGTCCTCATTAAAAAATGGAATAACACTTCCTCTTTCTTGGGGCTGTAAGGAGGTGTGAGGGAGGCCATGGCTGCCATGGATCCAGCTCAGTGGCACACCATTTCCCTGTTGTAGGTGAAGGAGACATGGGGATGGGGGCTGGAGGCAGGAAGCCCATTTGTAGACTACTGCAGTAGTCCAGGAGAGAGACACGCCTGAGCCAGGGCCATGGCCATGGGGGGCCTGGGGGGAGGAGGAGTAAGGTATTGTGGAGGGAGAGTGACAGGACTCAGTGACTTCAGTGTGGAAGGGTGAGGAGATCCTTCCCAAGACAGACTGTGATGGCCTAGATCCCACCCCCTGAGAGAGGAGGGGCTTCAGGGAACAGCAGGCCTCCCAGTTTTGGAGATGCTTTCTCCCCAAACCCCCGGAGCCAGGGCAGTGAGAGCAACAGGTTCCCCTCCTGAAGTGGTGTCCCCCCCCCCACCCCCACGACCCCTACCATCTCTCCAGAAAACCCTGCCATTCTCGCAGCCAGGCTGGGCTGGAGCCGGTGGGAGAAGAGACAGGTGGACTTACCGTTGGAGTCACAGAGGAAACCCTTCATGGCACGCAGGTACTCAGGGCCCAACCATGACTCGTAGGTCTGTGTGGCGATGGGCACCAGCTCAGACGTGGCATCTTTGAATAGCAGATTCTTCTGGCCATAGGCCTCAGAGCTGAACATCTGGAAACTACTGTTCTCATGGCTGAACAGACGCTGTGTATCAATGGGTAAGGGCGGGGGACGGGTGAGGTGTTGCAGGGCTGGCTCCCTTCCTGCCAGGTCAGCCACCACTTCCTTCTTCCTATGCCCTCAGGGCAGATGCCCAAGTGTGGGCCAGGTGAGGTACCACCTCCTGCCTTCCTCTGTGCTCCAGGAGCATCCTGCCTTGTCA
Source organism: Tonatia bakeri (assembly GCA_004024845.1). NCBI lineage: Eukaryota > Metazoa > Chordata > Mammalia > Chiroptera > Phyllostomidae > Tonatia > Tonatia bakeri. Next base: position 62,357 of record PVIA01002539.1, read on the forward strand.
CACTCAGCTGACTGGACACAGGACTTGTGGCCTGGGTGTGGGGTGGTACTGAGACCAAGTAATGGGGAGGAGCAGCAGTGGCACGAATGGGACAGAACTGAAGCCGGTGTGCCAGCAGTCAGTAACTTGCTGCTATTGTAAGTGATGGTTTCAGCAAGACATTATTCACCAAGTTTCACTAATGGTATACTTGGGCATTTACTGGTTTTGTCATTTTGTTTATTTGCTCACATGAGCCAGCCAGCACAGCTGGTCCCTCCTCACACTGGCCTGCTTGAGGCTTGACACCACAGAGGCCAGGGTCCCTAGTTGGGGTGGGTCCCAGGGGAGGGTCCTGGATCCTGCCCCTCCTGGTTGTGCTGGCCCAACTTCGGGACGGCTCTGGCCCCAAGCTCCCACCCTCGTGAAAAATACAAAGGTCCAGCGCTGCTTGAGAAGCTGTGTGGGGCGCCTTGAACTCACCTGACCTTCATTGAGCAGCTGGAAAATGAGACCTCCGTCTGTGTCAGCGCGGACCACCACAGCGTGAGCAGGCACCTTGGCCAAGTGACACTGTCTCCATTCAGTGACGTCAGCCTGGCTGCCATCGAGGCACAGCAGTTTGAAGTCCTGTGACAGCAGTGCCTGGCCCCAGGAGGGCAGGGTTTTTCCTGGGAAATTGGGAAGCCTCTTGTGAGCCAAATCTGTGTGGTGGAGCTGGGGTGTCTTAGGAGGGCAGCAGGGATAGCTCATGAGAGGGAGCCTGGGGAGAAGTTAGAGTGTCATGGGCCACAGACCCATTGTGAAAAGAAAGTTCTTCCAGAATTTCACTGGGAGGTGAGAGCCAGCACTCAGAATGAAGAGGAGTTTGGTGGCTGTACAAGACCAGGTGTTTTGATAGACCGTGTCTATTTTCTTAAACTTTGTATCTCTCACCAATTTCTACTAATAAAATGGATTTGAGGAAATAATACAACACATAGACAAAACTGTTTGTTAAAGATAAGAAGAATAAGAGAGGAAGAGAAGCTTAAGCTGAGAGAGAGAGAAATGCACGAGGAGCTCACTGCTGCCCACAGGCATGGAATTGGATCGGACCGGAGGGCGGGGGGCAGGACGCGCAGTGGAAACAACCCCAACAGAACCCACCCGGAACTGTGTCCCAGAGAGAAAAGAGGAACTCTGCAAAGCTTCACCCACACACTAATGCAATATTAATCCACCTATTCATATGTTGGTATATTTCCTCCAAGCCCTTTTTTCTATTCTGACCATGTTAAATATGGTTAAATTTTCTATCCATTTTAAATAAAGTTAAGCACATACTTGATAGGCAATCTGGCATCCTACTTTTTTCATTTCAAATTAATCTTCCACATTATTGGAAACTTTCCATAAACTTCATTTATAATGGAAAACAAGATTTACGTGAAAAAGTGGATATTGACAACAAATAGGAAAATTAAGAAGACTAATTAAAAATGAGGAAATAGGAGGGAAAAGATAATTTGCGGGATCATGAAAACTCTATGTTCATTGCAGAATTATTCACAGTAGCTAAGACTTGGAAACAACTGAAGTGTCCTTCAATAGGGAACTGGATAGAGGTGTGATGCACACTACTCAGCCATAGAAAAGACGGAACACTACCATTTGCGACAACATGGGCGGACCTTGAGAATATCATGCTAAGTGAAATAAGCCAGATGGAAAAGGACAAGAACCATATGATTTCACTCATATGTGGGATACAGAACAGAAAGCAACAAACAGACAAACAAATAAATCTGACAGACACAGAAAATGGAAGGGTGATTACCAGAGGGGGAGGGGGTGTGGGGGAGAATGAAGAGGGTAAAGGTCAAATATATGGTGACAAAAGGAGCCTAGACTTTGGGTGGTGAGCACATAATCAATATACTGATGACATATTATAGAATTGTACCTTTGAAAATTATATAAACTTAAAAACCTATGTCACCACAATAAATTTAATAAAAAGGCATGATAGAATTGCTTTGTCTACCTCACAAAGTTGTAGCAAAACTCTAAAGAAATCATAAAAAATTACTTCCTTAGATTTCCTTTGAGTACCATCAACATTTTAAAAAAGTCAATTTTTACCAAATACACCCCCACTCTTTCTCAAACTTCCAAATTCTCCTTTTCATGACTCACGTTGGGGCCCGAGCGCCTGCTGCCTGTTTTCTTAGGATCGTCCTGCACTGGGGACAGTCCTGTGTGCTTCCTCCTTTTCAGGCCACTTTGTTTTTCTTTCTGGCTCATATTGTTTGTCTTCATGAATGACAGACTACATGATTTAAATGGCAAAGATTAACAAAAAAGATAACGGTTTAAAAAAAATGGACAATGATCAGACCTGCTGGAAGGAAACTACAGAGGTGGGGCGGGGTGGAGGGCCTGGCACGACCGCTGTCTTGACTGCGGTGGCAGTTGCCCAGCTACTAGTTTTTGGCAGCACTCATAGAACCGTACTTCACAAAGGAAGAATTTCTGCTGCATGTAAATTATCCCTCAATTAAACAAATAAGTGATCCTTAGGCTAATCAAAATTAGGGGTCATTCTATAAAATAACTGGCCTGACTCTTCAAAGAAAAAAACCAAAAATTTTTTAAAAATTGAAAAACTGTTCAAAGTTAAAGAAAACTGAAAAGACCTACTAAATGGATACCATGTGTGATCTTACGTGAGGTTCTGGCCTGAAAAAAATTGCTACAAAGGACAGAATTGGGACAATTAATGTATCTAACATACGGACTGTAGATGACAGTATTGTGTCAGTGTCACATTTCTCAAGTGTGATAATGGTACTGAGTGTAAGTCCACACCCCTGGGTCTTGGGAGACATGCACCAAATTATTGAAGGGGTGTGACGTAGGTAAACACACTTTCCAATGGCTCAGAAAGAACACACACATAGAGAAAGAACAGTAAGTTGCTATGGTAAATGCCAAAAGTCAGTATCCTGGAAAGAATAAAGGGGAGTTCTTTGAATTACTCTTCCAACTTTTCTAAAGCTTAGTTATTTCAAAATTAAAAGAAAAATTAAATGACAATGATATACTGGGTCAACACATAACACCTGGTCCAGAGATAAAGGGGTGGCTTCTTCAGATAAGAGAAAAATGCCAGGAAGGGATGGCAGATGAGCATTAGTGCAGAGATTTGCAAACTTTTTTGGAAAAGCAGAATCCAATCTGCACGTGGAAACAGAACCCAATGCCATATACAAATCAGGGCAAGTCAGAGCTGCCCCAGGGCCCCCTTGCCCACAGAGCTGTTTGAACTCCCCCGCTGAGACCCACCTGAGCCCAGGAAGCGTTCCCTGCTCCCGGGGCCAGGCCCACTCACCGTCAGTGTTCTCCAGCACAGTGCTGTGCTTCACAAAGGCCACGTCCCCTGCCCCTTCTGCCAGGCACCTGCAGAGGAGAATCCTGTGAGCCTGGGTGGGGCTGAGCACCCTGAGCCCCAGAGCCCCTGCCCATCCTCCACCTCTGGAGGCCTGGCCTGGACTGAGGGGTGGTCATGGTGGGCATGGGTTTCGCAGTCGTGCCATCTTGTGTGCCAGCTCTCCTGGTGGCTTTGCCACATTGTGGGGCCTTCCTAGCCTCATCACCTGTGAAGTGGGAATGAGAAAGTGGCTCCCATGGGGAGAGATCCTTTGCCACCTGTGTGGATCCTGTACAGTGGGACCTGGAAGGCGCAGGAGCTCCTGTGGCAGCTGCTCTCAACGGCAGCCGCAGCAGTGACACTCAGGGGGTTTGAAGATGACTCTGTCCCAAGGTAGGGGACTGGAGTAGACCTTCTCATGCCATAACAAAAGCCCTGAGAGGAAGGGTCTAGGACTTGAAGTATCCTCTATATGGCACTGCCCAGTGATGGGGGCAGGTCAGGGGCTATGAGCAAAGGTGCTGCCTGGGTCTCCATAGCCACAAATGATCAGACTGGACAGGGGGACGACACCGGGAGAGGTGGGGTATGCAACAGTCTCTGGCTTAGAGGACAGAGACCTGTTTTTCTCTTTGTGCTAAAAACTGCATTTTACCCAGATCCCAGGCTGGAGCGTGGGCACCAGCAGACTTCCCTGCTTCCAGCAGAAACACTGAGGCAGGGGCGGTGAGAAGGGCTCAGCAGGCTTCCATTCCTGTCCTGGGGGGACCCAGGCCTCACTTAGGGATGGATGGGACTGCACCACAGCAGCGAAAGACTCTCTTTTGTATCCACAGCGGGCTCCTCTAAAGTGCCAGTCTGAACCAAAGGGTCCCTGACACCCTGCCCCACCCCCACCGCCCTGAGTCACCAGAATGGGGACATGGGAGTGGCAAAAGGCTGTTTTGTCATTTTCTTCTCTCTGAGCCCTTACCTCTCTAAATATACCAAACATGTTGACTTATGAGCAAATCCAGTCTGGCACACTGTGGTTTGATGTTTTTAAGTCAACCAGAGCACACCAACTGTATAAAGGCCACTTTGATGTGATGCTGCAGACACTGCCACTCCCCCAGGGCCATCTCTGCTGAGGTGTTTTTCCCCAGCTCCTGGGGCCTCAGGGCCTGACCTCTGACTCAGCCTACGGAGCGCCAGCCCTGCCCAGGCCCCTCTCACCGGAAGGCTCCGCTGTAGTCGTAGTATCTCTCCAGGGGGCTCTTGTCACATACCCCCTCCCCAGCAGCGTTGCCCTGGCAGAGGCGACACAGGGACTTGGAGTAACTGGTCTCTCCTGCTCCGGGGACACAGCTGCCCCCAAAATACTCACTGACAGCTGTGGGAAGGAGGAAGAGGGAGGTGAGCCAGCTGTACTGCTGGGTCAGACCCCTTGCCCTGTCCTCTAGGGACAGCTCAGGCCACTCAGGTGGGAGCAGAGGGCCGGGCTCCCCAGGGATGGGGCTGGATCCTTCAGGCTTCAGTTGGAGCAAAACTGGGAACCTGGTTCCAATCTGTGATTCCCAAACTGAGGCCACAAAGTGTGGGCACTGGGGAGTGACGGTTGTTATTAAAAAATGGCTCAGGGAACTAAACCATTCACCCCCAAAAGGCCGCATAGCACAACTACATGCTGTTCTCATTGAGGGTTTCATCTCAAAATCAGTATGGGTAAGCAGTCAATGAAAGCAGGGAAATTAATAAATGATCGCTTAATGAGTATGATTAATTTGACAGACAATATTCTCAAAACAGGGAGGGAGGAGAATGGAGCAGAAGGAGGTGTCAGGAGTGAAGAGGTCAACTCTGCATGGTTTCCAGGCCCTGTTTCCACCCTCTTGACAAATATTTATCCTGTGCTGAGGACGTCCCAGTGCCACTCGGGGTGAGCAGGGTGCCAGTCACCTCGTGCTCATCACCTAGCTAGACCGAGCTCTTTCAGGGTGGGTGCCCTTTCTTGGTCTTGCTTTGCATGCTCCCAGGGCAGAACACATTTAATAAATGTGTCAAGTGACTGATAAACCACACACACCTGGCCACCATCTGCGAGGACATGGATTCCAGGCGTTCTGGGGTTGTGCAGGTTTACATAGTGGTTGGGCCTGTGTGGGGGCAGTGCACACATGTGTGGGCATGTGTGTCATGTGTGTTTGTGCATGTGTGTGCATGCATGTGTGTGCACGACTGCGAGGTGCCCGCCGAGAGGTATGGAAGTTGAACTCATAATAACCACAGCTCCCTGAAGCGAGCACGTGCCCCGCGTCATGCATCATGTGAAGCATGTGCAAAGACAGTGGGTGAATTATCTTGGTCCTCCCAACCTCACAGCACTGTAGTTAATTTCCATTTTACAAGATGAGGAAACTGAAGTTCAAGGAGGCAATCTGTCTGAGGGCAGATCATCTATCTGACAGCCACATCAGTGCTTTAAAAGACTGTTGTGCCTTCTGCAAAATTCCCCCCCTTCCCTGTACCCACTCTCAGAAGCACTGGTCAGCTGCGGAGTGAACCAGGAATCAGCACTCTTGTGGACAAGGGATTTGAGGACACCCCAAACTCTTCTTGGGGAGTGGTGTGATCCCAGGAGAGCAGTTTGAGGATGTAGTGGTCATGTATCAGGGGCCACCTCATTGTTGTAGTGTCCACTGTGGAGAGATTGACACAACTGGGTGGCCAGTAGGTGACCAAGAAAAGAAGCACAAAGCATGAGAAGCAGGACGTCAGCCCAGGCTGCCAGAATGAGGGCTCTGGATTCCCAGATGAGACCCTCAGGTCTTCACCTGACTCCCCTCATGTGTTTCATTCTCAGCCACCCCGTTCAGATCACTCTGAACTCCCTTCCTGAGGAGAATTCTCTATCTGCACGAAAGCCCTGTTCTCACATCAAATGAGTCAGTCAGGGATCAGCAAGTCTCTGATTAGGTGTGTATAAGCTTTCTGGGTACAAGTCTGCAGCTTGCTTGGGTCCTGAAGAAATAGAGTTTCTGAATCTGTGAAGTTGAGGACACATTTCTGTAAATAGCAATTGGCACTAGGTCTCCACCAGTGAGAGCTGCAATTCACAATGTCCCGACATGGGCTGGGCCCTGTGTTTCAGGGTGAGGAGTGAGTGAGAGTCAATTGCCCTAAAAGAATCTTCAAGCAGAAATTAAAATGGTGGCAACCAGCATTAAAGACAGGTGGAAGTGATACCACTATTAGGTGTCTGGGAGGCCCCTGGCAGAGCTGGGACTGTGCCATTCCTTAAAGAAGGTGCAAGAAGAAGGTGAGCCTGGAGCAAGGCTGCCCTGTGAGGGAAAGAGAAGGGATGAGGCAAGGAGAGGGGAAGCCCAGAGATGTTGTAGAAGAAGTGTCTGGCCTCCAGAAGCCCTCACCTTGCAACACGTCGCAGCCCATCACTGAGAGCCTGCCGCTCTCCACCAGGTAGCCCACGGGCACATTCCAGCCCACTGTCCTGTTGATGCCCGTGTGGCAGGACTTCATCCCTTTCAGGGTGTTGATGGTCAGGTTAGAGCTCCTCTTGACCACAGCTACAGCATAATAGGAGGTACCAACATCTAGGAGGAGGAGAGGAGTGAGGACGGTGAGGGAGAAGCCACGAGAAAGGCTGGGACCCTGACTAGGAAGGCTGTGGGAGAAGGGTGTGTGCACACGTGCACAGGAACCTGTGTGTGAATGCATGTGTGGGTGGGTGTACAGGTGTGTGCGTGTGCGTGGTGTTCTAGTTCCTGAGGGAGCAATTGAGTGCGGGCCACATGTCTCATCACAGGTCCTGCCCCCCTCCAGCCTCATTTGGTAGATACTGAGATATTATTTCATTAGTTAATTTTTGCCTTTCCTTCCCAAGTTAGCTGGCACTTAGTTGATCGACATCTGTGAATGTCAGGGGGGTCCTGTAGCTGGACCAACAGCAGAAGTGGCCTGCAACTTTTGTTTTCTAAAAGTTCTCCCTTTGGAGAAGTTAGAAAGGTTGAGGGAATGGTATTGCAGTAACGGGAGGGGCAGTGGTTGGGCAAAACAGGGAGAGCAGGGTGTTGGCTTCCCTCAGATTAGAAAAATGGACTTACTAGTGCTGAGGGGAAAGGAGAGACAGGTAGGTGATAGATGGATAGAACATTGTGGTCTCACATCACTGAAGACCCTGACTGGGGTGCGTGTGGGTGCGCAGGCGTCTACAGCCTTGCAAAAGATTCCCCTGGGCCAAATGTGGCCGAGTAGGGGCCATGCAGACAAGACAGAAATGACTCATCTATGGGGACTGATGTCCAGAAGGCACCTTCTCACTAACACTCGAGTGTGAGTGCACACTCATGACTGCCCTGTGGTGGTGGGTGCCTAGGGTTAGGTTGAAGTTGAGTTCTAGAAAACAAAACCAGTGTTAGTTTTTGTGCACTTGAGTCTGGCCCTTGGCAACCTAAGTGGTCTCTTCTGGTCCCATCCTCTGATTTGCCCACTGTGCCTTTCTTTTTAGTTCCTTGAATATACTAAGCTCTTTCTTACCTGGGACTCTTGTCTGGGCTCCACTTAATGTCACCTCCCCATATAAGCCCTCCTGCCTGCTCTATTTTAAAGGTCCACCCATCCCTTATTTTCTCCCTCATGGCTTTTACTTTTTCACGCACCCACCACATCTGTAACTACAACTTTTTTGGTGTTTATTTGTTTATTTTCCGACACCTGCTCTTTGAGGGGCAGAAACTGGCTTTCTGTTGCTTACTACTCTATTGGTTATGACTGGCATTTAGTAGGTGCTTAATAAATGTGTTGCATTAATTAAAGTGGAAGATCTGTATTTGGGGCCCAAGAGGCAGGATTGTTTCTGGCTGTTGAGTGAAAAGGCTGACTGGTTTACAGACTGGACTGTGTCTTATGTCATCTGACAGTCACTAATTCAACAAGTAACCAAGAGAGACTCTGTGCTGGTGCCAAAGATGAGGACCAGGGCCTCCTCAGGGGACTCACCCTGTTGAGAACAAAGAGCAGAAGACACAAGGGGACAGAACCTTAGCAGAGTGAACTGGTGCTCTGGGAAGCAGGAAAGAGAGGACCTTTGCAGGGGTGGGAAGGCCCAGGGGAGCTTCTTGAAGGTGACAACTGTGCTGGATTGTGACAGGCTAGGCACTGGACAAGTGGGAGAGGTACAAAGGGCAGGCTGAGCCTGAGGCATGTCTGGTGTGAGGTGAAGGGACAGGGGCAAAGCAGCTCACATTTCCAACCCATAGCACATGTCAGGTGTTCATACATCGACAGGGATCACTATCCCCATTTTATGGTCAAGGAAATAAAGGTTGTCCAAGGTCACAGGAAGTCGCAGGAAGGGGAAGAGTTGGGACTTGTGTTTGGTGTGTTGGCTCTGCAGCTCCTGGTCACCACCTCTTGCCTGGTCCCAATAGCACTCTAGCTGCTTCTGACAGATGGCTCCTCAAGTGTGGGGCGGCCAGGTATTACTGATATTTGCCCAAGGCAATCATGCCCAACACTACATCAGGCATGGGGAAGGCCCTCAGTAAGAGTTTGTGGGTGAAAATTAGGGGTCTTCTGGGATCCCCACGAGGAAGAACAGGTACAGATCAGCCTTCTGTGTCTCCGGCACCCTCGCTCTTGGGGAAAGGGGCATGTCAAGAGAGATTTAGGGGGGGCTTTTGAAAGTTTGTGTGACCAGGACTCTAGGACTGCTCTGGGGAGACGGCTACTGACCAGCCCCAGGGCTTCATGGTTGGGCAAGGCCCAGCAAGGACACACTGCTGAGTGACCTTCTCTCTCCTCCCACTCCTCCTCCCACTCGGCCCTCTGACCTTGGTCATACACTTCACCCACCACGGGCTTCAGGCCGTGCTCCTTCCCTGCCTCATAAATGGCTCCTCCATCCAAAGTGATGGCGTCAGCTTCCCCAGCCTGCTGGGAACAAGTGATTCAGCCCCATCTCGCCACTCCCCACCCCTCCGAGCTAACTCAGGGAGAAGCTCAGGGACACCCACCTAGGGCCCCTTGCAAAGCCTCGGAGGTCCACACTGGTCCTCTTAGTCTGGCCTAGGAGCCCTTTCCTGGATCAGCCTTGCAGGCCCCTCCTCCACCAGAGTGTAGGGGTCTCCCCCTTACCAAACCCAAGGGCTCACCTTGTTTTTCGAATTAGTTATTTGAAAAATATCATGAATTTTATAGGACTTACAGTAGATGTACACAGTAAAAAAAAAAAAATCAGATAGTACAAAATGGTATGTAGTGAAAAGTGAGTCTTCCTCACTCTTGTTTCCCAGCCCCCGGCTACCTTGTTTCTCAGGTTTTTCTCTCTAAGATGCAGACTGAATCCCACAAATGCACGCCCTCTTCAAATTTTTCCTTTAAAACACAAATGGCAGTATACTATCAATGTGTCACAGGGTCCATGAATAGAATTACAGTCAAATATAATCGGTCTCCACCTTCACAGTGGAGCCTGACTCAAGGCCTTGGCCCGTATGGGACCAGGACTGGATTAGGCCTTGGGATGCTTCAAAGGCTGAGCTAAAGTGAAAGCCCAATTCCCTCTGTGTCTGCCCCTGAGGCTTTCCGTCACACCTTGTCCTGCTACTGAAGTCCTGCCTCTGAGTATTGGCAGTGCCAAGTGAGCAGCTCTCCTGCCACTCGGAACTACTTTCCCACTCCTGACTCATCCGCCCAAGACTGCTGGCCCCTGTTCCTTCTTCTCCAGAAATGATACAAGCCCCGTTCTGGAAAACTCCATGGCACAGAGAGTAACCACCATGGGCCACTGAGGAGTATGCTGTCTGGGCACCCCTTGGTGGGGTGGGCAGTGTCGTCAGTATAGCAGGGACCTTATGGAAGAAACACTCGGCCTCTCAGATACCTTTCCCCACTGGCGCCCATCTGAGCAGGCGCCCACTCTGGGGCCTCCCAGTGCCTGGCCTGGGCCTGTGCAGGAAACAAGCTGGCCCTTGTTGCCTGGGAAACTCAGGAGATCCTATCACCCAACCCTGGCAGGGGGACATTGGTGCCTTTCCCAGTGAATGAGGCTGTTGTGTGCTCCCTTCTGAGTCAGAGCCCTCTCCCCTGGCCGGTGGAGGTGCCAGAGCGGAAGGGAGAGGACTCACCGTGATGAGCTGGATGCAGTGGTCAGCTGAGGTGCCCTGGATACACAGGAGGGAGGGCTGGATCCTGGCTCTCTGGAAGGCCTTGCTCATGTCGCTGCATTTCTGCTGCTCCGGGTCTGAGGTGGTGCACCACTGCACCTCTATCCCGCTGAGGGCTGGGGGTAGGGGACAGTGAAGCCCAGCTCCCCAAGGGCATCCCCAGCCCCCAATGAAGAGGATGGCTCCAGCAGCTCTTCCTGACTCAGTCCTCAGCCGCAGCACAGCCTTGTCACTGGGAAGCAGCTCGCTACTTCCCACCCCTCTTGGCACCTCTGTGTTCTCCAACAGAGTGCTGGACTGGGTTCCTCACTAAGCAGTGTCCCTGGGCCCTCATGCACTGAGACAAGGGCCAGGGGAGTGGTATAGCTGCCCTTGAGGAGCCTTGCACCCTCTTGGAGCATCTGTGATTATGCCCCTTGCACAGCCACCCTCAGGGGGCACAGTGCTGGGACAGTCAGATTCAAGTTACTGCTCCTCTAGCAGGAGGCTTCAAGGCAACTTATTTAACCTCTCTGAGGCTGTTTTGTCGTCTTTAGGGAAAGCGAATGAGAAAACCCACTTTCTGTGTTGTAAATAAACCTATGCTGAGCCAGGACACACAGTCCTCAGCGGACTTCCGCTCAGGCCCCTCTTTCTGGTAGGGACCCATGTCAGAGTCCCAAAGAGCTCCCAGCCCCCTCCCCTACTCATCCTGCCCAGCCAGGACTGGCGGGGAGGCCTGTATTCCCCGCGAGGTTTTGGAGCCAGTTTCCGCCCCCTAGGGACCAGGTCACACCCTCCAGGCATCCCCACTCCAAGGGTCAAGACTGCGGGGTCCACAGCCTGCCTTCTCCCGCAGCACCCGGAATGTGGGCCGACCCTCCCTGTAGCGCTCCAGGACTGCACCCTGGCAGGCCGGGCAACCGCCAAACTCGGGCCCTCGATCCCTGCGAACAGCGACCTGAAGTCCGGCGTCAGTCTCATAGTCCGAACCCTGACTACCTTGGGAGGCGGCGGTGCGGGAGCACGGGGGCCCTGCCTGTGCCTCCTTTTCATCCCTGCGCCCTGCAGGGCGCCCTGGAGCAGTTTCCTGGGAGGCGTCTCACCCCTTCTCTCATTCCCTGGACTCCTCCCATCTCCCTCCCCGAGGTGACTCTGGAGAAGTAGAGCCGCTCTGGCCCCTAAACCCCCCTCTGGCATCCATGCTTATCAGGGGCGTTCAGCCTCCGACGTCCCCCCGACATTCCCAGCCTCTCCCCTCCACGCCTTTGCCGGAGCCTCTCCTTGGCGCATCAGAAGGTCCGCTTTTTCGAGGCCCAGCTCAAGGCCACTTCCTCCACTGAGCTCTCCAGACATCCCAGTGTGTCTGGGTCAGTGCTAGATTCCTCTATCGTCCTCATCCGCTAGACCCGTGGCCAGGACACAGTTCCCAGCTCCAGGACCCCCGCCCGGGTCCCTGCTCCCACTGCCGAGCGGAGGGGCCTCACCGGTGCGCAGGACTAGGAAGAGCCACAGAACCACACTCAGGCCCCGCATGGTGCTGTCTAGAGCGGGTTGAGTGCGTGCAGGTTGGGTCCAGGTCTGGATCAGAGTGGGTCAGCAGCAGCTGGAGCTTTCTCCCTCCTTCCTCCTTGCACGGGCTCGCAGCTACTTTAAGTGTGTCTGGGGCGTGTCCTGAAGTGTCCACGCCCCTAGGGCGCACCAGCCCACCCAGACTGGATACCTGGGATGACCAGACTGGCATTGGCCTTCTCTCTGGCGCCCCTTGCTGGGGCCTCGGCTAGTGTGGGGGTTGAGTTTCACCGTTGGGCTGTCTGGATCCCGGGTGCTCCTAGCCCTGGGCAGCACACTCAGCTGTCCAAGGGTCTGGTATCTGCTCTCTGGGGCCTGATTCCCTCAAGTCACAGGCTGTTCCTTCCACGGCTGTCTCTCCTGAACAGTCGCCTGGTCTGCGGGAGCATCTGTACTTCCTCTTGTCCTAGAAAGACCCCAAATATGTTGCACTGAAGAGGGAAAAAGCTCTGATTTGGGGGGAAGAAGAGGTCAGAAGCCAAGAGTATGAGTTGGACGGAAGTGTGAAGGCCATTGAATTTATTCACCAGCCTCTCTTCAAGCACACATTGAACTGAGGAGACTCTGGGGACACAGAGATGGACCCTGGTAGATGCGGTCATAGCTGGGAAGCACCTGGCAATAGGGGTATTTCACATTCTAGGCCACTGCCTCTTCTTGGACCTAAACAGAGGAAGTGACTTGCCCCAGGCCACACATTTAGTCAGTGAAAGAGCTGGAACTAGAACCCAGGTCCCAGCAGAGCCAGGCTCCTTCCATCACTCTTTGGAAGGTGGGAAGAAGACTAAAGGGGCTGGGTGGGGGGAGGAGGAAATAGAAGAGAGCAAAGCAGATGAGAAGAGGAAGCAAATGAGGAAGGTGAGGGAGGAAAGGATGGGGGGTTGTCTATTTTTCTAGGCCAGTGGTTTTCAGAGTGTGGTCCCCAGAATAGCAGCAGCAGTACCACCTTGAACTTGTTAGATATGCTAATTCTCAGGCTCACCTCTGACCCACTGAATCAAAAACTCTGGGGGAAAGGGCCAAAATGTATGTTTTTGATTCTGGTGCACAGCAGAGTTTGAGAACCACTGTTGGTAGACCAGACTGTAGTTCTCCATGTGTGCTGGGGATGTGGAGAATGGACTGCAGAAATCCTTACTCAGTCGTCCACCTTCATTTATGTCTTTTTTTTAATCACCTCCTCGAGAGTACACGGGACTGAGATCCTCCCTGTCTTGGGTAGAGGACACATGTGATAAGAACTCTTAGTGAGAAAGAAGGACTCCTGGGTCTGAGTCTGTCAATCCTTGGGCCCGCTCTGCTCCTGGGGAAGGGAGCCCTGGCTCCTCTAACTGGGCCATGAAGCTGCTGCTTCTCACACATGGAAATGATTATGGGGCCTGGACTCCAGGAGACCTGAGTTCTCCTTTTATCACTCACTCTGTGACCTCGGCCAAGTTCCTTCTGTCTGGGCTTCATATGTAAAAGGTAAATCATGACGACACTGTGCCATTCTTCTTCCCCTAATAGCTGACTGCTCTGGAGAATCTGAGGGACATTTGTGGTGCAAGCTGTTTTTCCATCCCCAGCTGGGTTCACCGAGGGCAGGAGGCACCATGGATAGCAGGTGGCCCTGGCGGGGGGTGGGAGGTGGGGTGTGGGGTGGGCTGGGCTATGGCCTGTCCTAAGAGGTTAGAATAAATAAAGTGTCCTTAGCAAGCCTCACCCTCCTGACTGTGGGGATGAAAATTCATTTCACACACCCCATGAGCAACCAGAAGGTATTGGCAGGATTTACATTCATTTAGGTTGTTCCTTTAGCAAAACTCCAGGTGACAGTCTGCTAGGGTGTGAGACAGCTACAACCTAAGAGCTTGGTGAGCCCTTTCACAGTGAGGTCCTTTCCCTCAACTGTGACTCATCAGTGGATCTGCTGATCAGGCTTCCAGATCAGGCCCATTTGCCTGGCTCTAATAGGCACATAGCTTCAAATTGACACCTGCACATAATGGGGAATTCTGCCTCAGCTTGAGCCTGGATCCTGCCATTTCTCAGATGTAGACATACCTGGGTGATCAGAGGAATGTGTGAGGTGCAATGAGTGTATAATCAGCCAGTAGTTTAACCAAGGAACAACCTTATAGAGAACTAGAAGCACTGAGGTTAACTGGGTCTCCATTCTGGACTCACTGAAGTGTAAGAGTATAAAAAAATACAATAACTGGTTTCACTAACACTCCTGTAAGGTGTTGGGGCCAAGCAACACTGCTTTGGCACCCCCGACCCTATTCCAGGATATGAAATACAAAGAGCTCTTCTGCACTCTGCCGAAGATATAGCTCTGGCATTCCAAGGATTCAGGGTGCCCACCAGCATGGAGCTTGCTTGTCTGCAAGCTGGAATACACTAGAGGCAGCCTGTGGGGACTCAGAAAGAAGAGGGGCCTTTGATATGGAGCAGAGAACCTGTACTGGTGTGATGAGGGGGCTAATGAGCCAGCAAAATGAGGATGGACAATTCTTTTACCCAGAATCTTACAAAAATTAGTATTTTTTTCATTTCAACAAACCATACTTTATATTTAAATGGGCTGTAATGTCTTTAATGAAGAACACATCCAAACAATTTTTGTTCTGGGGATGTTTGGATGGGCTGGTATGCATAGAGAAAATTAGGAAGGGTGAATATTCGCAGCAGTAAATGTGTTATCAAAGGATACGCACTCTCACAGTAAGTCTTTACTTAGTGTCGTTGGTAAGCTCTTGGAAACTGTAACTCTAAGGAAAACAACATATAATGAAATCAATTTTACCATAGGCTGATCGATTGATATAAATGAGTTACGTTCCTTCGGCATATTGCTGGTCAAAAAAACATTTCTAAGCCTCAAAATAAAGACCCAAACACTTCTAATATTAAGCTTTGAAATAAATGTGAACTATACATACATTTAAGATTAATAAGAACAAGTAAGACAGCTGTTTTCCAACTTGCTTATTTCAGTTCAGGGACTCCAGTGGGCACAGCCTACGCTGACATTCAACCCTAGATGGGCTGCTCACACAGGGCACACTCACACACACTCACTCAGATAGAGGAAGTGGAGACACCCCAGTTCCCGTCATGTGCACATTTGGGGATGTGGGAGGAAACTGGAGTCATCCGGAGAAAACGCGCATAGACACGGGGGTCGTGCAAACTCCGTACAGACAGTGGCACCAGGGGGAAGGGTCTTTTCTTATCAATGTTATGATGAAATGATGTTATTTGAGGACCTGCTGTACTTCTGACATCATTTACCGTGCATTTGTTGGCTGGTTAACACATCGGAATTTGTATATTGAGATCAATGGTAGAATGATTGAGCATTTTTGTGAACAAAAGCTTTTGCCTCTTTACAAGTATTTTCTCTAGGAAGATGGACTTAGAGGAAGCCTATTCATTGGGCTACGTATTCCATGTGCAAGCGTTTCAAAGGCAGATCCTGTGCTTGTTCTCTCTGTATTCATCGCAGTGTCTTGAAGTTGGTGAATAGTTTCTAATTGTGAATAAGTTTCAGGACATCATTAACTATCGTTAAAGTGCCTCATGCTACTGAAGAAGAATGACTGAGAAGAGCCACAAAATTTGAGGCCTAGGAAGTCCCCAGACAGCTTTCAGTGGTTTCTGTGGCGTTTCAAGGGCTGAGGTGTGGCCAGGAGGCTAACTCCGTGGCAGGGCATGGGGGTGTGTCTGGGGGTGTTGTCTACCACCATTCCCAGTGTCTGGCATCATGCCTGGAATACAGTAGGCACACAATAAATGACTAGAAAAGTGGACAGAGTGTCTCAAGCAAGATACTTGGCTAAGAAAGGAAAAGGAAAACATTGCTTTCATGGGATTCAGGGTCAAGGGAAAGTTTTTCTAGGATAGGGGTTATTTGATCATACAGTCAGAGCACAAGCAGCCCGTGGATGAAGGAAACTAAAGATACAGGAAAAGGGTAACTGAGGAAGATGTGAGGGATAAGATCAGGTGGACTTGCATTGAGTTCTTGAAAGGAAAACAAAATGTTTCTTCCTTGGAGTTGGGAACAAAGAGGGGCAGGAAAGGCTCCAACTGCGCCAACCCTGCATTCAGGTGTAAGTCCCTTACGTGGGAACTCAGTTATTATTTTAATGATCAAATCACAGATTTTTAGTCTCTGAAAAATTTCCTTGTAGTCCAGACTTTAAATTGTAAAGGTTCCAATATTAACTCTGGAGATAAATCTCCACCTATTTCATTGAATATAAAGTTTAATCTGAGTAGAAACCAGTACAAAAGAGGTCAAGAGGAAAGATGTAACATCAAGAATACTATATTTGGCTCTGTCACTAAGACTTTCAGAGAAATTATTCATTCCCTAGCTATTTCCAAGGAGGGTTATAGGTGACTTATAATGAAAACATAGGCACAAGGAAGATAAAATTGATACAAAAGATAAAAATCACAAAGCACTTTCAGGAAGATTATGCCAGGAACCAGAAAGGACTATAATTAAACAACAAAAAAATTTAGCTCATTTAAGATTTAGAGTCGGACCTCTTTATCCACTCCCATTCCTTCCTCCATCCCCCACTGGTACTAATTTACAAATGAAGTCACTGCCAACACTTACACAAGGCTGTTTTTAGCTAAGAGCCATAGCAGTAAAAACTTCTAGGCTATGCAGCAGTCTGAAGGCTCTGGAGAAGTACAGGAGTTATGCATTCTGATCATCTGTAATGTGTGCGTCACTGGGGCAGAGGAACACAAGGAGGAGGCCATCTAGTTTGAGACAAACCACACACCTGAAGAGGTAAAAGGCAGCAGAGGAAGCCCATGTTCAGTGTTTAGTGGACACCCAGTATGTGCTGCAGGAATTCAGGCAACAAGGGCTATGGCTGGGAAGGCTTCCGCAGGAGGTTGGATTTAGGGTAAGCCTTGAAGAAAGGGCTTTGATAAGGGGACTTGGGTGGGGAGGACACAATAATCAGCAAGGTAGTAATCTGCATGACCCACAGCCACAAGACCAGCACTGCAGAGGGTGTGTGAATAAGAGGTATGGCTGGGGAGATAGGTGGTAGTAGATTATTTATTGACCACATATGTACTCTGTTCCAGGAACTATGAAGGGAAGTGAATTATCTTGGAATTTAGGGTTCATGAAGGTCATTGAGGAGAGCAGCACAATCCAAAATGCATTTTAGGAAAAGTCATCTGGTGGATGGCTGATCAGCAGGGGAGCAAAGTAGAGATTGAGAGATGACTAAAGGGGTCACTGGAATAAGTCAGGTCTGGGAATGAAGGTGGATTAGGGACTTGGATTAGAAAGATGCCCATGGAAATGGTAGCTCCCCTCAAAAAAAAAATTGAGGAAGGATCAATAGTATTTGGTGACTGGATACTTGGGGATGAAAAATGTTAAGAAGCACTAAGGTTAAAACTTGGGTGATGGAGAGAATATCCTATTAATTATAAACTGTTATTAGCCACAAGAAAAATAGTTAAATGGTTAGTAAAGCTTTTTCCTAGTAAGGGTAAGTGAGGAATGTCAGATCAACCAGATCTGACTCAAGAACTGAACTTGCAGAGAAAGAATGGAATCTGTCATCAAGAAATATCTTTTTTAACCTTAAGTACCACTAGGGAGGTAGATATTTTTGATCAAGTAACTCACAAGATTTAGAAAACCTTTTTGTAGAGATTTGTAGTGTGGAACATGTGGGGCTTAAGTTGTCTTCAGCTCTCCCATCTGTGAGGTAAATGAATCTAATTTTAGACATTATAAAGAAGGATTACATCACTCGCTCTAATCTTTTCTTCATCAGAATGTTCGCTATATCTTGTTTCACATGCTAATTGTACAGACTGCTATGCAGTTAAAAAACCATTTTACTGCTGTTAAAAATTATCCAAACGAAATTGGTCATTAACACTTGATTAGCAAAAATAGGGGTGAATATATGCTCCATTTGAGTAGTTTATTCCTACCTAGGCTAAAGACTAGTAATTCCTAAGGTGTAGTTAGAGCCATTTTAAAGGACTGACCTAATATTTTTTAAAAACACACATAAGAATCATGTCATATTGTGATAATAATGAAAAAGACCAGCAAGGTCAGGTGTGCTATCAGTATGTCAGAAGGTTGAGTATCCAATTGTCACTCAGAGCCAGCTCTGGTTCAAGGATTCCCTAAGTACGTTGTACTAGAATTAGATTTCTGTTAATCACATAATATTAGTAACATTTAAGATGAAGAGTTTACCACCTAAAGAATATTGGCAGATGAAAAAAATCTTTATTGCCTTTAGAGAGAGAAGACAGGGGAGAGAGGAGAGAGGGAGGGAGGAAAGGAGAGGGAGGGAAGGGGGTGGGGAGAGAGAGAAACATCACTGATTGGTTGCCTCCCATACTTGCCCAGAGTAGGAATGTGCCCTGACCAAGAACTGAACTCAGACCTTCTGGTGTACAGAACTATGCTCCAACCCACTGAGAACCCCAGCCAGGGTGGTAGTTAATAAGGAACAATCCTTTAGTGCTCCACAAAGCAGATTTTCTTAAAAGATTAAGGCTGTCTTGGTGGACTGTTTCCTAAACTGAAAGGTTATTAGACAATTTCACCTTTAACACATGGCTGTTTTCATTTGTTGCTTGGATTTCTCATTTACTGCTGTCCTAAATATACTATCTATTTCCCTTAGGACACGGGTACCAAGAATCTGGCGCCCGTCATTGGTACATTCAGCTATTGGATCGCCTGCTATTCCTGGGAATTTGAAATTCTAAATCCTAATTGCTTATTCTTGCAGTCTCCAACTTTAGGAACAAATTTGTCCTATAAACAGGCTCTTGAATTCTATTGTTCCGCATTTAGTTTGTTTTAGGACGACAGGCTCCTGTGCAACTGCCCAAATGCGTGGGTGCTCCCTGTAGTAAGAGAGGTGGAGTGGTGGAGGGCCTGGCATGGGTGTCAGGTCAATAACCTGTTTCTGTTCTTGTTCCTACAGCCCTTGAGTTGCCAAAAAGTACAAAGATACAGAAGGATAAATGAGAAATAATCCCAAAGTCTAATTAGTGAATGGGAGTATATCCATTAATGAATAATTGATATATGCAACAACATGGATGACTCTTGGATGCATTTTGCTAAGTGAAAGAAGCTATATCCAGAATGCTACAATGACTTTTTGGGGAAGGTAAAACTATAGGCATTGAGGAAAAAAATCAGTGGTTGTCAGAAGTTGGGGGTGGGAGAAGGTATTGACTATAGAGGGGCAAATATGAAAAAAATTTTGGGATAATGGAACTGTTTTGTATTCTGGATTGTGGGGTAGTTACATGACTCTATTATAATGTCAAAACTCATAGACCTGTACAACATAAAGAGAATTTTATAGTACATAAATTAAAAAAAAAATAGGATAGTGGTTTCATTTGGAGTTGTAGTACACTTGGAGAAACCCGAGGGGTGGGGTTGGCATGCCCAAGATGCTGGTCATATTTTTTTGAGCTTCATGCTGGTTGCTACCTGGATGTTTGTTCATTGAGGTATATGTAGTCTTATAATATTAATACATTTTATATATGTACGCTTCAATAAAAAGTACATAAAAAAAGATAGAATTCCAGCCTTCACTGTCCTCTGGTCTCCTTTCCCTAATTTTTCCCATGTGTTTTACTGTTATGGGTAATAGAAACTACTAGAAAAGTCACAGCATTAAGCTCTTCCTGGTCAGGTTTGGTATTTGTTCTTAAATGTCTTGAACAATACCACATTACCTGACCACCAATTCTGTTCACCATGCTGTTTAGCAGATCAGGATCTGTTCTGCCAGCTCTCAGGTATGTATCTGGGGATGGAATGGAGAAAGAGCTGGTAGTGAAAAGTAAACAAGAAAGTAGGCAATGAGTAAATAGTGACTCTTCCAGTTTTAGTCAAATGGAATGAAAGAAAATGTATCTTCTGGGTGATTTAAATAATCTTTCTCAGGCCTGTTTCTAGACTCTCAATAACAAATATTTTGGAGAATTGCTATGGATTGCTGGGTCTAGCACTGTGCAGAGATGTGAGAATAGTTTATAAAATCATGATGTCTTCCAATTCCATGCCAAGTTAGGGTAGATCAAAGTCACAGCATCTCTGACAAAGAGTACGGATCCTTAGAGGAAGAGATGAGTAAACATGATTATAGAAAGTGAAATGTAAATAACTTCTTCACTGGAAATCTGTCAAAAATTTCTCTAGGGCTGACGAAGACCACATTCTTTTCAGTTTTCTGCTACCAGTGATAAACACAACAGAGCAAGAGGAATAATAGGGAGTATTGAGTCAAGTCCTGTGGTTGGTTTTTTTTGTGCACACTAATTTAACACTTAGAACATTCCTACAAGGTAGTTATTTGAATTTCATTTAAAATAAACTAAAATGAAAGCTCAGGTTAATTTGTACAAGGGGACTTTAAACAATTCCAGGCTTCTGATTCCAAATGAAAAGGGAATGAACTTTCAGTGTGTACTAAGTGCTAGCTAAGATTTGTAATCTTATTCTCAAATTATGTCCATATTACAGATATGTAAAAAGAAAGAAGAATGATGCAACTAGCCCAGGGTTAGTTACATAACCAGTAAGCAGCAGAGCTGGCATTCAAATTAAGCTCTGATTCCACAGTCCACATTCTTCACATTATAGTACTCTACTGCCAAAGAAATGAGAGCTATGTTATGCAATTCTGTAGGGAGATAAATGAAATCTTCAACATTGGATTAAACCACAAGATAAACTCATGTTCAAAAAGTAACATTCATGTTTTTCTCTCATCTTTCAAATTCAAACACCTCAATAAAATCTTCTAAATTTACTGACATTTGCTTTCTTTTAATCAGTAAATTCAAAACTTGAGGGACACATAACCCATTAAATTCAGCTCACAGCATGGAATGCAAAGAAACTGGTATGGTAGGAAAACCACTGTTCCAGGAGCCAGGAGAAAAAGATGCTAATTCTGGCTCTGTTCTTGATTTGCAGTGTAACTTTGGTTAAGACATTGGGATCTCTGGGCTTCTGTTTCACCACATGTAAATTAAAAAGTACTCAAGGCAGAGAATCTTGGAAGGTAACTGTTTAATACTTTACAAAACAAATTTTCCTCATGTGTGAAGTCCCCAAGTTGCCATATTTGGAGTTTAAATACTATGTAGTGGTTTAGCAGGTATTTGTTTTTATTTAATATTTTTATTGATTTCAGAGAGAGAGGAAGGGGGAGAGAAACACTGACATGAGAGAAACACTGACTGGTCATCTCCCACACCCCCCCGACCTGGGACCAACAACGTAGGCATGTGCCTGGAGTGGGAATTGAATCGGTGACCTTCTGGTTTACAAGACGACATTCCAACTGAGCCACACTGGCCAGAGCAGCAATTAGTGCTTTTATTAACAACTCTATGCAATCTATAAAGCTGCACAAAAATTCATACAGTTGACAAACATGAGGGCTAGTTGGGGGAGGCTGACCCTTCATGCAGTTGGAAACCCACGTGCAACTTTTTTAAATCCTTATGTGAGGACATGCTTATTGATTTTTAGAGAAAGGGTAAGAGAGAGAGAGAAAGAAACATCAATTGGTTGCTTCTTGTATGTACCCCGAGAGGGAACTGAACCCACAACCTAGGCATGTGCCCTGACTGGGATTCAAACCCATGACTTTTTGGTTTATGAGATGATGCGCCAACCAACTGAGCCACACTGAGCAGGGCTGCATATAACTTTTGATTCCCCTAAAACTCAACTACAGTTGTCCCTCAGTATCAAGGAACCACCTACAGATACCAAAATCCATGGATGCTCAAGCTCCTCATATAAAATGGCATAGAACAATGCACACAGTCAGCCCTCCATATTTGGATTCCCAATCCATGGTTGGCTGAATCTACAAATGGGAAACTTCGGGATAGGAAAGGTCAACTGTATATTCATTGAAAAAAAAACATCCACATATAAAGTGGACCTCTACAGTTGAAACCCATGTTGTTGAAAGGTCAACTGTATTTTCTTACCAAAAATTAAAAAAAAAAAACCCACCTAGCAAGGTCATCCATAAAGCAATATGATATATTCTGACACATAAATGGCATCATTTTATAACCTCTTGATATTTTATAACATGTGACTAGTAAATACTTCCAAACGGCTTACGTGGAGGTTTTGCTGTAAGGTAATTTCTGGGGCTTATGAATTATTTTACAATAATTTTCTTCTAGCTTGTTTAGTTTGGTACCAATCTACTGTATTTAGTTTAAGAGCTATAGTACATAGTTCAGTGTGTTAACATACTTAATTCCAAAGCCTACAGGAGAAATTTCAACTAACTTGCCTAACAGCTCTTGAATACATTTTAAAAATTATGTGATACATCAAACTTTTACAAGAAAATGTTAGCTTGTAAAATAATTTTTTCTTTCAGAATTCAAGACACATTTAACATGGATTTTACAATAAAGTTTATTAGTTGTTCTCCTCTTTTTCATGAATGGAATGGATAATAATGATAATTCCTTACAAACTAGTACTCATTTAAGAAATTGTAATGTGGGGGTTTCAAAAACATATTTAATAGACAATGCCAAAAAAGCAATGGGCAGCTAAACAATATTATTAGTATAAAAGACCAGAGAAATTGATTTCTGAAATATCTTTCATTAAAATTTCTTGAAATTGCTCACCATGAAGATTTGCACAACTCTAGTCAGAACAGCCACGAGAGACGAAAGTTGTGCAGTCTGAGGGGGAAAACACACACAGGAGGCTTTTGACTGTTTGCCTATTAAAGAAAGGAGAACTGGAAGGAGAGGCAGAGGACCAAATTCAAACCCAATAACCAGAACAACAGGAACAAAAACCAACCAACCAGGAACCATTTGAAAACTTTTGTAGAAAAGAGGAGAACACACGCCCATACTTTCACTTGTAATCTAATTTCCCTAGAGGTTTCTTTCCATAATCACTTTCCGTAACTGTTTTCTGTTCACATGATTAAGGAAAATAAAGTCTAATCAGTTAATATTTAATTTAAAAACCAAACAAAAAGAGTAGGTGGCAAAAGAAATATATTTTAAATATATATGTTTGTGTGTGCAACTATGTAAAAATAATTCCCATAGTTACAGTTTAAAGAAAGTTTCATATATATATTTATATATATTTTCATTATTACAAAATAAGCAGTTATTGTGGGTAAATATTCATTAAAATCTGACTCCTAAGATTATGTTTAAAGTTTTGGACTATGAGTTGGACTCCTTTTACACTGTCATAATGATTACTACATCATCAATGTAATGTCTATTTTTTCTGTGTTTATATCTTTGAATTTTTCTCAACCTTATGCGTAAAGGGTGAGCTCCCCTAGCACCTAAACATGGCCTCAATTCAGAAACGTGATGCTCACTATGTGTGGATAATTTTTGAGAGACACTACAAACAGTGTTGTAGAAGGAGCTTAAGAACATTTAAACACTGTTATCTCTAGCAGGTGTTTTGGGAAAAAAAAACCCCTCAAACAATAAAAGACATTAACAACTCTTATGAAAAATGAATATCCCTTTTAAAATTATGAACATTAACCCAGACATTAATTTTGAAATTAAAAAACATGTCTTTCCTTATTTCTCTATAATGAAATATTTGTTGTGATAACAGAAATCAATTGAGAAAAACATCTGAGAGCTAATATATTGACCAAACCATGCTATTAAAGTTAAGCGTGCATTGTTGCTCCAAGTTTACTAAATCATTGATTAAAACCACTTTTCTTTCACTGATATTGAAATCTGAAAAAAATGTATATAAAGCTTTTCTGAAAATCTTTTAAAGTTACTTCCCCTTAAACATTAAGGAATTTTACCACAATTTCCTCATCTTCCCAAATCCTTAATAGCTGGTCAGGCCATTCCATCTTCAGTTCTGAAAAATGGCCACAAACCAACAGTGACATAAAATAATACAGATGCTACAACCTGAAGGAGACACTAGATGTCAAAAATAAGTGCAACTGCAGACCATGATGAGTGGGATATGGTTCAAAATGGAAGGAGTACTGAAGACAGATTCCAAAGGGTAAAGAAATGTCAAAGAAAATTACATTGTGGAAAAGAGAAACAGAAACATGAGTCCTCATAACTTTTCTTTTGCTGGAACCCAGATGTAAGGACCAGACTGTTCTTCTATGATCTGCTTCACTTGGTTATAAATGTCTTCCAGAGTATCACCCTGTACAATAGCTGTAATGAAATCAGAAATCTCCATTAATTGTCTATCTTTTCCATTATAATTATTGATGAGGGTAAAAGTTAAATCTTAGAAATAGTTATTCACCCAGGAAGGGATACCATTTATGTACTTTTCCCTTAGTAAAACCACTAATTTAATTAATTTTCCTATTTGTAACATATAAAAAAT
This sequence comes from Tonatia bakeri, assembly GCA_004024845.1. Lineage (NCBI taxonomy): Eukaryota > Metazoa > Chordata > Mammalia > Chiroptera > Phyllostomidae > Tonatia > Tonatia bakeri. The sequence goes on from PVIA01002539.1 coordinate 86,901, forward strand.
GTATTTTAAATAGTTATTCATCCAGGAAGGGATACCATTTATTTACTTTTTGTTTAGTAAAAACTACTAATTTCATTAATTTTCCTGTTTGTAAAATATAAAAAATGTATTTAAAAAACTGATCAGAAAGTGAGACTTGGTAATTTTTACTTTGTATATTTGGGAAATACACACTGAAGCATTTAGAGCCAAAAGAGCATCTGTCTGCAACCTACTTCTAAATGTTTCAGAAAAAAAAATATTATAAGATGTTAATATTTGGGGAATTAGGGTTAAGCATATGTAAGAATTATTGATACTAGTCTTATGATTTTTCCTTAAGTATGCAATTACATACATACATATATATATAATTTAAATCTACATATAAAGCACATAGGCTGCAATACCGTGGCACTTAATGCTACTTCCTGTTAACACCAAATATAAGCTTACCATAATTTCAAACAAACAAATCACAGTAACAACAAAAACCTGCTGAAAGATATCTAAGGAAAAATTAAAAAGACAAAATGAATGAGAGATTACTTGGGAACTGATATCAAACTCTTTTCTTTTTAAATAAATAATACCTTAAAATGAATGAAGATTTTTAAAGAATGAAAGTCAGTTTCACAGAAGAAATAAAATCTGAGTCTATTTTTCTCCAGTAATATGAGAGTTATTTTCCTGTGCATGCTGTCCTAATAACCGAAGAAACACCAAATTTCAGGATTCCTCATCACCATTACCTAGGTTAGATGTATTATTCTGAAAATGATAGTATTAATTACTACTGGTAGATGTGGGCATAGTTCAAAATCCATTTCAATGGATCACTTCATATGGCTGTAAAGCAAAATTCTATCATAAAGGGCACTGCCATATATGACGCCAACCTGTGAAATGCTCAGTAAATTCTTGTTCCAGTTTCACGGCTCTCTCAAACGTTTTTCTGGCTTGTTCTTCTGTTAGACGCTTATTCATTTCCCTATGCAAATAAATTTAGAAATTGGTAATCACTATGTTTTAATACTTTTTGAAGAAAGGTGACAAAAGACATAAAACAAAATCATGAAAAGTTCTACTGAGACTATAAATGTCATTAAAAACTAGATTCAGTCACTGAAAATGTAGCAATGTACTTGGAATGACAAAGAATTTCAACACATCTTTGTATTGGCTCAAGGCAGCCAAAAAAAAAAAAAAAAAAAAAAAAAAAAAAAAAAAAAAAAAAAAAAAAAAAAAAAAAAAAAAAAAAAAAAAAAAAAAAAAAAAAAAAAAAAAAAAAGAAAGAAAAAACCCTAAGATTTGACAGTTTTGACTTTGATACAAACTTCATATCAAAGTATGACTTACAGACTTACCTACCAATTCACAGATCCTAGTGATGTTTTTAAATAAGAAATTCCTATCTTTCAAATACAACCGAAATATACGAATGAAATCATATAATGTCTGGGACTTGTTTCAAAATAATCTGGAGTGGAGGTGTAAGGAGGTGGGGGACAGTGAAACAAGATTGATCACTGTTAGTAATTATTGTTGCAGTTGGACGATGGGCCATGGGAGTTTGTTCTCAACTTAAGAGGGAAAGCTTTCAATATTTCACCATTAAATATTATGTTTGCTTTCATGTTTTGTTGACTTTCATGATATCAAAACTGTTATTCAGTTTTGTAAATGCTTTTGTCATGAATAGATGTTAATTTTATTGAATGCTATTTCTGTATTTATTAAAATAATCATATGCTTTTATTCCTAAAATCTGTTAATGTGGTATACTGCAGTGATTTAAAAATTTGAAAACTGTGGTAAAATACACATAAAAGCTACCATTTTTACATGTACAAGTTCAATGGCATTAGTACCTTCCTTCATGCTTTTGTGTAACTATGAACACCATCCATCCCTATGATTTTTTGTCTTGTAAAACCAACACACCACACCTATTAAAAACAACTCTATTCTTACCTACCCCCACCCCACCCCTGGCAACAACCATTGTATTTTCTGTCTTTATGATTTTGACTATTCTTAAGTACCTCATGTAAGTAGAATCACATGGAATTTGTCTTTTTGAGATGGGCTTATTTTACTTAGCATATCTGCAAGGTTCACCTACCTTGTACCATATCGTAGAATTTCCTTCCTTTGTATGGTTATACCACATTTGCTTATCCATTCACTCCTTGACAAACATGTAAGTTTCTTTCATGTTTTAGCTATTGTGAATGTTACTATGAACATGGGTGTACAAAATTCAAGACACTCAATTTTTGAGTGTATATACCCAGGAATAAAATTGTTGGATCCTAGGGCAATCCTATTTTTAATTTTTTTAGAAACTGCCATACTATTTTCCATGGTAGATGTACCATTTTACATTGCTACCAACAGTGAACAGGATTCTGATTTTTCCACTGTTCACTGTTTTGTTACTATTGTTTTGATGGTAGCCATCCTAGTGTGTGTAAAGTGGTGTCTCACTGTAGTTTTGATTTGCATTTCCCTAATGAAGAGTGATGTTAAGAGTCCTTTCATGTGTTATTTCATTTGTGTATCTTTGGAGAAATGTTTATTCAAGCACTTTATTTTTGAATTAGGTTGTTTTCCTGTTGAGTTTTAGGAGTTCTCTATATATTCTGGATATTAACCCTTTATCAGATAATTTGCAAATTTTTTCCCATTCTGTGGGTTGTGTTTTTATATTGTATATTGTACCATGTTATACAGAAAACATTTAAATTATTAAGTCTAATTTTTTTTTATTATTTTGATACCTGTGCCTTTGAAGTCATAACCAAGAAATCACAGACAAATCCAGTGTTGTAAAGCTTTTGTCCTGACTTTCTTACATTTAGGTCCTTAAAACGCTTTGAGTTAGACTTTGTATGTAGTGTTAGGCAAGGTTGGTCCAGCTTTCTTTTGCATGTGGATATCCAGTTTTTCCCAGCACCATTTGTTGAAAAGACTATTCTTTCCTCCTCTGAATGGTGATGAGTCTTTGTCAAAAATCAACTGATTAGCCCTGGTTGGTGTGGCTCAGTGGATTGAACACTGGCCTGCAAACCAAAGGGTTGCTGGTTCGATTCCCAGTCAGGGCACATGCCTGTGTTGCGTGTGGGTCAGGACCCAGTAGGGGGTGCGTGAAAGGCAATTGCACATTAATGTTTCTCTCCATCTTTCTCCCTTCCTGTCTCTCTAAAAATAAAAATTTAAAAAAATCAGTTAATTACAAATGTAAGGGCTTACTTCTGAGCTATTACATTCTGCGTGTCTATGTTTAGGTCAATACTGCCCTGTAATGATTACTATGGCTTTGTAGTAAATTTTGGTATTAGCAACTGTGAGTCATTTTTCTGTTCTTTTTAAATGACTGTTTTGGCTATTTGGGTGTATCTTTAGTCCACATGCATTTTACTATGGGTTCTTCTATTTCCACAAAAAGGGTCATTGTGATTTTGATAGGAATTACAGTGTACCTGTAGATTATTTTGGGAAGTTTTGACATTTTAACAATAACTAAACTTTCTGGCCTTGGCTGGTGTGGCTACGTTGGCTGGAGCATTGTCCTGTAACTGAAAGGTTGCAGGTTTGATTCCTGGTCAGGGCACATACTAGGTTGTGGGTTTGATACCCAGTCTGGGTCCACACAGGAGGCAACCAATCGATGTTTCTCTCTTACACTGACGTTTCTCTCTCCCTTCCCCTCTCCCCCACTCTCTAAAAAACAATGAAAAAAATGTACTTCAGTAAGGATAAAAAGCAATAATTAAACCTGAACACGTACATGGAATATGTTTCCATTTATTTATCTTTTTAAATTTCTTCAGTGTTTTGTAGTTTTCATTGTACAAGCCTTTCACTTCAGTTAATCTGCAAACATTTAATTCTTTTTGATGTAATTGTAAACATAATTGCTTTTGTAATTTCAGTTTTGGATTGTTCATTGTGTACAGAAATGCAACTGATTTTTTTGTGTTGACTTTTATGCTGCTATTTTGTTCAATTTAATAGTTCTAATACGTTTTACGTGGTATCTTCAGATTTTTGTATAAGTAAGATCGTATCTGCAGAGATAATTTTACTTCTTCCTTTTCAGTCTGGATGCCCTTCCCTCCCCCCACCCCCGCCCCGGAGAGTTTTTATCTTTGATCTGGCCAGAACCTCCAGTACTATGTTAAATGGAAATGATGAAAGCAGGCATCCTTGCCTTGTTCCTGATCTTAAGAAAAAAAGTTTTCACTCTTTTACCACAGATTATGTTTGCTGTAGGTTTTTCGCATATGGCTTTTATATTGAGGTAGTTTCCTTTTCTTCCTATTTTGTTGTTTTTATAATGAAAGGGTGTTGAATATTACCAAATGCTATACCTGCATTAGTTGAAATGATTGTGTGGATTTCCCCCTTCATTTTGGTGATATGGTTTATTCTGTTGATTTTCATGTTCAATCATTCTTGCATTATAGGAATAAATCCTACTTGGTCATGGTGTATAATCCTCTTAACATACTGCTGAATTCGGGTTGCTAGCATCATGTCACTCATTTTTTCACCAATGTTCCTAAGTTACTTTGGTATGTAGTTTCTTGATGGTCTTTATATCAGGGTAATACTGTCTTCATAGTACGAGTTAGAAAGTGTTCCTTCATCTTCAATTTTTTGGAAAAGAATGAGAAGGACTAGCATTAGATTTTTAAAAAAATGTTTGGTAAAATTCACCAGAAGCCCTCTAGTTCAGGGCTTTTCTTTGTTGGGAGTTTTAAATTACTGATTCAGTCTCTTTACTAGTTACCTATCAACTCAGATTTTCTATTCCTTTGTGATTTAATCTTGGTAGATTTTGTGTTTCTATAAATTTGTCCATCTAGGTTATGTATATACTTTTTGGTGAAATTGTTCATAGTACTCTTGTAATGATTTTATTTCCATTAGTATTACTAATACTGTCCCTACTTTTATTTCATATTTTAGTAGTTTGAGTCATTTCTTTTTTTCCCTTATTTCATCTTGCTAAAGATTTGTGATTTTTTGTTGGTCTTTTCAAATAACCAACTTTTGGTTTCAGTGATTTTTCTCTGTTGTTTTCCATTTTTTCCTTTACTCCTTTTAATTATATTTCATTAATTATGTTATTACAGTTGTTCCAGTTATTCCCCCTTTGCTCCCCACCCTATCAATACAGCACCCCCAATTCCCTTAGGTAATCCTCCCACCATTGTTCATGCCCACAGGTAGGTTCTTTGGTTGCTCCATTCCCTCTAGTGTACTTTACACCTCTATGGCTATTCTGTAACTACACATTTTACTTCTTAATGCACTCACCACCTCTTTTTATTTTTTAGAGAGAGGAGAATGGAGGTAGAAAGAGGAGAGAAACAGCAACCTGTGGGTGCCTCTTGCTTGCCCCATACTGGGGACCTGGCCTGCAACCCAGGCATGTGCCTTGACTGGGAACTGAACTGGCGACCCTTTGGTTTGAAGACCGGCACTCAATCCACTAAGCCACACCAGTCATGGTTCCCTCACCTCTTCACTCATTCCCCCATAACCCTCTCACATCTGGCAACCATCAAAGCACTCTCCATAGCCATGATTCTGCCTGTTTTTCTTGTTTGCTTAGTTTGTTTTTTATATTCAATAGTTGATAGATAAGTATTTATTGCCATTTTATTGTTCATAGTCTAGATTTTTTTTTTCTCAAATGAGACCTTTCAACATTTCATATAATGGTTTGGTGATGATGAAGTCCTTTAGTTTTTTCTGGCCTGCAAAGCTCTTTATTTATTTGCCCTTCAATTCTAAATGATAGCTTTGCTGGGTAGCGCAATCTTGGCTGTAGGTCCCTGCCTTTCATGACTTTGAATATGCCTTGCAAATCCCTAGTAGCTTACAGTTTCTTTTGAGAAATCAGCTGACAGTCCTATGGAAATTCCTCTGTAGATAACTAATGGCTTTTTTTTTTTTTTTGCTTTTAAGATTTTCTCTTTAACTTTTTGCATTTTAATTATGATGTGTCTTGGAGTTAGCCTCTCTGCTTCATTTTGTTTGGGACTCTGTGCTTCCTGGACTTGTATGTCTATTTCCTTCAGCAAATTAGGTAAGTTTCCTTTCATTATTTTTTTAAATAGGTTTCCAATTTCTTGTTCTTTCTCCTCTCCTTCTAGCACCCCTATGATTCCAATGTTGGACCTCTTGAAGTTTTCCTGGAGACTGCTTACACTATGCTCTTTTTTAGAATTTTTTTTTCTTCTTGTTCTCATTGCTTCCTTATTTTGAAAATCATTGATTCTCAGCTTCATCCACTCTACAGTTGTTACCCTGTAAATTTTTCCTTAGTGTATCTTTCATTTCTGATTGGATCTTTTCTATGTTGTTGAGGTCCTCACTAAGTTCCTTGAGCATCCTTATAACCAGGTTTTGAACTCTGCATGTGATAGACTGCTTATCTCCCTTTTGTTTAGTTCTTTTTTTCCCTGGAATTTTGATGTTCTTTTATTTGGGCCATGTTTGTCTCCTGGTTTTGGCAGCCTCTCTGTAAGTACTAGGTGGAGCTACTATGACTCCCTGTCTTGGTAGTATGGCCTGAAGGGTCCAGTGGTAGAGCCTCCTCTATTGCTCAAGCTGGGTACTTGAGGTGGGCCCTTCATGTGGTTTGAGTACATCCTCCTCTTGTATTGAGCCTTGGTTGCTATTGGCAGATCTAGGAGATGGATTTACCCCAGGCTGTTAGCTGCAAGGACAGGCTGTGACCACTGACTACTAACCTCTGCCCTCCATGGAGGATCAGATGTGCAGGGGCAGGGTGGTGGTGGTTTGACATAGTGTGTGGCTGTTCACTTGAGTGCGCTGGTCCTGGGGTTTCCCAGACAGTGCAGGTAGAGGTCAGCCCCCACCTCTGTTTTGCCTAGGGCACCCTGTCTGGGCTACAAAGCAGTCTGAGATGGCTGCTACTTATGTTGTGCATGGAGATTTCCAGGTGAAGCCAAGCTGTGAATCTAGGCTGGTTGCTGCTAGTGCTGGGCTTTTAGTCACTTAGCACTGAGTTTACAGGGGCTCCAGGCTCACTTAGACTGGCTGTTGCTTGTTTTAAAGGATTTAGGAAGTTGTGAAACATGAGCCAGTACCAGCCATTCATACAGAAAAGCAGCTTGAGGAAGTCCATACACTGGGTGGGGCGGAGTCTCTGGGGATCTCCAGGGCAAGAAAAACAGTGTTAGGTTGATGGAGTCTCAGATATGGCACCAGCCTGCAGGCTCTATGGGGTAAGGTTCAGAAAAGGGACAATGTCCTTTGCCTGCCTTTCCTTCTCCCAGCTCTTGTCTTGATGCCAGACACTTCAGTTTCTCCCTGCATGCCACTGGTGCCCTTCAAGCTGCTACCCCAGTGCTAGAGCTCAGAGGGAGTGAGTCTGAGTAAGTCCATGTATGGGTTTTTAAAGAAGAACTGCATGAAACCCCAGCAGTTTCTTTTACCAACTCCATCCCTGCTGATTTTGCAGCCACAAGTTATGGGGGCTTATCTTCCTGTTATTGGGACCCTGGGCTTGGGGGTCTGGTGTGGGCCTGTGACTTCTCTCTTCAGAGAGATCCCTCCCAAAATTTTATCCACTGCATGCGGATATGGGACCAGCTTGTTCTGCATCTCTGGCCCTCCTACCATTCTGGATGGATGTGATTTAATTCTGTAGTTGTCAGACATCTATTCAGCTCAATTTCTGATGGTTCTGAGGGATGGCTGTTCTGTACTTTAGTTGTAATTTTGATGTGGTTGTGCAAGGAGACAAATCATGTTTACCTATATTGCCATCTTGACTGGAAGTTCTCTATTTTGTTGATCTCTGCCCTCAGTTTTATTTTCTTCCTTCTGCTAGCTTTGGGTTTAGTTTATTCTTTTTCTAGTCCTTAAGTTATAGTTAGGTTGTTGATTTGACATCTTTCTTTTTAATGAAAGCACTTACAGGTATATATTGCCCCTCATAGCACTATTTTTTTCTGTGTCCCATAAATTTTGATGTTGTATTTTTCATTCATTTCTAAGTAATTTCTAATTTTTCTTTGTGATTTCTTACTTGGTAAGAATGTGTTAATTTACACAATTTTGTGAGTTTTCTAGCCTTACATTTGCTATTGATTTCTAAATTCAACCTACTGTGATCAGGGAAGATACTTTGATGATATTTACATTTTAAAACACAGTGAGGCAATGTTACCTATGGGGTAACCTGAAAAACATTTCCATGTGCAAGTAAGAATGTATAAAGGGTCGGGCAAAAGTAGGTTTACAGTTCTGAGTATATGAAACAGTTTATTCTTGTGGTATTATGAATTAGTTACTATATTATTTCCCATACAAACTGTAAATCTACTTTTGCCCCACTCTGTACTCCGCTGTTGTTGGGTAGAGTGTTCAGTATGTGTCCGTTAGGTTGAGCTGATTTATTCTGTGGTTTAAGTCTTCTGTTTCTTAACTTATATTCTGTTTGGTTGTACAATCCATTATTGTGAGTGGGGTACTGAAGTCTCCAACTATTACTGTAAAATTTTCTTCCTTTAATTCTGCCAAATTTTGCTTCATATGTTAAATAATGTCATTAGTTACATAAATGTTTATAATTATTATATCTTCTTGCCATACTGAATCTTTTATTAATACATATTGTCCTTGTTGCATGTAATCTTTTTTGATTTAAAATCTATATTGTCTGGTATTAGTATAGCTACTCCTGCTCTCTTTTGGTTACTATTTGCATGGAATTAGAAATGGAGCCTGAAGATGAGACAGAATTGCTGCAATCTCATGGTAAAACTTGAATGGATGAGGAGTTGTTTCTTATGAATGAGCAAAGAAAGTTTCTTGAGATGGAATCTACTGCTGGTAAAAAGGCTGTGAAGATTGTTGAAATGACAACAAAGGGTTTAAAATAAACTTAGTTGATAAAGCAGCAGTTTACTTCAATTTTGAAAGATCTGCTGTGGGTAAAATGCTACTAAACAGCATTGTATATATATATGTATTTTTAAAGATTTAAAAAAATTGCCCTGGCTGGCGTAGCTCAGTGGATTGAGCGCGGGCTGCGAACCAGGCATCGCAGGTTTGATTCCCAGTCAGGGCACATGCCTAGGTTGCAGGCCATGTCCCCCAGCAACTGCACATTGATGTTTCTCTGTCTCTCCCTCTCCCTTCACTCTCTAAAAATAAATAAATAAAATCTTTAAAAAAAAAAAAAAGATTTAAAAAAATTTATTTACTTCTTAGAGAAAGGGGAAGGGAGGGAGAAAGAGAAGGAGAGAAAGGTCAATGTGTGAGAGACAGATCAATTGTTTACCTCACACACCCCCAACTGGGGAACCTGGCCCGCAAAACCTAGGCATGTGCTCAGACTGGGAATCGAACCTGTGATCCTTTGGTTTACAGGCCGACAATCAATCCACTGAGCCACACCAGCCACGGCAAAACAGCATTGTGTATTATAAGACAAACTGTTCATGAAAGAAAGAGTCAACTGATGTGGGAGACTTCACTACTGTCTTATTTTAAGAAATTCCCACAGCCCTCCCAGCCTTCAACAACCAGCACTGTGATCAGTCAGCAACCATTACATCAAGGCAAGACCCTTCATGGTCAAAAAGGTTATGACTTGCTGATGGCTTAGATGATGGCTAGCAATTTTTTAGCAATAAAAAATTTTTCAAAAAGATTTTATTTTTATGGAGAGGGGAACAGAGGGAGAAAGACAGGGAGGGGAACACTGATAAGTTGCTTCTTGCCCACCCCCAACTGGGGACCTGGTCTGCAACCCAGACATGTGTCCTGATTGGGAATCAAACTGGTTACCCTTTGTTTTGCGGGACGATGTCCAATCCACTGAGTCTCATCAGTCAGGGAAGCAATAGAGTATTTTTTAATTAAGGTACATACACTGTATCTTTAGATATAATGTTACTGCACACTTAATTGACTATAGTATAGTGTAAACATAACTATATGTGCTAGGAAACAAAAAAACTTGTGTGATTCACTTTATTGCTGTATTTGCTTTATTTAAGTGGTCTGGAACCAAACCTACAATATCTCTGAGGTATGCCTGTACTTTCATGTGTACTTGGAAATTGTTCCTTCTCATTACTGTAGAACAGTGATTTTCAACCTGTCCTGTGTACTGCAAGAATTTTTAAAACATGCAATACCTGACTATGCAGGAGCACTGACCTCTTTTCCTTCAGATTGTCAAATAAAAAAATGATGAAAGCCATATAACAATAGCCATCCAGTGTGAATGAATCAAAATTATACCTATTTTTTTGTCAGATTGGCAAAAAATTTAATTTTTGGTCTGCTGAATTTTAGTAGTTTATGTGTGCCATGAGATGAAAAGGTTTAAATCACTGCTGAAGAAAATTTCACTGTGTGAATATGTCATAATTTATGTATTTGATAATGGGCATTTGAATAGTTTCAAGGTTTTGGTTATTTTTAATAGTACTTGTATCAATAACCAAGTATGTCTTTGGTAAACATCTGTAAACATTTGAGTATACACCTAGGTCTACCAGGTCTTAAGTTGTGTGTATGTCAAGCTTTAGGAGATATACTATAAAAAGTTTACCAATGTGGAAGTACCAATTTACACTCCTATTAGTATTAGGAGTTTCAGTTGTTCCACATCCTTGCCAACATTTGATTATTTTCTTTTTAACTTTAACTATTTTGGTGTGTGGGTGGTAGTTTAAGACGCTGTGGTTTTAACTTGCATATGGTTAGCTGGTCACCATCTCATGTTTACTATTTGGATATCCTCTTTTGTTAAGCGTTCAAGTCTTGCTCATTTTTCTACTGGGTTGCCTGTGCTAACCTTCTTAATGTCTTCTGGATGTGCAGTGATATTCTCATTTTGATTCCTAATATATTATTTGTCTTTTTAATATTCTTTCCTTGACCTTTCTTATTAACATTTTATAGTACTTTCAAAGAGAACATTTTTGGTTTTGTTGATCCTATCATAATTTTGTTTTCTCTTTCTTTAATTTCTGCCTTCTTTGAGTTTAACTGACTGATCTTTTTCTAATTTCTCAAGATCTTAGATTTTCAACATTTCTTTCTTAATATTTGACATTCAACATTCTTTCCTAATATTTAAGGCTGTGGATTTTCCATCATCAAGGCTGCTGGATCCTCCAAATTTATTTACTTGACAATTTCATTACCATTTAGTTCAAAACATTTATTAACTTAGGCTGATTTCTTCTTTGACCTGTTCAGAAGTATAATGGTTAATTTCCAAATATATTGAGATTTTCTACTGATCTTTGCATTATTGATTTCTACTTTAATTTCATTGTGGTCAGAGAATATTTGTTTTCAATCATTTGAATTCTGTAGGTTAGCACAGGTTAGTTTTGGCAACTGTTTTATGTGCACTTCAAATACATGTGAATTTTGCAGATGTTGAGTATAGTGCTCTATATGAGTCAGGTAAAGTTTCAAATTTGTGTTGTTCTATATCCTTAATGATTTTTTGTTTTTCTTATTTTTATTACTTCTTGACTAATGTGTTAAGTTTTCCTACTATGATTGTGGAATTAATTTTTCCTGTACAGTTTTAAGTTTGCATTTATACATTTTGAAACTGTGCTATTAAATGTAAACAAATGTCTAAATATATCTCCCTGATATCAGTGAAACTTATTTGTATGAAATCTCTCTTTTATATCTCTATTAATACCTCTTGACTTAAACTATACTTTGATAGTAATATAAATCAGCTTACTTCTGCTTGATTTTGCATAGTACATCTTTTTTCTATTCTTTTTCTTGTGCCTTTAAGGTGTGTCTGATGAAAGAAATGTATGTTTCATAATGCAATATCCCAAAATGTTACCTTGGCATACTGAGTATTTTAAGATAAACAAATTTGAAAAATGGCAGGTGGAGGAAGAACTTTGACCTTCCAAAGAAGCAGGTCATAAGAGAGAGATACTTCCCTATACCTGGAGAAAAGTAGCATCTTATCTCTAAAGATGGAGGGATACTGAGAGAATCTGAATGAACAGGAGGACTAAGTTTCCCCTAGTTTACTACCCTTAGCTCACATCCTATGTCCTATCACATTTTCCCATGACTTTCTACTCTTCGTCAAACCTAGTATAAAAATGCTCACATTTAACTATTTCTTTGGGTTTTCAAATCCTTATGAAGGCTTCCATGCCATGAAAAAATTTAACAAAAAAAAGCATACTAATTTATTTAATTTATCTATCTTTTATTACAGAGACTCAGCTTAGAACCTAGAAGAATAGAAGGAAATTATTTTTTCCTCTTCTACAGAAGGAACATATAATTGTATTTTCTTCATCCATTCTGATAATTTTTGTTTTTAAATTAGACTATTTAGTCTATCATTTAATTGATGAAATATTTGGGTTCATTTATGAGTATACCATATTACTGTCTATATTCTTGTTGTCCCATCTGTTTTTTATTAACTATTTTCTCTCTTTTAGTTTTTTAAAAATTCTGTTTCTTAACCTCTAATAGTTAAGTTGTTATACTTAAGTACTTATCATTTTATTCTCTTAATGGTTACTCGGAGCTGTACTGCTCCATTCAGTAGGTACTAGCCAAATGTTACTAAACTTAAAATTATAATACATGTGATCTTATTCTTAAGTACATTAATGTTGGTGATGATAACAGTTAATATCACAGAGTGCTTATTTAATTCTCACAACAACCCTAAGAAGTTGGTATACTATTAATTTCTCCATTTCACAGATAAAGGAACTGAGATGCAGGGAGGTTAAGTAAATTACCTAATTTAGTAATTGATAGAGACTGAATCTCTACTTAGAGCCTGTTTCTTATTTACACTTACATGATATTTTCCATGGATTTGGGTTTAATAAAAATGGAGACTGGGTAAAGTTGTGCAATCTGTAATCTCTTTATGGCATTTCCAGATACATCGAGGATACAGTGTTTGCCCTAAAATAGAGGGAATAAAGAAAAAAAAACAAGTAAAGCAAATATTTTCAATTATATCAAATGTACATTTTCTACAGGTAAAAAATCTGAATTGTGATGTTTGGATGCTGTTCACTTTAAGCAAACTTGTCATTTCTGTTAGCAAATTTCAGAGGGAAAATGAAATAAAGGCAATGAATAATGACTATGTATAATTAATTTTCCATTCTCAAATATTACAAGGGAATGTAAATATAGTTCCCTTACTCTTAGCTTTTATAAACCAGTACTCTCTCAAAATGGCAACCGGTATGGGATTCCTTTTATTTTGGTGATGAAGGGCATTAAAAAAAATCCTAAGCTACCATCTTACCACTACTACCCTTTCATAAAATAATATATGATCAATAAGAAGGTAAAAAGCCTAGACTAAAGAACTTTTTACCCTGGTTGGTATGGCTCAGTAGACTGAGTGCCGGCCTGTGAAGTGAAAGGTTGCAGGTTCGATACCCAGTCAGGGCACATACCTGGCTTGCGGCCAGGTCCCCTAGTGCGGGGTACATGAGAGGCAACCACACATTTATGTTTCTCTCCCTCTTTCTCCCTCCCTTACTCTCTCTCTAAAAATAAATAAATACAATCTTTAAAAAAAGAAATTTTAAAGAGAATATATTTAGAAAACCTCACTACCAGTACTCTATCCTATTTCTAATTTTATTGGAAACTGGAAAAAACTTTATCACAAATTGACAATTGGGAAACCCAGTTCTGGATTTAAGATACTTTTGTGACATGTTTAAACACACTGACAAAGGCTATTTATATTTTTAATGATGATGAACATTTCCATGTTATAAATAAGGTAGTACTTATAACTTATCAAACATTTTTTTGATAACATTTTAAATCAGGTACTCCCCCATAATGCATTTTGTAATCTAAGGGCTTGAGTCCATTTCAGTGAATGGTAATTTCACTTCAGAAGAGTATTTAAAAGAAAAAATTTAATATTATATAAGTATTTCAATTACATAGAAAAGTACAGAGACACACATGTACCCACAATTACTTTGATCAGATATTAATATTCTACCTGCTTAGAAATTAAAAAAAGTTTTACACTAAAACATTAACATTCTATCATCCCTCCCTATACGCATGCAGAGTTTGAGAGTAAACTGCAGACATACACCCTTACCCCCCGTTTCCTAAAAACAGTTACATCTCTTAAATAACCACAGTATAATTTCAGTTGCCCATCTAATGTCTTTTACTGCAAAAGAAGAAAAAAATTTCTTGATCCACGATCACACATTACATATAATTGTAAATGTCTTTAGTTTCTGTCAAGTTTTTTAGTTTTTGTCTTTCATGATTTTGATAGTTTTAGAGAACTATAGAACATTTTTTCATAGAATATGCTTCAATTTGGGCTTGGCAAACATGCCATGTGTCCCATTAAATGGCAGGTCACACAGTTTTGGCAGAAATACCACAGAAGTGTTGTATCCTTCTCAATCCAGCACACTAGGAGGCATATGGTATCTATTTGTTCCATTACTGAGGAAGTTAATTTTGATCACTTGTTTAAGGTTTTGTCTGCCAGGTTTCTCCACTGTAAGATTACTATTTTCCCCTTTGTAACTGGTACGTATTTGCCGGGGGTTGGGGAGGGACAGTTTCAAAGTATGTAACTATCCTGTTTCTCATCAGATATTAATTCATTCACTCATTAATCTAGCACATACACTAATGAGTCTGGCCTGAAACATTACCATGGTAGTTATTAAGAAAGATTTCATCATTTCTACCTTTGTCAGTAGATATTCTAATGTAAGGCAAAGCTCTCCCTTCTACCCATTTATTTATTTATACCATTATGGACTTTTAGATTCTTACTTTATTCTCTGTTATAATTAGTTAAAATCATTTATTTTAATATTCAAATTATCCACATGTGGCCTCTGGGGGACCTGATAGGTTGGGTTCTGTGTCTTTCTGACATATCTTCATTATTTTTAAAGCACTTTCTTATTTTTCCAGCAGAGAAAATGTTCTAGACTCATCTTGTACTTTCCTGATAAGGAGTTACAATTTTTTTTTTAAATGGAGAATGATATTTAGGAGACAAAATCTAGGCACTAGATATTCTTGTTCACTAAGGAGTCATCATTTTTAGGGAACAGTGCAAGGAAACATAGATATGTATATACATACACATCTCTATTTTTACAACTATCCATATGATGATACATAGGTTTATATTCGTATCTCTAAATCCAATTCAATTATTAGAGAGTTCATACTACCCTCTCCCCTTTTCCATATTTCTAAAATCACTTCTCTAACGATAAGAAGCCTGACTCTCATTGTTGTCAATATACTAATTTGCTCAACTCTAGAATACACATTAGTTTTACAACTGTTAGCTTATACTACTCTGAAGAACAAAAGTACTAATTATTTGTTTACAGATCTTTTTGTACTTAGCCATGGTTCAGGATTATTGGGATTAATACTCTCCTCCCTTTCCTTTTTCCTTCCCCTCTTCAATGCAGTTAATTTGAAATCTAGTTTATTTAGTTCCTATTTGTATATTTTGCATTTCCACAATCTTCTGTTTTTAGTTTTCTTTTTAATACATAAAATGTTAACATAATTCTAAAAGTCAAAATTATATAACAATGGGTACTTGAAGAAATGTCACATTTCCATCCTTTCTACCTCATTCCCAATCTCCCATCCTTTCCACCCCTCCCTCTGTAGGTAATCAATCTCATTAGTTTCTGATTATTTCTATATCTTATTTTGATGTGAATTGTAAATTACAATTTTGTACCTTTTTTTCTATTATATTTTTGTCTCTATTTCCTAAATTTAATTTTAAAGTTCTTTCCTAAATTTAGAATATCAGCCCTCTGCTTGGAAACTTTGTCCGATTTTATCTTCAATCCTCACCTGAGGATGTTTATTAATTTTTACAGAAAGGAAGAGAGGGAGAGACATATCATTGTGAGAAACATCTATTGGTTGCCTCCTGTATGCACCTCAACCAAGGATTGACCCCACAACCTAGGCATCTGTCCTGACTCAGAATTGAACCTGCAACCTCTTCATGTACAGGATGACGTTCCACGAAATGAGTCACCCAACTAGGACTCTGCCAATTGTTTTCTGACCTTGGTAATAGTGTTCTCCAACAGTTTTTGGAAAAGTTTTTCTGGCCAAAATCTTTTTTAGTTTTAATGGGGTCAAATTTATCAGTCTTTTAGTGCATCTGAATTTTTTAATTCATGGTTCAAAACTTGTGCTATGACCGGGTGATATTTTCTTTCAATTTTATTAGTCTCATTTTTTGTGTGTGTATGGTGTAAAGTATTGTTTTAATCAACCAATTAATCATTTTTTCCAGTTGTCCCAGTACTATTTATCGAAAAGTCTTTTATTAAAAGCCTCAATGACTTGAGATTGCCCCTTTATTATATATTGTATTTTTATAAGCATTAGATCTTTTCTGGATTCTCTCTTCTATTCTATTGGTTTGCTTGTCCATTCATATGCCAGTACCATACTGTTTTAATTAACATTTTATGGTATGCTTTAATATCTGGTAGGGACTGAACCCTTTGTAGTTTTCTGTTGCTCTTGCTTCTCATATAACTACAATTTGACTTGTCAAGCCCCATAAAAAAGGTAGGTACTTTTATTGGGGTTGTGTTCATACACATATACAAATTAGCTTAGAGAGAAATGACAGCTTTACAATATTAAGTTGTCTTAGTTAAGGACAAGGGATAACCTTTCTGTTGTTCAAGTCTAATATTCTGTCTTTCAGGAGTGTCTTACAGATTTCCTCATGTGAGTGTGCATCTCTCATTAAATATACCATTTTATATTCTACTTCTTATATTTTAAATGAGGTTTTTTACTGTCACTATCTTCTAACTGGTTATTTTTCATGTAAATGAAAGCTATTAATTTCTGCATATTAATTTTATTTATTGCTACTTTGTTTTCCATTTTATATTTTAATTTTAAAAATTTATAATTTATTTTAGAAAACAAATTTTATAATTACTGTATGGTTTCCTAGATATACCATATTATCTAAAAATATAGTTTTACTTCTTTTACAGTTCTTATGTTTCCAACTGATTTCTCTTGTCTAAAGCACTAATATCTTGTATACAATGAATATATCAAGTAATAGTGGAGATAATGCCATACACTCAGTAGCATAGTTCCTCATCATAATGGAATTGCTTTTTGTTTCTCCCATTAAGGATTTAAAACTAAGAATATCTATGTGTCCATCCATCCATCCATCTCAATCTCTTTTTAAAAAATAACACCCATATCTAAAATTTGAGGGTATTTTTTCCCCCAGAAGAGGTATTGAATCTTACCACAATTTTTTTGGTATCTACAGATATAATGATCTGTGTCTTAGGATACATTAATGTGGTAGATTACATTAATGGATTTCCTAATATTGAGCTGACTTTAAAATCCTTTAATTCCATTTGGTTATGGCACATTATTTTTGCAATGTGGTTTTGAATTGTTTGCTAAAATATTAACACTTCTGCATTAAAATTTGTAAGTAATATTTATAATTTTCCAGTGCTCATCATGTTTTATTGGGGTCTGCCCTGCCTGGTCCAGAGCACTGGAAGCTGTAACTCCCCATGACTTAGGCTGAGTGAGAGACCTCCGGACCAGGAGCCACTAAGGAGACAAAACTTATTTATCTGGCATGAACGCTGCCTGTTCTGTGCCTGGCCTCCTATGCTCGATCAGTTAGCCAATGACAAGTAAGATTTCCCATGGGGGGAATCACCTAAGACAGGCATGATCACGAGGAAGCTTCAGGAAAGAGACTCAGGTCTGTGGAAATGAAGGGGTGATCAACATCAACCCCTGCCCCCTCGGCTTTGTCAAAGCCTGAGTTTTTGTTCTTAGATGTGAGAAATCCAAGTCTCCTGGCTGCCTTTGTCAGGCCTGTGGAAATAACAGGGGCGGTGCAGTCCAGACCAGAGTTGGCAGACCCCCGGGGTAATCAGGCCTGGGATATAGAATATGCAAGATCCTGTGAGATCTGTTTGCTGGAGGATGTTATTAAATTAGAATGTGAAGGCACAGACAGGAAACCAAAACTAACCTATGGGCCCTGTAGTCCCTTCAAATGATAAAACTCCAAACTTTGCCCAGAATCCCAGCGGGAGTTCTGTTAGAACCTTTAAACGTTACCTATTCCTTTTCATCTTTCCTGCCAGACTGTGAATCCACAAACTATCTGTATTCTTAATAAAAACCTGCTTGGGTGGAAAGTCGGGGCACTCTCCACTAGAGAGAATGGCTGTTCTGTCTCTATTTCCCCACAGGACCTGGTTGTCTCTGTGTATGTTTTTCTTGTGTTTTGACAAGCATCCCCAGCGGGGATGGATCCTGCTGGCTGGTATCTGCTACAATGTTTAAGTATCAGTATTATACTAGCTTCATAAAAGAATATTCTTGAGCAGTTTACAGAGCTTTAGGAGAATATGGAACAGTTTGCAGAGCTTTAGGACAATATGACCTCTGCGGATTTGGTAGAATTCCTCCTCTGAAGCCATCTGGATATGGTGCTTTTTTAGGGGTAGTTCCTTGCTAACTTGCTGTATTCCTCTAAAATTTTCTAATAGTTCAGTTTTGGATTTAAGAAAATTATCTATCTCAGAAAAAGTTTCTTTTCAACAAAGTTTTAAAATTTATTTATAAAAGAAACTCAAAAGTAGTCTTTTATGATTTCATAATATGTCAATGGTTATATCCCTTCTCATTTCCTATTTCTATTACTTGTACTTTTACCTTTAAAAAAAATCAGGTTAGCTAGTGGTTTGTCTATTGTGTTAATATTTTTTAGATCTTCTGTTTTTCGATTGTCTACTTTATTAATTTCTTTAAAAAGGCTTATTATTTTTATTACAAAAATATACAGTGCATTATAAAAAATTTAAGTAGTTCAGAAAGAATATGAAATTAAGTGTGTAAGTTCACATTTCCCCCAGAGTACCAGGAGGACTGTCAGGTTTTTTTTTTTTAAGTTTGATTAAGGCATCACTGACCTACAACAAGCTGCATGTATTTAAAGTACAGGCATACCTCATATTATTGTGTTATGTTTTATTACGCTTTGCAGATAATGTGTTTTCATTAACATTGAGGCAACAGCCTCCACCAACAGAAAGATTACAACTTGTTGAAGGCTCAGATGATGACTAACATGTTTTAGCAATAAGGGATTTTTAAATTAAGGTACATACATTTTTAAACGTAATACTATTGCACGCTCAATAGACAGTATGATATAAACATAATTTTTATATGCACTGGAAACCAAAAATTTCATGTGACTTGCTTTACTTAAGTATTTATCATTGTGAAATGAAACCAAACATGTAATATCCCTGAGGTATGCCTGTATACAATTTGGTAAGTTTTGACATGTGTCAACATCCTGACATCATCAATACAATCAAGATAATAACCGTTATCATTCACCACCAAAAGTTTCCTTACTCCTCTTTTATTCTCTCTCAAATTCCTCCCCAAGCAACTGCTAGTCTGCTTTCTGTTACTGTAGGTTACTGTGAAATTTCTAGAACTTTATATAAGTGGAATTATTCAGTATGTATTCTACTTCCTTCACTCAGTGTAACTGTTTGGGGATTCATCCACATCGCTGTGTATATCAATAGTTTTTTTCTGTTTATTGGTGAGTTAATACTGCGTTACGTTGTATATACCACACTTTATTCATTTGACAGTTGAGGGACATTTAGGCTGTTTTCAGTTTTTGTCCATTACAAACAGAGCTGCTATGGAAAATCACATACAAGCCTTTGTATGAACATGTGCTTTCTTTTCTCCTGGGTAAATGCCTAGAAGTGTACATTTAAACCTTTTTTTCAAACTGGTTGTATAATTTTACATTCCCACCTAACAGAGTATGACAGTTTCGAAAGCTCCATCTCTCTGTCAAACTTAGTAATGGTCAGTTTTTAAAAATTTAGTCATTCTAATAGATGTGTAGTGGCATGTACTTCATTATGATTTCAATCCATATTTCCCTAATAACTGTTATGTTTACTGGCCATCTGTGTACTTCTTGAGAAGTATCTTTTCAAACCCTTTGCTCACTTTCATTTGTTTTTAAAAAGATTTTATTTATTTTTAGAGAGAGGGGAAGGGTGGGAGAAAGAGGGAGAGAAAAATCAATCAGTTGCCTCTTGCATGCCCCAACCAGGATCTGACCCAGAACTCAGGCATGTGCCCTGACTGGAAACTGAACTGATTTGGGAGAAAATGTTCAATCCACTGAACCACACTAGTCAGGGCTCTTTGCCCATTTTTAAATTGCATTATTAGTCTTTATTGTGTTGTAAGAGTTCTTTATACATTCTGGATCTGTATCGAGAATGTGTATCCAGATATATGTGTTATGAGATATATGATTTGTGTTATGAGATATACGATTTGAAAATATTTTCTAGTATATAGGTTTTTTAAGAGCAGAAGTTTTATTTTGGATGAAATCTAATTTCTCATTCTTTTTCTTTTATGGATTGTGTTTTTGGTATATTATCTCAGAAATCTTTGCCAAACCCAAAGTCATGAAGGTTTTTTCCCCATGTTTTCTTCTAAAAGGCTTATAGTTTTAGGCTTGACATTTCTTTACATATTTGGAGTTAATCCTTTATATGGTATGAGGTACGGTTAGTCAATAATTCCAGCACCTTATGTTAAAAGACTATCTCTTCCTGGAATTCTGGTCAAGATGGTGGCATAGGCAGACATGGCTCACCTCTTCACACAACCACAGCAAAATCGCAACTAAAATGTAGAACCACCATCACTCAGAACCACCAGATATCCAGTTGAATGGGTGTCTGACAATTATAGAATTAAAGAAATCACATCCATCCAGACTGGTATGAGAGGCGTAGGCAAGGAAGGGGCTGGCCCCTACTCATGTGTGATGGATAAAAATTCTGGAGAGGTATCTCAGGAGTGAGGAGTCCCAGCCCCACACCATCCCCACCTCTCCCAACCCAGGGTTCTAGTGACAGGAAAAGAAGCCCCCATAACTTCTGGCTGCAAAAACCAGCAGGGATTGAGTTGGTGGAAAGAAACTGCTGGAGCCCCCAGCAGTACCTCTTAACTCACACAGGACTTACCTACTCACACTCACTTCCTCTGTGCTCCAGCATTGGGGTAGCAGCTTGAAAGGCACCAGTAGTATACTGGGAGAGACTGAAGTGTCTGGCAAGCAGAGGCCATTGTCTCTTTCTAAACCTTCCCCCAACACAACTGGTAAGCTGATGACATATCTGAGATTCTATCAACCTGGTTAACACTGTTAGACCCACCCTGGAGATTCCCAGAGACTCTGCCCCACCTAATGTATGGGCCCACTCAACTGACATTTCTGTATGAACAGCTAATCTTGGCTCATGCTTCACAACTTATTAAATCCCCTTAAGCAACAGCTGGTGAGCCTAGATGAACCCAAGCCTACCACTAGCAACAGCCAGCCTAGGTTCACAGCTTGGCTTTACCTGGGAATCTCAAAGCCCAGCACAAGTAGTAGCCTTCTCAGATTGCTTTGCAGCTCAGGAAGTGTGGCCCCAAGCAAAACGTAGATAGGAGCTCGCCTCGGCCTGCACCACCAGGGAAATCTTAGGGCCAGCACACCCAACGGACAACTGCAGGCCATGTGGAGCACCACCACCCTGCTCCTGCACAGCTGATTCTCCACAGAGGGCACAGGTTGGTGGTCAGTGGTCAGAGCCAACCTTGTAGCTAACTGGCCTGGGTAAATCCCTCTTATTGATCTGCCAACAGCAACCAATGCTCAACTACAAGAGAATGGTGTAAGCAGACCACACAAAGGGTATACCTTGAGACCCAGCGTGGTTGATAGGGGAGGCTGTGCCACTGGACCCAAAGGACACATATTACATTAGGCCACACAACCAATACAAGGAGTCAAAGCAGCTCTTCCTAATACACAGGAACAAACACAGGGAGGTTTAAAAACAAAATGGCAAAGAAACATGGCCCAAATGAAAGAACAGATAAAAACTCCAGAAAAAGAGCTAAACGAAATGAAGACAAGCAATCTATCAGATGCAGAGTTCAAAACACTGGTTATGCCCTGGCTGGTGTGGCTCAGTCGATACAGCCAGCCTGTGAATCAAAGGGTCACCAGTTTGACTTCCAATCTAGGGCTAATGTCTGGGTTGCAGGCCAGATCCCCAGTAGGGAGCGGATGAAAGGCAAACACACATTGATGTTTCTCACCCTCTCTTTCTCCCTCCCTTCCCCTCTCTAAAAACAAATAAAAATAATCTTAAAACAAACAAACAAACAAACAAACAAACAACCATTGGTTATAAGGATGCTCAAGGAACTTAGTGAGGACCTCAGCAGCATAAAACAGATCAAGTCAGAAACAAAGGACACACTAATTGAAATAAAGAACAATTACAGGGAAACCACAGTAGAGCGGATGAAGCTGAGAATAAAATTAATGATTTGGAACATAAGGAAGCAAAAAAACAAAAACAAAAACATACATACAAACAAAAAAAACAACCAATCAGAACAAGTAGAAAAAAGGATTAAAGAAAGTGTGGACAGCAAAATCAGCCTCCAGGACAACTTTGAAAGGTCTGACATTCGCCTTATAGGGTGCCAGATAAAGAAGAGAAAGAAATTGGAAATCTGTTTGAAAAAAATAATGAAAGAAAACTTCCCTAATTTGGTGAAGGAAACAGACACGCATTCTGGGAAGCACAGAAAGTTCCAAACAAGATGAATTCTAAGAGACCCACTCCAAGACACATCATAATTAAAATGTTAAAGGTTAAAGATAAAGAGAGAATCTTAAAAGCAACAAGAGAAAAGAAGTTAGTGAACCACAGGGGAGTTCCTTTAGACCGTCAGCTGATTTCTCAAAAGAAACTGCAGGCTGGAAGGGGTTGGCAAGAAATATTCAAAGTCAGGAAAAGCAGGGCTTTCATCAATCTAGAATGCTCTACCCAGCAAAGATATCATTTAAAATCAAGGGCAAAGAGCTTCGAAGACAGCTGGTAATAATAAAGGAGTTCATCATCATTAAACCATTATTATATGAAGTGTTATGGGACTTAAGAAAAATATCAAAACTATGAACAATAAAATGGCAAAAATTACAAATCTATCAAAAATTGAACCTAAAAAACTAAGCATATGAGAAGAACATAGAATCATGGATACGGAGAGAGATTTCATGGTTCCTGGGCTGGGATGTATGTGGGGGAAATGGGTGAAGAGGTGAGGGGATTAAGAAGTAGAAATAGGGGGACTCCTGGCCAAGATGGAGGTATAGGTAGACACACTGTGCCACCTCGCACAACCAAACTCACAACCAAACTAAGGACAACAAAAATTTAGAAACAAAAAAAAAAACCCAACCAGAACTGACAGAAAACTGAACTGTACGGAAGTCCGACAACCAAGGAGTTAGACATATTCATCCAGTCCAGTAGGAGGGGCAGAATCAGGCACTGGGTGGAGAGGGTCACAGCAATAAAAAAAAAAGAAAAAAAGAAGAAAAGAAAAGAAATAAATTAAAAAGAAAAGAAAAAAAGAAAAGGTGGTGGCTTGCAGATGCCAGCGCAAAAGGCAGCAGGCAGACCCAGTGAGGTGCACAGGGTGGCTGGCTGACCTAGTGGTCCCACATTTGTGCACAGACAAACCAGGCAAAGCTGGGGAGCAAGACAGACCTTGAAGCCCAGGGCCCTAGCTCAGGGAAATAAAGCCTTAAAACACTGATTGAAAACACTTGTGGGGGTTGAGACAGCACGAGAGACTGCCAACCTCATGGGAGAGTTCGTTGGAGAAACCCACAGGGTCCTAGAACATACATAAGCCCACCCACCTGGGAATCAGCACCAGAAGGGCCCAGTTTGCTTGGGGGAAGTGACGGAAGGGACTGAAATCCAAGAGAGAGAGCAGCAAGTGCCACTGTTCCCTCTCTGATGCCTCCCCCAAAGACAACGTCACAACCCAGCAATATGAGTTACCCGACCCTGGTGAACACCTAAGGCTCCGCCCCTCATACATAACAGGCGTGACAATAAATAAATAAATAAATAAATGGCCCAAACGAAAGAACAGATCAAAGCCCTGGAGCAAATACTTTTAAGCAAAAAAGAGATAGCCAACTTATCAAATGCACAGTTCAAAGCACTGGTGATGAGGAAGCTCACAGAATTGGTTGATTTTAGTTGCAAATTAGATGAAAAAATGAAGGCTATGTTAAGTGAAATGAAGGAAAATGTACAGGGAACTAATAGTGATGGGAAGAAAACTGGGACTCAAATCAATGGAGTGGACCAGAAGGAAGCAACAACCAAACAGAAAAGAATGTAGAAATAAGAATTCAAAAAAATTAGAAGAGGGTGAGGAACCTCCAGGACATCTTTAAACATTCCAACATCTGAATTATAGGGGTACCAGAAGGAGAAAAGGAAGAACAAGTGGAAAAGTTATTTGAACAAATAATAAAGGAGAACTTCCCCAATCTGGCAAAGGAAATAGACTTCCAGGAAGTCCAGGAAACTCAGAGAGTCCCAAAAAAGTTGGACACAAGGAGGAACACACCAAAGCACATCATAATTACATTACCCAAGATTAAAATGAAGGAGAGAATCCTAGAAGCAGAAAGAGGTAAGGGGACAGTCACCTACAAAGGAGTTCCCATCAGACTGTCCACTGATTTCTCAAGAGACCTTGCAGGCAAGAAGGGGCTGGAAAGAAGTATTCCAAGTCATGAAAGGCAAGGACCTACATCCCAGATTGCTCTATCCAGCAAATCTACCATTTAGAATGGAAGGGCAGATAAAGCAATTCTCAGAAAAGGTCAAGTTATAGGAGTACATTATCACCAAGCCCTTATTTTATGAAATGTTAAAGGGACTTATCTAAGAAAAAGAAGATAAAAAACATGTATAGTAAAATGACGGCAAACTCACAATTATTAACCACACCTAAAGCAAAACCAAAAACTAAGCAAACAACTAGAACAGGAACAGAATCACAGAAATGGAGGTCACATGGAGGGTTAGCAACAGGGGAGTGGGAGGAGAGAGGAGGAAAAGGTACAGAGAATAAGTAGCATAGATGATAGGTAGAAAATAGGGGGAAGGCAAGAACAGTATGGGAAATGTAGAGGCTAAAGAACTTATGACACATGGACACGAACTAAATGGGGGGGAATGTGGGTGGGAGGGGTGCAGGATGGAGGGGAATGAAGGGGGTAAATGGAACAACTGTTAATAGCATAATCAATAAAATTAAAATTAAATTAAATTAAAAAAATAAAGTAAAAAAATAAAAGATAAACATAAATAAATAAAAGAAAATAAAATAGGTAGAAAAAGTAGAAATAGGTAGTTACAGAGTAGCCATGGGGATGTAAAGCTGAGTACAGGAAATAGAGTAGCCAAAGAACTTATATGCATGACCCATGGACATGAACAATGATGGGGGGATTACCTGAGGGAGTAGGGGGTGCTAGGTGCAGGAGGGGCCAAGAGGGAAAA
Source organism: Tonatia bakeri (assembly GCA_004024845.1). Classification (NCBI taxonomy): domain Eukaryota; kingdom Metazoa; phylum Chordata; class Mammalia; order Chiroptera; family Phyllostomidae; genus Tonatia; species Tonatia bakeri. The sequence continues at coordinate 112,478 of PVIA01002539.1, forward strand.
ATTAGGACAACTGTAAATAGTGTAATTTAAAAAACATAATTTAAAATAAAAAAAATATCCATTCCTTCAGTCACTTGCTTTTGTACATTTACACACACACACACACACACACACACACACGTTGGTCTATTTAAAGAGTTTTCTAGTATGTTCCAATGATCTGCTTGTCTGTCTTTATGCCAGTATCAGATTTGATTACTGTATTTTTTTTTTTAGCATCATCTGAGGATGTTTTATCACTGCTTTTGAGAGAGAGAGGAAGGGAGTGAATGAGAGGTGTTGTTGGTGGTGGGGTGGTGGGGTGAGAAAGAAACATCAATTGGTTGCTTTTTGCAGGTGCCCTGACCAGGGATTGAACCTGCAACCTGGGTATGTGTCCTGACAGGGAACTGACCCCTGACCTTTTGGTCTATGGATTGATGTTCCAACAAAGTGAGCACACTGGCCAGGTAAGTATTTAATAATTTTTGATGCCACTGTAAATAATATTGTTTTTGAAATTTCATTTTACGGTGGTCTGGTATATAGAAATACAACTGAATTTTGTGTCCTTCAATCTTGCTAAACTTATTTTTCCTTTACAATCTGGATGACTTTTATTTCTTTTTCTTGCCTTATTTTACTGGCTAGATACAGGGGTGTCCAACCTTTCGGCATCTATGGGCCACAATGGAAGAGTTGTCCTGGGCTACATGTTAAATACATTGTGACACATAATCACGAAAAAAATCTCAATGTTTAAAATTAATTTATGATTTTGTGTTGGGCCAAATTCATAGCCATCCTGAGCTGCATGCAGCCTGTGGGCTGTAGGTTGGACACCCCGAAGGCTAGAATATAATGTTCAAAACGAGTGGTGATAGTGGATAACCTTGACATATTTTTGATCTTACGGGGAGAGCACTATGTCTTAAAAAATTCATTAAGTATGATGATAACTGTAAGTTCTTTTGAATGTTGTTTGTCAGTTTGAGGAGCTTCTACTCTTAGTTCGTGCAGAAAATAATCAAGAATAGACATTGACTTTGTCTAATGTTCTTCCTGAACTATGGAGGTGACTGTATAGTTTTCCTTTTTTTGTTTAATATGTGAGTTACACTGATTCTCATCTTTTTAAATTGTATTTTATTGATTATACTCTTACAGTTGTCCTAATTTTTCCCCTTTTGACCCCCTCCACCCAGCACACCCAACTTCCTCAGGCAAACCTCACACTATTGCTCATGCCCATGGGTCATGACTACTCCCTCCCCTATACTGTACTTACATCCCTATGACTATTCTGTAACTATGAATTTGTACTTTATAGTCCTGTCGTCTTTTCACCCACTCTCTCAGACCCCACTCCCCTCTGGCAATCATCAAAACTTCCTCCCTATCTATGTTTCTGTTTCTGTTCTGCTTGTTTGCTTAGTTTGTTTTTTAGATTCAATTGTTGATAAATATGAATTTATTGCCATTTTATTGTTCATAGTTTTGGTCTTTTTCCTAAATAACTCCCATAACACTTCATATAATAATGGTTTAGTGATGATGAACTCCTTTGGGTTTGTATGGGAAGCTCTTTTTCTGCTCTTCAATTCTAAATGATAGCTGTGCTGGGTAATCTTGGTTGTAGGTCCTTGCTTTGCATCACTTTGAATATTTCCTACCAATTCCTTTTAGTCTGCAAAGTTTCTTTTGAGAAATCAGCTGACAGTCTTATGGGGCTCCCTTCTAGGAAACTAACTGCTGTTCTCTTGCTGCTTTTCAGATTCTCTCTTCATCTTTAAAGTTTGGCATTTTAATTATGATATGTCTTGGTGTGGGCCTCTTTCCATCCACCTTGCTTGGGACTCTCTGTATTTCCTGGACTTGCATGTCTATTTCCTTCACCAAATTAGGTAAGTTTTCTTTCATTATTTTTTCAAATAGGTTTCCAATTTCTTACTCTTTCTCATCTCCTTCCTGTACCCATATGATCCAATTGTTGGAATGTTTGATGTTTTCTCAAAGGTTCCTTAAATTATCCTAGTTTTTCTGGGTTCTTTTTTCTTCTTGTTGTTCTGATTTATTTTTTGATACCTTATATCCCAAATCATGATTTGATTCTTGGCTTCATCCACGCTACTGTTGATTTCCTGTAAATTGTTCTTTATTTTAATTACTGTATCCTTCACTTTCAATTGGAACTTTTTTTATGCTGTTGAGGTCCTCACTAATTTCTTTTAGCATCCTTACAACCAGTGTTTTGAACTCTGCATCTGACAGCTTATCTGTGTTTAGCTCTTTTTTTGGAGTTCTGTTCTTTCATTTGGGTGATGTTTCTTTGTTTCCTCATTTTGGCAGCAGTTCCTGTGTTTGTTTCTATGTATTAGGTAGAGGTGCCACGGCTCCCTGTCTTCGTAACGTGCCCTAATATAGTAGGTGTTCTGTGGGGTTCAGTGGCACAGCCTCCCATATTACCCAGGGTGGGTACTTGAGGTGCTCCTACTGTGTGGGCTTTGTTCACCTTTCTCTTATTGAGCCCTGATTGCTGTTGGCAATTCTATGGGAGAGCGTTAGCCAGGACTGTAAACTGCAAGGAGTGGCTGTGAGCACTGACCACCAACCTCCACCCTACACAGAGGGTTAGCTATGCTGGGGCCCACTCTAGAGCAGGACTTATTTGGCAGGGTTCTGGTGCCCACCAAATCCAGCAGCTGCTTCTTTAGTGGATTCAGGAAGATCTGAAACATGAGCCAAGACAAGCCATTTGTAACAAAAAGCCATTGTTAACAGCTTAGGGGTGTCCAAAAATTGGGTGGGGGTGGAACCTCAGGGAATCACCAGTGCAGGGCAAACAGTGGAAGCCAGGTTGACGGAGCCTCAGACATGGTGCCTACCACTCTGTGGTTCTGTCAGGGGAGGCCTCAGAATAGGAACAATGGCCTCTGCCAGCAGTTTGGCCTGGGAGAAAACTGTTCCCCAGTTCTTGTCCTGAGACTAGACACATTAGTTCCTTCCTATATGCTACTGGTGGCTTTCAAGCTGCTGCCCTGGTGCTGGAGCTCAGAGGGAAATGAGTCCAAGTCCTTGCATGGGCCCTTTAAGTGGAACTGCTTAGGAATTCAGATGTTTCTTCTACCGACTCAATCCCCCCAGGTATTTATAGCCAGATGTTATAGGGACCTATCTTCTTGGCACTGGAACCCAGGTCTGGGATGCTTCACTCCTGAGATATCTCTCCCTATTTTTATCTACCACATGTGGGTTTGGGACCAGCCTATTCCATATTTCTACCCTTCCTACCAGTATGGATGAATGTGGTTTCTTCTTTAATTTTGTAGTTGTAGGATTTCCATTCAGCTCAATTTGATGGTTCTCAGTGATGGTTGTTCTATAGTTTAGTTGTAATTTTGATGTGGTTGTGGGAGGATGTGAGGTGTGTTTACCTAGGGTGTCATTTTGGAGATCTCCGATTTTCTAATATTTAAAATTTACCTTTCATTCTTTGGGTAAACACTACTTGGTCATGACACCTCATCTTTTCTATATATTGTTAGGAGCGATTTGCTAAAATTATTTTTTAGAATTTCTGCATCTGTATTCATGAGGGCTATGAGACTGCAGTTTTTTGTAATGTGTTGTCAGATTTTGAAATCTGGGCAATGCTGGACTCTCAGAATGTTTTGGGAAGTATTCCTACTTTTTCTATTTTATGACAGAAAATGGCTATTCTTTCTTCCTTAAATGTTTGGTAGAATTTATTAGTGAAGCAATCTGGCCTTGGAGTTTTCTTTGTGGGAAAGTTTTTAAATAAAAATTAATATCTTTAATAAATATAGGGCTATTTAAATAATCTATTTCTACTTGAGTGAGTTTAAGGAGTTTATTTCTTTCTAAGATTTTATCCATTTCATCTAAATTGTTCATTTAGTGGTAAAAGTTGTTTCCAATATCCTCTTATGTTTTTTCTTCTAATATTGGTAGATGCTTTTCCATTCCTGATATTGGTAATTTGTGTTTGTTTAAAAGTGTATCAATTATTTTGATCATGTCAACAAACCAGGTTTGGTTTCATTTATTTTTATCTATTTTCTTTTCAGAATTTCTGCTTTTATTTATACTATGTGATTTTGAATTTAGTTTACTTATTTTCATTTTTTGTTTGGAAAATTCCAGTTATCTGTCCTGGCTGGTGTGGCTAAGTTGGTTGGTTGGGTATTGTCTTCTAATCAACAAGGTCACTGGTTTGACTCTAGGTCAGGTCACATGCCTGGGTTGCAGGCTCTGTGCTCTGCCAGCTTCAGGGCACTTGCAGAAGGCAGAATGTAACCAATCGATGTTTCTACCTTACATCTATGTTTCTCTTCATTCTCCCATCCCCTGTCTTTAAAATAAAAATTAAAAAATGAATAAATAAATAAAATTTCCAGTTGTCTGGGCCTTTTTGTTTTTAATTTTCTAATGAGTTGTAGCTTTTATTGCACTGTGATCTGAGTATTATCTGTAATATTTCTACTTTGTGGAACTTGCAGGTATTTTCTTCTCCACAAGGTCTGCACAAGACATAGCTTGCTGTGATATCTTGGTTACTTTTAATTTACCAGTAATTTGAAGTGAGGCTGAGAGTGTGATATTTGAATTTTTAATAAATTTAAAAGAAATACATTACAAATAAAACTAAAGCTACAATTTCCTTTCCTCTATTTCCACAGGAAAACACTAAATATTGGCTATATATACTCTAAAGTAGATGTATCATTCCCATGCATGTTTTTGTGTTTCTAAACATGTATCCATAAACTATATAGCTGCTTTGTTACAGTTTACATAAATAGTATCATACTGCATACATCCTTTGCATTTATTGTAATTCTGAGATTTATTAATGTGGATATGAGATTCTGGAAGATGGTGGTGAGATAGGTGGGAGCAGAGTCCACTTCCCCCTGCACATGGGTGAAGTACCTAGCCCATCTTCTGAGGAGCAGAGTGAACAGCCAACAGTATCCCAGCATATATGAAGGCTGGACACCAAAAATTGCAGAGGACATTAAAAAATCAGCTGAGCATGTGGAAGCTGTGAACACCAGGATACCTGCTGGCAGAGAAAATCCACCAACAAAGGAACCACCAAAAGATAACAGAAAAATGTGCAGGAGGGAGTAGAAGTCACACTAACTCAAACCAGGACCTATCTGGAAATACAAATAAATGGTGGAGAAATTACTCAGAACAAACAACTGAACAAGAGCAAGAGAGAAGACTCAAAACCTCGTACACACAGAAGAACCAGCTTCAACACAACCTGCCCACACCTGCACAACAGAATACAAGAAGTGGTAGATGGAGTGACCCTCGGTTAACCATCTGGACGGAAGGGCACACCAAAGAAAGACCCAACAACAATCAAAACACAAAGACATAGAGAACCATCATAAACAACAGCCCAAGACCAGTGAGCTCAGGAGATTGAGGAGAATGTACCACTGAATCTCACAGGTCTTCTACCACATAAGTTCACACTATAAACCCAGAGAGTCAGAACAGATCAATTTAAAAAGCAGCAGCTAACAAGAAGAGTCTCAGAAGAAACTCTTCTGAGGGAAGACAAAGAAACAATCCCCAAATGAAAGGAAAGGAGGAAGCCCCAGAAAGAATGCTAAATGCAGTGGAGGCAAGTCAACTATCAGATACTGAGTTCAAAGCAAAGGTTATAAGGAAGCTCAATGAGCTAGCAGAGAATTAGCAAACACTACAGGGAAACTACAATGAACTCAATGCAAACTATATGAACATGGAAAAGGAAGTAGAAACTCAACAAGGGCCAAGAAGAAATGAAGAATACAATTTCTGAGCTGAAGAACACAGTAGAAGGAATTAAAAGCAGACTTGATAAAGTAGAGGACAGGGTCAGTGAGCTGGAATACAGGGAGAAAAAAACAACCAGAATGAGCAAGAAAAGGAAAAGAGGCTCAGAAAGAACAAAGAGAGGTCAAAGGAACTGCAGGATAACATGAAACGTAATAATATTCATATAATAGGTATACCAGAAGGAGAAGAAAGCAAGGGATAGAAAACCTGTTTGAAAAAGTAATGATGGAAAAATTCCCTAATTTCATGAGAGAAAAAGTCTTACAAATCCAGGAAACACAGAGAGTCCCTATGAAGAGGAACCTAAAGAGGCCTACTTCAAGACACATCATAATTAAAATGGCAAAATTCCAACACAAGGAGAGAATCTTAAAAGCAGCAAGGGAAAAATGGAAGTAACATATGGGGGGGCCCCCGATAAGACTAGCAGTTGACTTCTCAATGGAAAGGCTCCAAGCCAGAAGGGACTGGCAAGAAATAGTCCAGGTAATGAGAACCAGAGGCCTGCAACCAAGACTACTTTATCCAGCAAGGCTCTCAAAATGAAAGGACAAATAAGGAGCTTCCCAGACAAAAGAAGCCTCAAAAAATGTACCTCCTCCAAACCAGATCTGCAAGAGAGGCTAAAGGGTTTGCTTTAAAAACAGGAAGAAAAACAGTGAGAGAGAGATGAACACAGGTACTGAAAAATGGCAATGAATAAGTACCTATCAATAATAACTTTAAACATAAATGGATTAAATGCCCCAATCAAAAGACACAGAAGAGCTGAATGGATAAGAAAACATGACCCACAGATATGCTGCCTACAAGAGACCTACCTCAGAACAAAAGACCTACACAGACGGAAAGCGAAGGGCTGGAAACAAATAATCCAAGCAAATGGACAGGAAAAAAAACCAACCACCACCCAGGGTAGCAATACTCATATTGGACAAAATAGACTTCAAACAAAGAGCCATAGAAACAGACCCAGAAGGTCACTTCATAATGCTCAAGGGAAGAATCCATTAGGAAGACATAAACATTGTAAATATATATGCACCCAACATAGCAGCACCCAAATACATAAAGAAAACCTTGGAGGAGTTCAAGAAAGATATTGACAGCAACACAAATATAGTAAAGGATTTTAACACCCCACTGTCAAAAAATGGACAAATCTTCCAAACAAAATATCAACAAAAATGTAGTGGCACTGAACAATGCCCTAGATGAAATGGACTCAACTCATATATAGAGAGCCTTTCATCCCAAAGGAGCAAAATACACATTCTTTTCAAATGCACATGGAACATTTTCAAGGGCAGACCACACGATAGGATACAAAGCAAGCCTCAACAAACTCAAGAAAATTGAAATCATACCAAGCATTTTCTCTAACCACAAGGGACTGAAACTAGAAACCAACCTCAAGGAAAAAACCCCAAACCCCTCAAACTCATGGAGATTGAATAGCATGCTATTAAACAATGAATGGGTCAAGAATGAGATTAGGGAAGAAATCAGAAGTTTCTGGAAACGAATGAAAATGAACTCACAACAACCAAAAACTTATGGGACACAGTGAAGGCAGTTTGAGAGGGAAGTACATAGCGATATAGGCCTACCTAAAAAAGATAAAAACATTTCAAATAAACAACCTAACACTACACCTACAAGAACTCGAGGAACAACAACAAAGAGAGCCCAGAGCAAGTAGAGGGAAGGAAATAACCACGATCAGAGCAGAATTAAATGACATAGAGACTAAAGCATAATTCTAAGGATCAATAAATCCAGGAGCTGGTTCTTTGAAAAGATAAACAAAATCGACAAGCCTTTAAAACAGGCTCATCAAGAGAAAAAGAGATTAGGACCCAAATAAACACAATCCGAAATGAAAGAAGAGAGAGTACAACTGATACCACAGAAATACAAAGGACTGTAAGAAATTACAACGAAGAACTATATGCCAAGAAATTTGAAAACCTAGGGGAAATGGACAAATTTCTAGAAAACTATAATCTTCCAAAACTCAGTGAAGGAGAAAGACTGAAGAGACCAATAACAGCTGATGAAATTGAAACAGTAATCAAGAAACTTCTGACACACAAAAGCCCTGGACCAGACACAGTTTCACAGGAGAATTTTACAAAGCATATAAGGGAGAGCTGACCCCCATCCTTCACAGATATTCCAAAAGTTCAAGACAATGGAAGACTCCCAAACTCTTTTTATGAAGCCAGCATTATCCTAATCCCAAAAGCAGATAAAGACAACAAAGAAAGAAAACTTCAGGCCAATATCACTGATGAATATAGACACTAAAATCCTCAACAAAATACTGGCAAACTGCATCCAGTAATACATTAAAAAGATCACACACCATGACCAAGTGGGATTCATCCCAGGGATGCAAGGGTGGTACAATATTCACAAATCAATAAACATAATACACCACATAAATAAAGTGAAAGACAAAAATCACATGGTAATATCAATAGATGCAGAAAAAGCATTTGATAAGATGCAGCACCCATTTATGATAAAAATGCTTAGCAAAGTGGGAATAGAGGGAACATTCCTCAACATAAATAAAGGCCATATATGAGAGACCTACAGCCAACATCATATTCAGTGGGTAAAAACCTAGACCTTTCCCACTAAGATCAGGAACAAGACAAGGATGCCTGCTTTCACCACTTCTATTCAACATAGAATTAAAGTCCTAGCCACAGCAATCAGACAAGGAAAAGAAATAAAAGGCATCCAAATTGGAAAGGAGGAAACAAAACTGTCACTGTTTGCAGCTGACATGATAGGGTACATAGGAAATCCTATAAGACTCCACCAAAAAACTGCTCAACGTAATAAATGAGTTCGGCAAAACAGCAGAAGACAAAGTCAATATCCAGAAATCAAAGGCATTTTTGCACACCAACAATGAAATATCAGAAACAGAAATCAGGGGAAAAAAATCCCATTTGATATAGCAACAAGAAAAATAAAGTACCTAGGAATAAACCTAAACAAGGAGGTAAAACACCTGTGCTCAGAAAACTACACAACACTGAGGAAAGAAATTAAGGAAGACACAAACAAATGGGAACATGTACCATGCTCATGGATTGGAAAAATTAATATAATCAAAATGGCCATACTACCAAAAGCGATTTATAGATTCAATGAAATCCCTATTAAAGTACCAACAGCATATTCCACAGACATAGAACAAACACTTCAAAAATTTATATGGAACTATAAATAATCCTGAATAGCTGCAGCAATTTTGAGAAAGAAGAACAAAGCAAGAGGGATCGCAATACCTGATACCAAACTGTATTACAAGTCCACTGTAATCAAAACAGCCTGGTACTGGCATAAGAACAGACACATAGACCAATGGAACAAAATAGCCCAGAAATAAACCCATGTTTCTACGGTCAATTAATATTCGACAAAGGGGGAAGAAGCATAAAATCGAGTAAAAATTGCCTCTTCAGCAAATGGTGTTGGGAGAACTGGACAGCTATATGCAAAAAACTGAAACTCGATCACCAACTTACACCATACACAAAAATAAATTCAAGGAGGATAAAAGACTTAAATGTAAGTTGTGACACCAAAGAAGTCCTAGAGGAAAACATCAGGAGAAAACCTCAGACATTTCACGCAGCAACATCTTCACTGATGTGTCCCCTAAAGCAAGGAACATAAAGGAAAGAATAAACAAATGAGACCTCATCAAATTCAAAAGCTTCTGAATGGCTAAAGAAACAGCATTAAAATGAAGAGAGAACCAACTATATGGGAAAACATATTTGCAAATGATACTTTGGACAAGGGTTTGATCTCCAAAATATGTAGAGAATTCTCACAACTCCACTCCAGCAAGAGAAGCAACCCAATTAAAAAATGGGCAAAGGACTTGAACAGACACTTCTCCAAGGAGGACATACAAAGGGCCCAGAGACATATGAAAAGATGCTCAGCATTACTAGCCATCAGAGAGGTGCATATTAAAACCACAACGAGAGCACCTCACACCAGTCAGAATGGCCATCATAAACAAATCAACAAATGTTGGAGAGGATGCAGAGCAAAGGGAACCCTAGTGTACTGTAGGTGGGAATGTAGACTGGTGCAGCCATTGTGGAAAACAGTATGGAATTTCCTCAGAAAACTAAAAATCGAACCGCCTTATGGCCCAGCAATTCAACTGCTGGGATTATACCCCAAGAGCCCTGAAACACCAATCCAAAAGAACCCATGCAACCCACATGTTCATAGCAGTACAATTTACAATAGCCAAGTGCTGGAAGCAAACTAAGTGCCCATCAGGAAATGAGTGGATGAAAAAACTATGGTACATTTACAGAATAGAATTCTATGGAGCAGAGAGAAAGAAGGAGCTTATACCCTGTGCAATAGCATGGATGGAATTGGAGAGCATTATGCTAAGTGAACAAGCCAGGTGATGAGGGACAAATACCTTATGATCTCACCTTTAACTGGAACATAATCAACAAAAGAAAAAAAAGCAAACAAAATATAACCAGAGTCACTGAAATTAAGAACAGTCTAACAACATCCAGAGGGGAGGGTGCAGTGGAAAGTGGGGAGAATACTTTTCAGGAACTACTATAAAGGATACATGGACAAAAACAAGGGGAAGGGTGGAAGCAAGGGAGGGATGTGGGTTTGGCTCGGGTAGTGGTAGGGAGAAAATGTAGACAACTGTAATTGAACAACAATAAAATAATTTTAAAAATGTGGATACACTTAACTAGTGCTGTATTAGTTTATTCATTCTAGCTGCTATATCCTACTGCATGAATAAATAAGTTAATTATCCATTTCCCTTGTTGAACTCAAATTTTTTACTATTAAAAAGTGGTGGTATGGCCCTGGCTGGCGTAGCTCAGTGGATTGAGCACGGGCTGTGAACCAAAGCATCGCAGGTTCGATTCCCAGTCAGGGCACATGCCTGGGTTGCAGGCCACGGCCCCCAGCAGACCCTCAGCAACTGCACATTGATGTTTCTCTCTCTCTTTCTTCCTGCCTTACCTCTCTAAAAATAAATAAATAAAATCTTAGAAAAAGAAAAAGAAAAAAAAAGTGGTGGTATGAATATCATTATACAGGTTCCTCATGTGTGAATCTCTACCAAGATACTGAGAAGTAGAATTTCTGAGTCATAAGGTATGTACATTTAGTGGGTATTGCCAAACTGTTCCTAGAAGTTCTATTAATTTCTATCTTTACTAATTATCTAAGATTTCCTATTTTCTCAAATTCTTGCCATCACTAAAATTTCCACTTTTTCAATATTTAATACTAATCAGAATTAACCAAAACCTTTATAGAAAGAGTAGCAATTATAGAGGGAAAACTGAGATGCTGAATTACTGCTTTTTTGCTTTATAGATATATTGTTATGACTGAAGAACTAGTTTTGAATGTATAATGTAACTTGCTGATGCTTATTTTCTGGGCCCAAGGAGTGACTGAAGAATAGCACAACGTCTGGGACACACTTTGGCTTCATTTTAATACTGCTTTAATTTAATGTCAATATATCTTCATACTACCCTGAAGAATGCTTTCAGATAATCTGTTGCTGTTACAGTATTGTTGGGTATTTTTTAAAACTCTTTCATTAAATGACTGTTCAGGAGAAATTTCTGTCTAGTCTCAGTAATAGCAGCAACTACACTTCTCTTGGACATGTGGTTTATTTTTAGTTAATGACACTGCTGATCATAGCTCTTTAATTATGCTGGATGTTGGAAACACAAGGCCTATCTCTAGCAAATGTAGAACCTTAAAATAATAACCTCTATTCTTAGAGAGATTTGTGTTATTATTTCTACCTCACTTTGTCAATCTTCTTTATTTTGTAGGTATTTTCCCAAGCCACTGAAAATTAAATATTTAGTTGAATGAATTCATATCATTAATTAATGCTGCAATATCTATATGTTTTTAAAAATATGAAGTTTCTATTCCATCATTTTTTCACACTGTCAACAGCATTTCTAATTAAAAACTGTATTCTGGGACCATTGTGATGTTTACCTTTTCTGCTACTTCTCGCACAGACTGAACACTTGTTCCATACAGATGGTTGTTGTACTGGCCAGCTTCAATGAATTTATGTTCCTGTATATCTTTTTCCATCTGCTCTCTTGAAGTCACAAAATGATAATCTCTTCCATCAACCTCATAATCTCTTTTTGGTCTAGTTGTATCTTGAACAGAAAGAACGTAAAGTGTTTAGTATTAAAAATACAACAAATCCATTTTCTACTTAAAAAATTGTTTTATAAAGTTCAACACAACAGATTAATTTGAATTTGATAAAAGATAAGCATATGGAAGAACAACTAATAAAATAACTGTATAAATCATTAAAAATGGTAATATTTACCTTCAACAAACACAGTGACAAAATGTTAAGAACAATAATTAAGAATTTTTATGTGGGTTACTCACGAGGAACACATGATCCAAATTTGTCAGGAAATTCTGAAATCAAGTCATCATTTATCCTGTCTTTCATAGGTCCCAATATGATCACTGGTCGAGTGTAATTAACTATAAAGATAAACTGCATGTTAAAAGGAATATACACTAAACAAACATCAATGTATTTTATTTCACCAGAGAATAAAAGTATCCTTAACAGCTATGAAGAATTTCTTTCTTTTTTTTTTCTCCACCAATGATGGCTAACTTGCTAGTTTCTAAGCCTTCACTAAGATCTTAAGCTTAAGTCAACCTCCTTTTGGAAGTCATAGAATTGATAATTCAACCAAGGTAAACCCAGTATTTTAGCAGACAATGTTTCTGTACGTTGCTAACATGATCTCATCAGAAATGAGAAAACACAGCACTGTGTTTTACTGATCACCTCTGAAGTAGAAATGATAAGGAAGCAGATCAAAGAAGGACAAAAAAAAGTAGGGATCATGCTGGAAGAGAAATTGGCAGTGAGAGTCAGAATTAACATTGTGGTAGAAGGGATGACTAGGAGGTGATAAATAAAAAGTAAATGACAGAAACTGTGTATACAGTTTCTAGGACTGACTGGACAAGGTAGATAAGGAACAAAGAAAGATCAAAGATGCTTCCAAGACTTTAAACAAGGATCAGTGGGAAGACAGTAATACTTTATAAACACTGGAGAGAAGTTACTTGGGAAATAAAATGCCAATACACACAAAGCCACTAGATTCTAATATACTTCAGGCAAAAAAAACCATGTTTCATAAAATACATGCAGTAAAATTCTATTTTTATACATATAGTAAAAAAGTATAGTAAAATTTTTTTGAGGTATGAGTTAGACCTATTTCCCAAATTAAGAAGTATATATTTCTCAAAGATTGTAAAACATCAATAGGCTTCACAAACCTTCTTGTTGATTCACTGGTTCATATGACAAGACATATTCTTCTTGACCACCTATTAGAAAGTTAAAGTACAGATAAAAAAATCTACAAAGATAACTAATGCCAATGTAATACCTTGTATATACATATAAATTGCTAGAATTTTCCTGAGGAAATAGCAAAGATGTAAAAAAAGATACTTTATAAATTATTTCTGACAAGTTTTAGTAAAAAATAGTGGCAAATCACAGTCATAAAGTTTGATAAATGTAAAAACATAAATGTGCTATATTTAATAACTACCTTTCTGTTATTGTGTTCACAGATTATCAGTAAACCTATTTAAAATCTTCATTTGTGATGTCATGTATGTGCTATTAATCTAACAACTATTAACTCTTTTAAAGACTGATACTTTAACAAGCAGTTCTACATATATACATATTAAGGAACTTACTGTTATTAAGAATATGCAGCTTTTTAAATCTGCCAGATACAATATTTAACAGAATACATATACATTTTTATAATGACAACTATTTTACAATAAAAAATTTTAATGCAAAGCTAAAACTACTGTTACTATTTCACTGGTAAAAATGCACTTATTCTAATAATTCACTTATTCAATTTTTAAAAAGTTACATTTAAAATAAGTTAAAAAAGCTTTAGATAAAACTAAATCCTTCCCTTTGAACAAAATGAATCACACAATAGTAAAGGAGATAAAATATATTTTGCTTTGATCTTAAAAGCACTTCAAAAGTTAAATCCTCTAACATTAAAGGTTTAGAGCTTAAGCATATCTTAAATAAAAAAGTTTAGAAATCATATCTCGACTCAATGAAAAGAACTAAAAAAGAGTTGACAATTTCAGGGGTTCTTAACAGACAGACAGACAGACAGACACACACACACACACACACACACACAAATGTATACAAAACGAATAGGAAGGACTGTTAATTCAAGTGGTTCAATGAAAACAATCAACATTGGATAATGCATTTGGAGATTTTCTCCTTGATTAGCAAGATTCTTTAAAAGCCATTTCACTAAATTTGTCAATGGTTTATATTACATGTATATATGCAGCTATAGATCCTTTAAATTCACATGTTGGCATAAATATTCTTTCTTGCTTTAAAAGTATATTTCATTGTTTCAACTTCATTTTATATGTCAAATACGTACAAGTTGCTTTTAAAAGTACTGTATATAAAACATGGTTTACATATTAGCAAAAACATGCAACTTGAATTACTCCACAGCTAATAATTCATGCAAATGATGAGGCAGACAGTATATACTTTCACTACCTCTTTTAGTCTAAAAAGCTACTCAGCTACTCTATGGTGAGCTTTATAGAGTAGCTGCTAATAATAACATGCTAAAATATAAGAAATCATACTCCCATACAAAAAATTATTAAGTTAACTATTATGCAGAATCAAAATAACCCATCAAATGAATGAGGATTAAAAGTATATATTGTCAACACGAGAAATAGAGGAACTGATATTAATAGGATGGACCTTTTGAGCAGCCATACTCATCTGTAATCAAGATTACTTTCATATTAGACAGCAGTAAAAAAAAAATTAGAAAAGCAATTTTAATTTTTAAGGTCCTAGAATTGACAATATTCATGTGCTCTCCCCTCCACCCATGTCCAAATCTGTTTAAGAACTTCATATGCTTCTATACTTCACTTTTAACATATAGTTGACCCTTGAACAACTTGGGGGTTAGGGATGCTGAGTACTCATGCAATTGAAAATATGCATATAATTTTTGACTTCCCCAAAACTCAACTCCTAATAGCTTACTGTTGACTGGGAGCCTTATTGATAACATAAAGAGTCAATTAACAAACATTTTATGTATTGTGTATTATATTCTGTATTGTTACAGTAAAGTAAGCTAGAGAAAGAAAATGTTATTACTATAATACCAAGAATGTAACATAAGACACCCAAAATAAAAATCAGTATTATAGTTTGAGCAACTGTTAAAAATTTTTCCTTCATCATTTCTTATATTCATCAAAGGCTGGTGATAAATAATAACTTGACCCAGACCAGTACTGGTGACACAAAATAAAGAGGAAATAAAGCCAATTATTATTTAACATTACAGAAAAATATTTTAATGCTCACGCTAAAACGAAATAAAAATACTAAAGTAAATAGCAAAATATAAATTCACTCATTTAACTAAGTAGTTCTTTTAAAAATATACACATACACACATATATATGTGCTATGTTCACAAATGGCACTGCTGTAAAAAGGATTTTAGTATTTTATTAAAATTTTGTAAAGTAACTTCTCTACATATCATTTTATTTTTGAAGTTTTCTGAATTTTACTTGGCTTTCCCTGATTTTAAAAGATTAAGTATCTAATTTTCCATTTTTAGAACACATTATTAAGAGGAAAAAAATCCCAAAGAACATATAGTACTTGAGATTACAAAAGAACAAATAACTTTAAACACTTACGGTAACTACTTTCACTATCGCTGGCATTAGAAGTTATATGCTCTGAAATTGCAGGACAATGAAAAAAATAAAAAAAGTGTCATGAGTTTTAAAAAGGCAAATTATCAAAATAAACATAAGGTGACATTACAAAATGCTGAGATATAAACCACACACATCCAATGAATATTTAAAAAGCATTCTTGATTTTCTTGGAAGAGTTTAATTTTTTCAAATAAATGATATGAGTTAGCTAGGAACTGTCCCCCTCCACCATATTTAAGGACAATGCTTCTTTTTTGTACAACTCAGTTTACTAACTAAGAGGCCAAAAGTAATCCTAAATTAGTCCAATTGTAGTCATAAAAGCCCAAGAGAAAATGGTACCATTTAATTTAGTTTATGAAACAATCACTGATAAAGGAGACAAGTTATATTTGAGACAAGTTATATTTGAAAAAAGAGATGCCCATTTTAATGAAGAGATGTCTTAAATAATAAATAAATGATCTTGTTTTTAGTTCAGCTTCTTTCTTGTTCCTGGAAAAAAAATGAAAATCCATGTTCCTGAGATCATGCAGATAAAGCATTTTAGATGTCATAGATGCAGATGTTTCGATCAAAGTCAAGTGGAAGGGAATTCTAGAAGGTGGAATTTTAAAAAACAGATTAATATTTCTGAGAAACTGCTTTGATGAAACTAACAATGGCTGCTATGCAAAACAAAAAAGATAAAGCAAATATGCCCAGTTGAGAATTTCCTGGCCCTCCCTGAATGTGATCCCATTTCATAACTTAATTGTTCAGTAAACACCAGGTACTCTTCTCTTATAAATGTAATCTCAGTTTTCTCAATAAATGTTGTCCTTGAATAAAATAGGCAATTTTATTTATAAAAACTAAAAGGCAAAATTTCCCCAGAGAGGAAAATCTAAATTTCTTATGTCAGGTAGCCCTGGCTGGTGTGGCTCAATGGGTTGATTGTGGGCCTGAAAATTGAAGGGTTCCTTCCCAGTTTGATTCCAGATCAGTGCACATTTCTGGGTTGCAGGCCAGTTCCCAGGGTCCAAGAGGCAACCAATCGATTTTCCTCTCCTTTTTCTTCCTCCCTTCCTCTCTCTCTAAAAAATAAATAAAATCTTAAAAGATAAGGAAAAAGTTTGAGGAGAAATTATCTGCTGTGTCATACCACCCACAGACTCTCCTAAAATCAAGTGGCACTACTGAAAACTTCAGAGAATGGTAGAATTTAAGATTTCAAATAAAGATAAGTTTTTGAATTGTTTTAATAGTAAAAAAATAAGTATGTTATTCTAATCTGCAAAGATACAATTTTCTCAATGATGATTATGCATATTTAAATAAAGCAGAAACATAAAAATTATAATTTATCAAGCAGATAAAAATGGTGGTTTTTAAAAGTTTATACTTAAAAATTTCTTCCCATGTTACCACATGAACCTCAAAACAATTATTTTAAATTCTTGTATAGTATTCTATTGCACTGATCAGTCATGATTTACCTTACTACTTATTTAAACATTTTAGTTTGCTTTTAATTGTTTTCCACAAACACCATCAAATTATTATGAATGCCTCTATTGATATAGCTTTTTACTTTGTCCTATTTATTGTTCTTTTTTAAAATAAGGTAATTTTATTTATTTTTTTAAAGGCTTTATTGATTTATTTTTAGAGAGAGGGGAAGAGAGGGAAAAAAGAGGGGTAGAAACATCTGTGTGTGGTAGCCTTTCACATGCCCCCTACAGGGGACCTGGCCTGGAACCCAGGTATGTGAGCTACACCAGCCAGGGCTGTCCTATTTCTTCAAAACCCATTCCCAGAAGTAGGGATGATGAAAAAAAATCTTAAATTTATATTAGGATTGATATTATACTTTGCAATCTCTAATACATAAAGAAAAAAAACATTAGTTACTACAGTGGAATAAAAGGATGGAGAGAGTAGCTGGGGTTATAGAAGAAGTAATACTAACCATGAGTTAATAATAGAAGCTGGGTAGAAAAAAATACTGTGGGTTTATTTCATTATTACTCTACTATTGAATATGTCATATTAAGTAACAGAAAGTTAAAGTTACTATAATCTCTTTCCTTTTTGGGGGATTTTTCCTATTTATCTTAGTTCTCTAAGATTACCAATAGCTATTCTACAATAAAATCTTGATACTCAAAGTATGGCCCTTGGAAAAGTATAATCATCGCTGCTTTGGAGTTAATTAAAAAGGTAAAATGCTTTCTCCAGATAATTAAAACTAATCTTTTTCAAGGCACTTCATCAAAGATGTTCAAAAGACATTAAACATATATAAATGTGTTCACATTTATACTTAACAGGGAAATGTAAATTAAAACCACAATGAATACCTTTACCATCTAGCAGAATGGCTAAAATGAAAAATAAAAACAAAAGCAGATATGCCAAGCATAGAGAAGGGTATGCAGCAACTGGAACTCAGGTAGTAGTACACTACTTTGCAGTGTCTACTAAAGCTGAGCATACATACATCTATGACTTAGCAATTCCTTTCCTAGTTATTTCCCTGACAGAAAGCCATATATATGCTCACCAAAAGACATGTGTAAGAATGTTCAAAGCAACAATATTCAAATAGCCCTAAGTACATGTTTATTCAGAAATCTGAGACAATATAGTTTCATATTTACTTTTTTCACTTATATTGTGAACACTTCTCCATGTCATTATGTTTTAACATGAAATTTAATGGTTATATAATAATATTACAAAAAGTATATATAAGTCATTTTATTAACTACTCCTTAACTGTAAGACATTCTAGGATAATTTTAACTTGGGGGGGCTATAATTTCTAAATAATATTAAAACATCTGATATATAAACCATTATCTCCATTTCTGATTGTATCTCTAGGATAAATTCCTTGGAGAGGAATTATCAGCAGGTCAAAAGTTATGCTTTTCCAGATAGGGTGTACCAATTTACACTCCCAACAGTAAGGTATGTTAAAAGTAGTCATTCTACAGAACCCTCTCTCATCACTGGGTTATTCTTTAAAAGAAAGGTCTACCAAAGTGATGGGTAAAATGTTGTGTTTATTGACTATTACAGACATTAAACATTTTTATATGTTTATTTCATTTGTTTATCTTTTGAGCACTCTTCTCGCATCCTTTGTCCAGTTTCTAATGAGAGTCTTTTTTTTTTTTTAATCTCTTAGAAATTTATAGTGTAAAGATATTATCCCTTTGACATACATGGTACAAACACATTCTTTGAACTTTAATTTTTATTTTTTTATTATGTTTGATGACCACAATCATTTGAAATCTCTTAACCAAGTCATACTTTTCTGTCGAACATTTCTTCCTGAGAATGCATCATGTCTTTTCTCTTTGTGCTCCTGAAATACTACATAGCATTAATCTCAAGCAATACTACTGCTCTTACATTTATCCTAATGCAAATGAAAATAAGTCTCATTTTGACATGTAAGAATTCTGTGCAAATCTGCTTAAATAAGTCTTCAAAATGAGAAGAAAGGAAAGATATGTAACCTGTGTGCCTCACAGAGGAAGTTGCTGAGGTGTTCCTCAAAATAAAAAGCTATAAAAACTGAGCTGCATACGTAAGATAGGTACAAACCTTCTCTGATACCCTATGTCAGGGGTGTCAAACTCATTTTCACCGGAGGTCATATAGCCTTGCAGTTGCCTTCAAAGGGCCAAATGTAATTTTAGGACCATATAAATGTAACTACTCCTTAACTAGGGGCAAGCAGCTTGGCGCTGCCACCAGATAGAAACAAAGTCCTGGGCTGGATAAAACAAAATGGAGGGCTGGATTCGGCCCACAGGCCTTGTGTTTGCCACCTGTGCTCTATGTCATAATTTCACTTCTGAGCACTTTTTATAGCTCCTCTTGAACTATACTTCTTTTAGTTTTTGGTAAAGGAATCTTACCTAGTTTTTTCCCCTTAAAGCATGAAAGCTGCAGTTTTCTGTTTCCAGCTTTTTACAAGTTACAATGATTTACTTATATTTTCCCAGATTTCAACACATTCTAATTAGTTGTTAGTCAAAATTAGATTTGGAAAGACAATATCTCTCATTGTTTTCTCTACTGTCAACAGGACAAATCAGTAATTTGTTTGATTCCATTCTTTGCAGATTCACTAAATTCATGTCTATGAAAAGTATTCTAGGGTATCACTTTTGTTTCTCTGTTCTTCAGTGAAATATCCTCCATTTTTCTGTAGGCTGTGTGAAATTACATGCAGATGTACATCTTTCTTGATAGTGAGTGTTATTCCATTTTTCTTCAACAAGTTTGTCTCTCTGGAATAATTTATTCTTCTGTTATTTGTGAGTGCTGTTCCAACAAGTCTTGATGAATACCTATATGAGGTCACATTTGTTTTCTTATGTTAAAGTCTCATAGGATTTTGCTTAGATCAGTCTCTGTGTTCTGAACTTCAGATAACTGAGGTCACAAATATCCAGTTTTTGCTGTGTAATGATAAGCACCTTCTCAACTGCTAGTTATCTGTTTTATGTAAAAACCTCCATCATATTCAGTATTAAAATTTTACTGATATTTTTCTGTCTCCTTAAACATTTTCCAAGTACAATCTTCTTGTGAATAAATTCTTTCAGTTACTGGGAGTTGAAGCACAGAAACCTATCACTCAAAGGATCTTAAGTCATTGTCCAGAAAAATTTAAATGTTTTTCTAAATGATGCTATCTTGTAACCAACCAGTTACCATTTTTTCATTTGTTTCTCTTCCCAAGTTCCAATCCTCAATTAAAATGAGAGCTAAAGCCCTGGCTGGCATAGCTCAGTGGATTGAGCGCAGGCTGCGAACCAAAACATTGCAGGTTCGATTCCCAGTCAGGGCACATGCCTGGGTTGCAGGCCACAGCCCCCAGCAACTGCACATTGATGTTTCTCTCTCTCTCTCTTTCTCCCTCCCTTTCCTCTCTAAAAATAAAATAAATAAAATCTTTAAAAAAAAGAATTATTCTTAAAAAAAAATAGGGAAATTTAAAAAAAATGAGAGCTAAAAATATGATTTGGTCAAGATGTTAATTATCATCCACCTTAATAATATCAGAATGGAAACTAAATTTTTCACTTAATTCCTTTTAAAATGAGTTTTCCTTAGGTCTCCAATGACTCAACTGATAACAAAAATATGTGAGTACCTATGCTGTTTCATACCCTCTCTAAAACATGCTATATTCTCAAAATAAATTCTATAGCATTAAGAATCTGTGGAAATATTTTCCAGTTTTGAAGATTTTCAATGGTAATTTTTCCTAAAGGTAAGAGATCAAAAAAAGGTGTCACTAGTGATACTAAATTTGTGGCTCTTGCCAAATCCTAAAGAGGCACATGCAAAAATACTAAAGTGTAATAATACTAAAGTGTAATACTAACAAGTTAATTACATATAAAGCATACTGCCTTCAGTTTAACACAAACCTGTAATTAGAGTTGAAATAACAGTCAAGTACCTGTAGTTTAGAGTAAAATTTCAGTAGAGTTAGGATAAATCAGGAAAAACTATGAAATTTAATGCTTATTAGTGTAGATCTTAAAGAGTTAAAAGATATTGGCTATATCCTTAATGATCTGCGAACTGTAAAGAAATAAGTTTTCAAAATGCTTACTAACCCAAAGGAAAAGAATTATCTAGGAAAAAAAACCCCTCAGCCTATAACAGGCTAAGTAACTGTTATGAGTTACTATGAGTAACTGTCACCTAAAATAAGTAATATTTGGTAAAATTTCACATTTAATCAATTTGAAAACACCCAAATTTAAAATTTTGATTGTTCAAATGACTGCTTGTTTCATTCATTTATTCCAACATCTACAGAATGACTCCTAAATATCAGACTCTGTACCAAGCTTTCTATAAAGATTAAATTCTAGCTAGAAAATTAAACAAGAAAAACAAAAAGCAGAGACAACATCTTGATTAAATGAAAAAAACCAAAGGATAATATTTCTTATAATTCTTTTAACAAATTACAGTCTTCTTTAAAAAGAGATATATTAATTTCCTCCTACACACACTGCGATTTGAACTTGAGGTCCACAATTCTTCTCTAATATTTATATTTGTTTTATAGTTTCACATTATAGCAATGCTTTTCTAACACAGAACCAAAGTGATTTTAACTTGTTTTAACAAAAAAAGGGTGACATAAAATTGCAAGGAACATTATTTTCTAGATTCTAATGAGGGCAGGTAGTACTATTTTTAAAAACTTTAAAAAAGCCTTCATATTAAAAAATTCCCTAGCAAAAGTAACTGCCATAAAAATTATAAAAAGAAAAATGTAAGAATGAGCAGAGTTTTTCAAATGATGTGAAAAATGGAGCATTAGAAAAACAAAAGGTGTATATTATAGAAATAAAAATCCCAAGCATTTTATTAGCATGAAAAGTCTAAAAGCAATCTAAATCATAACACCTCCTCAAGCCAGAGGGGCGCTACCATGATTCTCAAAATGTATCTGAAAAAAGTAGGTCTGTAGATGGAGGTTAAAAAAATAACTTGGGAGTATTTTGATCACTTACTCAGGCCTTTTGATCCCATGTCGTCAGGGATCTCCTGTAGAGAGTAGTTCCCAGAGAGCAAGCAATAAAAAGATAATCAAAGAAAATAGTTGTCAGTAATGCATAAAATTGGTGCTACTATAAGAGACAGTTCCAAGACCATTACAGGTGCACATCTTATAGAGCATTTTTGTAGATTTTTGAAAGTTTGAAATAAGCGAGCAGTTAAATGTAACCTACTAAAAAAGAAGGAAAGTTTTATCTTAGAGGCTGATTAGGGTAGAGTAGCAAACTTTAAGACTATTTCTTGCAATTTTAAAAGTAAAATTCAGACTGTCTACATATAAAGAAGAAACAGGATAAAATGGAATGATTCCAGAAGATCTATTTATCAAACATGGCAATATCATACTTGGAAATCACTAAGTAGCTTCCCAGGTACTCATGTTTTTTCTCTAAAATAGTATTCCTATATTAAGTGTTTATTATAAGAACTCTTAAATAACACTATGCTAAACATATTGCTTAAAAATACTGTTTACTTTAAATTAAGAATTCCTAAGGTACCAGAAAAAGTTAAGATTGGTATAACTATTAATTTATGCCTGTTAAGTTGCCCCTGGTTAATACAATTTAGTAACCTGTTGCAGCTCTTGAAACTGTCTCCATGGTAACAACCAACTGCAGGGCAGTAGGTCCCTCTACATTTATTTTCAGTTGACCACTGGATCCACATACTTACGGTCAGCATCACTTGTTTCCTGCTCACTCTGGTCCTTGTTCTTGTAGAAGGGAAATTTTCGGGAAAAGAGGTTCTTTTTACGCTTGTCATTGAATGACTGCTGAAGAAGAGAAGGAGGGGCAAAACAAAGGATGTCTACTGTCTGTGTGGACAAATGCCCAGTCTAGTAGCTCTGTGGAAGCTGACTCTTGTGACCACAATTTGCAGTTTGTATATGAATTTTAATCACATATAAAGTGAATTTCTAATTTTGTATTAAGTCCTGTAATTCTAATGTTTTACAACTATAAATACTGAAAAATGTAAAGAGTGCAATTCAGTAATATCTAAAAAAGGAATAAATGCTACTTGATAAAAATGGAAAGAGTAAACTGGATTAGGTACCAGTATGGTACAAACCAAGCTAACATCTGTTCACATCAATGCATATTTTTCTCGATTTCCAGGAGCAAGGTGCTCTATAGCAAAACTTTTTAAATGTTTACTATAGCTGTTCAAATATTTTTTATGCATTCGGTAATAACCTTCATTTTCCTTTTGCTTTAACACATTTTTCTCCTTTCTTTTAAAAATATTTTTGGCTCCAACAAATGAACAAAAATCTTTATTAAAAAAGAAAACCAGAACAGTTGAGAAAGTTCTAGTGTTGAATATTAAAAAAAAAATCCTTCTTAACTATGTATCTTTGAAGAGAAAAAAAGATAACTAAATGCTTACGGAATTAATCAGAAAATGGGAAGAAAACTAAGAGGGTCCCATCAAAGCCAGAGTCCAGCAACAGATTTATCAATGCTGTCTAACCAAGGAAGAAGAGTTAGGACTCTTCTGGCCAATCTGAATGCTATCATAACTGATTTCTTTGTTGTTAAGCTCTACTAGGCATATCTATTTTTAAAAGTATACATAAATAAAATAGAACCAGATTCAATCCATTGGCACCAAAGGTCCTAGTAGGGAATAGAAAGTTTGGTGTCTCCAAGAGCCAAAAAGGCAAATAAGATTTGAATAGTTCATACATAATTGCCATAAGGAAGAGGAATAGCTACTTTGATGTGCTTTATTGCACAGATGTTGGAAACAAATTTTTCCCATTCTTGAACATCCCATTTGTGCATTCATAGATTTCAAAGCATGTAGCACAAAGAGGAGCCTATTAAAGGGGGATAGTTTCTTTTGCAATTTCTGTGATACGCAGTCAGGTCTTGAAAGAAATGGCCTTACATACTACCAGTGATACTAGGAATTAATATTATTATAATTATTTTAAGTGGGAACAACATAAAGAATAAAAATTTTGCTGTGATTTTTCCTCAGTTCATCCACATTATAAGATGCTAGCATAATTCTGAAGTATACTGACACCAGGCAACATGCTTTTGGTGCCGACATTTTTAAGCATAAAAGGCCAAGAGATTAGGTGCTGAATTAAAGTGACTTTTAGCACAAATACTATTACTTGAAATAATTTATTTTGATAAGAATTTTTCCAAAAATTGTTAAACTTTCATTTTATCTTTTCATAGCAATAATTCAGGATTAATAAATTCATAGTTTATAGTCAAGTAGATTGTCTTAATTTCAATCTTAAAATTTGAAGGCTCTAATACCTCTAAATGAAAGTTGAAAATTAAGTTAATGAGAAAAAAATAATATAAAGAGCCCTTGTTGGTGTAGCTCAGTGGACTGACCTCTGGCCTGTGAACCAAAGGGTCACTGGTTCAATTCCCAGTTGGGGCACATGCCTAGGTTGCAGGCCAGGTCCCCAGTAGGGGGTGTATTGATACTTTTCTCCCTCCTTTCCCACTTCTCTCTAAAAATAAATAAAATCTTAAAAAAAAATAACTGTGGGCTTCTAATTATTTTATAAACTGTCAAGTAGCATTATTTGAATAAAAGTCTTTGTTTGAATCTAAATTTTAGAAAAGAGAAAGAAAAATTTAAGTTTCAACAGAAAAACTAGTTATGGTAATCTAATTTACGAAAGGATTAAATCTTTTTGTTCATGACAATTGTTGCTTTTGAATTCAGTAATAATTTTTATATCTGATAAAACTAATTATTTTAAATAAAAGGTGATTTACTCCTCCTACTGCATACATAGTGGTCAGAGTCAGTTTCACAGCAAACAACTGAAAGAAACATGAAGTTTAAAATGTTTTGATTTTTGATATCTTTGCAGTTAGCCAGAATAAGATATCATAACATGAGACAGAAAGAAATGCTTGTTAGTTAAGAGATGTATTAATTGTATTATTTAACATCCTCCAGGTGAAAAATTTATTAAAACTAAAAATAGCACAAGTGAACAAGACAGAAATGTGTAGGGGAAACACAAAACTGGAGAAACATACTACCTCCAGTGTCTCTATATTTCTAATACAAAATACTGTTTAATTACTTACTGTTATTAACGCTATATTGCAAGAGAGATAGAATGTAAGAACTGATAAAACACATCAGATTCATGATACATATATAGAAAATATCTGAATATATTATCTCCATATGTAATATTTTAAAATAGTCAAATGAATGTTAAAAATGTTAATGAGAAGTTGAAATGTTTTAAGTCTACAGCAGAAATAAAGTTCATAAACAATGTAAGGAAAGGGAAAGAAGAACTTAGAATGGGAAGTGCTTGTTACAGAAAGAAATGCAGTTCTGTATCAATGGCAAGCGTATTTTTACCCCACTAAGTATCATGCATACTTTTGATGCTGTGTTAGAACACAGTGACTGTGCGTAAAGTTGGTTACAGTCAACAAACAAGACTAAGATTTAAATATGTCGTTAATTCAGTTAACTTCTTATAGTATGAAAGAAAAGTTACAACATGCAACCTATTTTTCATTATATTGACAGTGTACTTTACTCACTTATTTTTAAAGACGTATATAAAATAAGCACAAAAAACACTGTATATATTTCAAATCCTTGAGATTTTTCCTTCCAAAATTTCTATTTTAAATATTGCTTCATATCACTCTATTTATTGTAATTGTATATATTCTGAAAACTACAAATTATTTTAAAGGAATTTATCATTTCTAAACTAACTGAATGTGTTATGTAATTTACTCAGATTTACTGTCTTTGTTCAAGGATCATATTTCTTATCTTTTAAATTTTAAAACTTTAAGTTTGAGTGCTTACCAATATCAGAGATGCACAAAGAGTAGGGTTAATTTATTTGCTGAGTTTTACATTCACTTGAAATATGATCAAAATATGTATAGAACTTTTCACTTAGATTAAAAAACCCTACAAAACACAAAACATTTCTACAAATAGTATTTCAATATATGTATTCAGCTCTTTCTTCAGGCTTTTTGCTAATATATTTCATTGCAGTAATTACAAAAATAGTACAGGATAAAGCCTGAAAGATCTTGTTCATCTAATGACATCCATTTTAAGCAGGACATAAAGTAAATGAAAACAAAAACATGTCTAAAATATATATAAAACAATTTTGATATATTTCTTGACCACCTACAAATTCCTCCTTTTGACTGTCACTTTTATTTTCTCAAAATAAAAATTCACATTGATTCAAACACTTAAAACGTGGATTGTATTAATACATTATATTAGGAATAGAGGGGAAAACAAGAAAATTTCCATGAATTAACCAGAAAAAACCCAATAAACTGACATTATGATCATGTTACTATTTTGGGGGCTTATTTTTTCAGAAGATTCATTAAGTTAACTACCATGATTAATATTGGTGACACGTTTCTAATGGAACATGTGAATGAAGGTTAAATTCATATAATTTATACAAATAACCTTGACCAAGAGTATATGTTAAGAATACATCAAATGCCTGGCTGGCGTAGCTCAGTGGATTGAGCGCGGGCTGCGAATCAGGCATCGCAGGTTCGATTCCCAGTCAGGGCACATGCCTAGGTTGCAGGCCATGTCCCCCAGCAACCGCACATTGATGTGTTTCTCTCTCTCTCTCTCCCCCTCACCCTTCCCTCTCTAAAAAATAAATAAATAAAATCTTAAAAAAAAAAAGAATACATTAAATGATAGTTTTAATTTGTCAAGGTCTGTGAAATGGGAGCTCTAATTTAATAAATTACTTTAATATCTACTATTATAAAGCAACATGGCAACAGTAATTGCAAATAATTCTTATGACAAAATCCTTCTCATTTTAATAATGTAGCTCAAACAAGACTTATGAAAAGGTCTATTACACCCAAATAAGAGATTTCATGTACTCACCCCTTTATCTCCTCTTGTTTTCGAATTGAATTTCACTGTTTTTAATCGAGCCCGTTCTTTCTTCTCAACCCTGTCAAAGTACCCACTATTATATTTTAGGTATATCAAATACATCTAATTGTCTAACTACAAATCATTAGAAGTGATACTTAAATACAGGGCATTTTTATATTCTAAAACTTTTGGAAGCCATCTAGGTTTGCAACTCCAAATTAATTAGAATTTCTGATATATAAAATACAGGACTCATTTTATTATAAAAAAACCATTTGTGAATTATCAAAATACAGCATGTATTTTATGTACTCAGTTCTATAATTATACCAAAATTACTATAAGACAAGACTTCTGAGTTGACCAATTTTTCAGGTTTTCTGTTTCTTTTTTTGTAGTAGTGTAAATATTAGCTTAGCATGGAAAACATATTCTAAATATTAAGCATGAGAGAGAAAGCAAATGGGGGAAAATGTCAACAACTGCTAAAAGTAGGTGAAGAATATGTGGGTGTTCCTTGTACTATTCTTGCATCTCTCCTGTATTTATTTTTCCGTAGCTCTGAAAATTAAAAAAAAATAAAAAGACGAGAAAAAATTAAGCTTAACTCCAGTGACATTTTTTTGTAAATACGTGAAGTAACCAATTATAGTGTACAAAATAAAGAGTTTTAAAGTATCTTTGGAGGGGTATACAAGAACTGGTTACTTTAGTTATCGTGTGAAGGTGAAATGATTGCCTGGGAATAGAGTTAAGAGGTAGTCTGTATAGCTTTTAGATCTTTTGAATTTTGAACCTTGTTAAAGTGTTATCTATTCAAAAGAAGCAAGCAAACAAAATGTAACAAAACAAATGCTTTAAGTAGATATTAACACTAATATGCACTTTGCAAAATTGAACGTAAATTAAGCTTTTACAAATAGTCAATTTCAATATAGCAATTATGTTGGTGTATAGCAGAAAAAGCTACCCAGTCTATGAATAAAATACTTTTTCTTTATTATACAGCTATAGTTTTACTGTGGGATAGTAAAAGAATAACCTTAATAATCATAGATTTAAAACATTATAATAGTTAAAAACTTATTAGTTTTTTAACTATTCCAGAGCAATCCTGAGGATCCATGACATGAATAATTTATAATTTTTGTCTAGACACTTGAGAGCACTGCAAAATGAACATTTGGT
Source organism: Tonatia bakeri (assembly GCA_004024845.1). Taxonomy (NCBI): domain Eukaryota; kingdom Metazoa; phylum Chordata; class Mammalia; order Chiroptera; family Phyllostomidae; genus Tonatia; species Tonatia bakeri. The sequence goes on from PVIA01002539.1 coordinate 140,903, forward strand.
GAGTGAATACCTACAACTCAAAATGCCTCTGTTTTCTTATCACTGTCTTGTTCACTAAATAGTTAGGTGTCTTAAACTGTGTTTATTTAAAAATACTGTTCCAGAAAGAAAGCTAAGAATTGTAGGAACTATAATTCCTTGTGGGATTTGTAGAGATCTCAAGATATGACTTATATCACTTTTGGCCTTAAAAATCAACATTACAGAATTTTTATACAAAATGAAAAAAAATCATTCCATCAAAGTCACCTATGTTTCTCACTTCTTTCAGCAAAGCCTTTGTAAGAATATAACACTGTAAGGCATAAATCAATTTTAGGAACTCTGACCTTGATATTTAAGATGTGAGGTTTCTTACTGACTCAAAAGACAAAGAGTAAGCATTTCTGAATTTAAAAGAGACTACATTATATTTCAGGTAAAAAGTTATGCTGAGGGCAACATTGCTAAAAGACGAGTTGCCACCAAAAATAAGATCTAACTAAATAGTTGAATTTTGTTAAACATGTGAAGATAGCCAACCGTCATAACTTCTAAAACTACAACTATGTATCTTTGTAATACTTTAATATTCCTACCCTTCAATTTCTAAAAATATATCCACATACATATAGAGAGGTCTAAAATAGGTATATGATTTGGCATACTTATCAGTTACAGAGAATCAATAAAGTAAGCATAAATCTCACTCATTAATAAGAAAAATACAAGTTTCTTATACCATGAGCCTGACCTGAAGGGAATTAACTAGCTATAATAGACATTACTATCTCATTAATATTTTTGCTGGCTATCTTAAAACTGAAGACTTTTAGGCAAAGACTTGGACGGATCAAATCTCATAAATAAGGTACTTTGGGGGAATTATGGACTGATATTTAACGTCTTTCCTACAAAAGCAGAGACATTTAACTGCATTTCATAGACCTTAGAGGGGTTCTGTAAGCTGGAATCCTTCTTTTGAAAGACAGTCAGCACTTAACCACTTTTGCCATTAGATGGTAAGCATGCACCAAAGAAAAATCATAATGAATGGTTAAAAGCCAAGAGGAAAGACAGTGAGTGCACTAAAACTACTAAATTACACAAGAAATGTGAAGCATATCACCAGATATATCTAAACATTTTGCATTTATTTTTACAATGTTTTCAATTTTTAAGTCTAAAAGAGGTATAATTCACATACTTGAAAGCCTTCACAATTTAGGTTTCATTATCACCTTAATGGGAAAACTACAGAGGCTTTTAATTCTTCTCCCTCCACTGGCATAGATGCATGGCACAATGACTTCAAACATACTTATTTTGTTTTTAGCAACTAGTAGGAGCTTTAGAGAAATTTCTGTTTGGGGGGGGCATTATATTCTCTGGCTATGTTACTGGTTACAATATAAAGTCAATACAATTAAATGGTTGTAAAACATAGTATGGAAAACTAGGAATAAAATCATCACCTCAATGAAAGAAATTTAAAAGGACAGCATTTATTTGTTTATGTTGCCCAAACTTTCAAGTGATAAGACTGTAATGGACTTATATTTACCTGCGTTTACTTGGAATCACCCCAACTTCATCACTCTCACCATCTTGTGTCACCTGCCTGGCTTGCCACCATTCATCATCAGAAGCATTAATAACATGGAGGATATCTCCAAATTTGAAGTTCAATCCCTGACTGGGAAGGCCACTGTCTTTAGTCTTGTCATAATCAAAAAGGGCTCTAGATGAAAAGGAAAAGATCCACAATTACTTGTTATAATGATGTTATCATTATTAAATACACACAGGATTCTAAAAATGTTTATAATTTGTGTAAATAATTAAACAATATACCATGGTAGGCAAGATAATGCCAAACTCAATTCTGTACTATATATAAAACAGTAAAATAAAAAATTAGCAAAATTAACTTATATTAATAATTTGTTATTAGGTACATTACCTATTTCTTTTAATATTGTATAAGAAATATTAAAAAATGCCTGTAGTATAATCCAGTGACAACCTATACTGAATTCTGAAATGAAGACAAATCTAGGAAGTTGTTCTAGATTAATAAATAAAAGTAAATATTAAGAGATACTCTCTTCTCCTTATTTTAATTGGACACACTTGGGAAAACAATTCCTTAATGGATTTGACTCAGTTATAAGACTAGATAAACAAGAGTAATTATTTTGTCAGTTAATTATTTGTTCTATTTACAAAACTAGAATGAACAGGATTTTCAGAGTCAATAACAATGCTGAAAAGTAACTACAGGTGATTCTAACAACTGCCAAATATTTTGGAAAAAAATACTGTATTAATTTAATATAGTAATTGGAAATGTTAAGAATATTTTTAAATTTGATAAAAAGAATATGTATCCTAGTTCTTGATTAATGTACTATTTTTAAAAAGATTTTATTTATCTATTTATTTATTATTTATTTACTTATTTACTTATTTATTTATTATTTTTCAGAGAGGCATAAGGAGGGAGAAAGACAGAGAGAGAAACATCCATGTGTGGTTGCCTCTCTCGTGCCCACCACTGGGGACCTCGCCTGCAACCCAGGCATGTGCCCCAATTGGGAATCAAACCAGCAACCCTTTAGTTGGCAGGCTGGCACTCAATCTACTTTGCCACACCAGCTAGGGCTGATAAATGTACAATTTTAAAATCAATGAAATTCTTATATCTATAGCTCTCTCGGAAAAGAACTCTGGCATTACATTTATAAAACAATTTATTCATTCTCTTGTTCTAATTTGGCAACTGGAAATTAGTATATGAATCATATTCCTTTCCAGGCTACCCAAGTTTTAAGAATCTATTTTTTGAGGTAAAACTGAAGAGAGTGTAATTATTTGATGGCTAAATTAATTAACAAGTTATAATGGTTATAACACATTTTCAAATGTGTTCCTTCAAGTCTTTTCTGGGAAGTAGGTAGGAAGGCTTAAACATATATTCATGCAGATAAACTGTAATACATTGGGTTTTATCTAAAAACAAAGGAATTCTACAGCTGAAAAATAAAGATTACAAATGCTATAAATGCTAAGTCATTATTTCAACCAATAACTTCTGAACTCTAAGAAACTTTTTCTACTAAAAATATATGGCTAACCTCAAACAATACAAAGGACAGTAACAGTCATTCAATTATTAAATATTTATTAATGAGGTAATGAAGTATCTATGGCAAGGGTAATGACAAAGACAATGAAGACACAAATATAATACAAAACAGAAATAAAGTACATTAAGAGGTAGAACAGATGTCAAAGGACACGCAGAAAACGGAAAATAAATACTACACTGAAACTTTTTATTTTTAAAGACAGGGGAGGAAGAAAGAAAGAGGGGAAGAGAAAAACAGATCCGCTGACTTCCATATGTACCTTGACTGGGACCAAACCTGCAACCCAGGCATGTGCCCTGACTGGCAACAAAACCAGTGATCTTTCTTTTTGGTTTGCAGGATGATGCCCAACCAACTGAGACACACCAGCCAGGACTACACTGAAACATATTTATTATCATAAATTAACCTTTTGGATTACAAAAGTAATATAACTATATTATTAATGAGCAATGGAGGAAAGAAATTATCCCCAACCCCTATTCCCAAATTTGCACTTAAGCTTTGTCTTTTAATATATTTGATTCAGAAACTGGAACCCATAGACTACCTATGAGGGTTACTGATTATGAGAGTATATAATCTACTACCCAACAAAAGATTACATACAAAACCTTTATCAGTAAGTCATGTTCACAAATGTATTTTTCTCTCTTGATCCTGATTCCCATTAATAAGGAGAAAGGCATTATTAGAAGGTCACTACCATTTTGAATAGTGTTTATTAGTTCCTTGGCCCTTACCCTTTTTTTGTTGACCTGGTTTTATCACATATATGTGAATGACTACATAATTATGTATGGTTTTACTTGTTTAAAAGCTTTATAAATGGTATATTGTATGTTGCTTTTGTACCTTGAGTTTTTATTTTTTGCTTTTGAACTAAAAAATACACTTATTAAAAAGAACCATAAGACTTCTGGTTAACTACGGCAGACTGGCTACATGTATCTATTTCCTCACAAAAGTGACCAAAAAAAGAAAGACAAATACAAAAGAAAAACGACAATATGAGAACAGAATATTTAACAAGTTCTGGGATGATGGTAACTAAACCTAGGGGAGTGAATGGAAAGTCTGAAGAGAGTGATTGATATTGAAATAAGATTTATTCACAAGACCCTAGAAATGCTTATGAATTAGAAGTATAAAGTATCTAGTAGGCAGAGATAAGTTACAATAGTGTAAACAAAAGAACTGGTGGAAATACTGTAAATAGCACTTAAACCCTCTCTTTTCTTGTTCCCAGTCCCATAGAAGACCAGAGGTTTAGTTACTAGAGAAACTGATTTTCAGGAATGTGGTAGGAAGGCAGAAGGTACTGGGCTGAAATAGGATTAGTAAGAAATCTGCACACTGAAAACTGAAATCTAGCAACCTGGTTTATACTCCAGGCAAGAGATTAAGAATTCATCTCTAGAGATATTTAAATAACCCTGAAGAAAAGGATAACATGGGGAAGGAGAGGGCAAAGAAAAAGGCAATAATCATCCAATTAAATCTACTAGTTTCATTTTCTATTCATAAGAATAGAAAACAAGGAGCACTAAAAATTTAAAGAGAGCCTCACATTAAAAAAATAAAGGAAGTAAAAGAGAAAACAAGAAAACTAGAAAAACAGAATACAGAGAAAGCGGAGAATTCAAGAAGCAGAAGAAAACATTAGAGAAACACGAGAACATATTATGTCCACAAAATAAAAGATGACAAAAGAAACAATCAAATAACAAGAATGGGCTCCTGGAAAATAAAATAGGATATCAGAACCTCCCACACTCCCCAAATTCTTTATCAAGGAGAAGGCAAAATAAGACATTTTCAGACATGCTGAGACACGAAAAGTACCTTCTACACCTTTTCCTTAGAAATTTATGGGAGGATGTGTTCTGGCAAATAAAAGTAAATCCAGAAAGCAGAAAACACGGAAGGAGACTGACATAGTAAAGAGCCACAGGGAATAGGACCACGGCAAAGGAAAGTCCCATGTGAAAGTTATATGGCAAGTCAATAGAGCAATCAGTCCAGGTTGGAACAGAGAGATGGAAAAAACTGAACTGATGAGACCATATGTGTGCCATATGATTAATGCGAAAAACTGAAGAAGTTACTGGAAGACAAAGGAAAATAGTAATAAGTAGAGGGAATATTAAGAATTAAAAGTGAGACAACTTGGGAAAGTAAATTCAGGATAAATGAAGGGTTTCAGAAGACGTGTGATTATAATATACTGCTTGACTATGTAATGACAGATATTACATTGTCATATAACTCTAAATGCTATTAACTTTATTAACAGTGACATGATTATGTTTGAGTAATAGGAAAAGAGGCAGAAAGAGTGGTTTGGTGTAAGAGAGGAAGTTCTCATTTACCAAGGCAGTAAGTCTATGCTATTCCAAAGTTGGTAAATTAGAAATAGCAGCACATGCACTTTATTTAAAAATTTGGAGGTAAACTTCTGGTCAAGATGGTGGTATAGGTAAACACATCTGGCCTCCTTGTATAATCACATCAAAATTACAACTGAACTATGGAACAACCATCACTCAGAACTGTCAGAAACTGAGTTGAATGGAAATCTGACTATGGAATTAAAGAAACCACATCCACTGAGACTGGTAGGAGTAGTGGAAACACAGAACAGGCTGGTCCCACATAATTTGGGAGTAATATCTCGGGGAAGAGAAGTCCCAGCCCCACACCAGGCCCCCTAGTCCAGGGTTCCAGTGACATGAAGATAAATCTCCACAACTTCCGGTGGCAAAACCCAATAGGGATTGAGTTGATGGAAGAAACTTCTGGAGTCCCAAGCAGTACCTTTTAAAGAACCAACCCACACATGGACTCACCTACTCAGACTTACTCCCTCTGTTCTCCAGCACTGGGGTAGCAGCTTGAAAGGCACTGGTGGTGTAAAGGGAGAGACTGAAGTGTCTGGGATATAGGGGAGAGTTGGGGGACGGTGTTCTCCCAGACAGAAAGGCAGGCAGAGGTCAATGGCCCTTTTCTGTGCTATCCCCTCACAGAGCTGGCAAGCTGGTGCCATATCTGAGACACCGTCAACCTGGCTAACACTGTTTGTCTCACTCTAGGGATTCCCAGAGACTCTGGCCCACTCAAACTGCCTTCCCACATGAATGGCTGGTCATCTTAGCTCATGCTTCACAAGTCCTAATTTCTTTCAAATAAGCTGGCCTCAGTGAGACCCAGCCCCTGTGCCTCGTGCTAAGTGATCCCAGGCCCGGCACTAGGAGCAACCAGCCTATATTCACAGCTTGGTTTCACCCAGGAAATCTCCAAGTCCAGCATAAGTAGCAGCCATCTCAGATTGCTTTTTAGGTCAGGCAGGATGGCCCTGGGCAAAACACAGGTGGGGGCTGACCTTGGCCTGTACCATCTGGGGAAACCCAGAGCCAGTGCACCTAGTGGACAACTAAAGAAGATATCAGAGCACCACCACCCTGACCCTGCACACCTGGTCCTTGACAGAGGGTGGAGGAGGTTGGTAGCCGGTGGTCACAGCCACTCCTTGCAGCTGACTGGCATGGGTAAATCCCTCCCACTGACAGGCCAGGAGCAATCAAGGCTCAACTACAAGAGGAGGGTGTAATCAGCCCACAAAAAGGGCACCGCACCTCTATTACCCAGCTTGGGTAATAGGGGAGGCTGTGCCACAGGACCCTACAGGACATCTACTATATTAGGCCATGCTACCAAGACAGGGAGTCAAAGCAGCTCTACCTAATACATAGAAACAAACACAGGGAGGTTGCCAAGACTAGGAGACAGAGAAACATGGCCCAAATGAAAAAAAGGATCAAAGCTCCCCCAAAAAGCATGAAAGAAAATAGACATAAGCAAACCATCAGATGCAGAGTTCAAAACATTGGTTATAAGGATGCTCAAGGAACTTAGTAAAGACCTCAACAGCATAAAACAGATCCAGTCAGAAACAAAGGATACACTAAGGAAAATAAAGAACAATTTATAAGGAAACAAAAGTAGAGTGGATGAAGATGAGAATCAAATCAGTGATTTGGAATGTAAGAAAGCAAAGTAAAACCAAATAAAACCAAACAACAACAACAACAACAAAACAAATCAAAACAACAAGAAAGAAAAAGAATCCAAGAAAATATGGATAGTGTAAGGAGCCTCTGGGACAACTTCAAGTGCATCAACATTCATATTGTAGGGTTGCCAGAAGAAGAGAAAGAGCAAGAAATTGGAAATCTAATTAAATAATAATGAAAGAAAACTTCCCCAATTTGGTGAAGGAAACAGACATGCAAGTCCAGGAAGCTCAGAGAGTCCCAAACAAGATGGATGCAAAGAGGCCCACTCCAAGACACATAATAATTAAAATGCCATAGTTTAAAGATACTGGGAGATTCTTAAAAGCAGCAAGAAAAAAGCCATTAGTTACCTACAGGGGAATTCCTGTAAGACAGTCAGGTGATTTCTCAAAAGAAACTTTGCAGGCTAGAATGGACTGGAAAGAAATATTCAAAGACATGAAAAGCAGGACCTACAGCCAAGATCACTCTACCCAGCAAAGCTATCATTTAGAATCAAAGGGCAGATAAAAAGCTTTGCAGGCCAGAAAAAACTAAAAACTTCATCATCACCAAACTATTATTATACTGTTAAAGAGGCTTATTTAATAAAAAGAAGATCCAAACTACAAACAATAAAATAACAGTATGTACATACCTGTCAACAACTGAATCCATAAAACAAACCAAGCCAACAAGAAAAACGAGACAGAATCATGGATACGCAGAGTTTTTGATGGTAACTAGATGGGAGGGGGGTGTAGAGAATGGCTGAACAGGTGAGGGGATTAAGAAGTATAAATAGGTAGTTACAGAATAGCCATGGGGATGTAAAGTACAGTATAGGAAATGGATGAGCCAAAGAACTTATATGCACGACAAATGGACATAAACAATGGTGTAGGGATTGCTTGGGGGGTGGGGTGGGGGTTGCTGGGCAGATGGGGGAAAGGAAGAAAAGTTTTGGTAACTATGACAGCACAATAAATAAAATGTAACTAAAACAAAAATTTGGAGGTAAAGGCAAAGGAGTTTGTTAGGAAAGTGGAGGATAACTGTTTCTAGTAAATAAAGTTTGGGAGTCACAGTTATTTTTCATTGTAAGTCCTCCCTAGACTGGGAATCCAACTGGCAACCCTTTGGTTCACAGGCCAGCACTTAATCCACCGAGCCACACCAGCCAGGGCTATAAGTCTTTTGATAATACACAACTTATAAAGTATTTTCTAAAACATAAAAATTGGCCCTGGCTGGCGAAGCTCAGTGGATTGAGCACAGGCTGCGAATCAAAGCATCGCAAGTTTGATTCCCAGTCAGGGCACATGCCTGGATTGCAGGCCACAGCCCCCAGCAACCGCACATTGACGTTTCTCTCTCTCTTTTTCTCCCTCCCTTCCCTCTCTAAAATAAAATAAATAAAATCTTTAAAAAAAAACATTAATCTAAAAAAAACCATAAAAATTAAGAATAAAAAATGAAGATGACTCATTAAATGCACCTAAATATAACCTAATGTTTGTCATGTGTTTTTAATAAATCAGATATTAAAGGTAACACCTATTAAACTAAACTTAGAAATTATAGATAAGAAAAAAGGAGAGTATGAATACAAATTTATATTTTTCCATATACTGCAGATATCTATACATAAAATGCTTGTAACAAATTTGGACCAGAATAGTTTAATAAATACTCCAAGAATTAGTGGAAGGAGAGAAAAATTTGATACATATAGAATTCTCAGATCATTAGTAGGGTAGAAGGAATAAAAAGGGTAGTAGAAACAGAACAAGAGAAGAAAAAGTTTCCATTTATTATGTATTGTAGAACATATATAGAGTATATCCTTGTATACAGATATATTTATACATACAGAAACATATATGGAATAAGTGTTTATTTCATGTAACATATATCATCTCTCACCAGAAGAATAAAATACTAGCAATACGCTCCCTGAAAGAATCAAAAGGAATGAAAGACTAATTATGAAAATAATTCAAATTACTTATGGTAATCAACTAAATTTAAAATAATAGTACAATAAAGTACATATAAAAGCTCTACTAAAAAAAGTATACAAAACACAAATAAACAGAATATCTGTATTGTTTTATTAGCCAAGTGAAAGAAACTCAATCTATATACTAATGGTATCTATGTAATATTATTAGATTTATGCTCTCACATTCATCTTTTATGTTATAGAAAAATAACATGTTTGACTTCTCCCAAGTGTTTCAAAAATGCATATAGAAACTTCCTGAAATTTTACTCTTTGCTGAGCCTATCTGCATTTTAAGATACTATTTATATATATGCTCTCTTTGCTATAATGAAAACTGTTGAGGTAATTAAATGTTAAACAAATGGAGAATATTTTATTATGGAAGAATACAGGTAGGCCTGGCTGGTGTGGTCCAGTGGACTGACTTCTGGCATGTTAACCAAAGGGCCGCTGGTTCGATCCCCAGCCAGTGCACATGTCTGGGTTGTGAGCCAGGTCCCCAAAAGGGGGTGTGTGAGAAACAACCACACAATGATGTTTCTCTCCCTCTCTTTCTCTCTCCCTTCCTGTCTCTCTAAAAATAAATCAATAAAATCTTAAAAAGAAAAAAGAATACAGGTAAATATCAGTGTTGGATGATATGGCATATGAAGCTACAATACTGATTAAGTAAAAGATCCAACTTAAAAATTTTCTGGTTTATATTTTGTATTTCCTTACTATATTATTCAAGGGATTATATAATTTTCATTAATCAAATTATAGTAATATTCCAACTCTGGAAAGACACACTGTCAGAAAATCAATCATAAAAAAAATTTCCTTGGTTTGCAACTTTTTCTTTTTTTTTGCAATTTATTTTTCTATAGTGAAACTCAGTGAAAAACTTGAAAGAAATCATGCATAAATATTAATACTTACTATAATTACATAATTAAGACTTGCCATAATTAGAAGTAGAGAAATTTACCTGACATACAGGGATCGCTTCTGGCTAGTTCGAAGAGAACCTGAGCCTGAACTAATGCTACTATTCATCATCTGCTCCCGTAAATCATGTATTTTTGCTTCAAAACGACTGTATTCTGATAAAAGAAAAAGAGAAATAAATTTAAATTTTATATTATAAAAAAGTTACTTGAAGATAAAATATTAAATATGTAACCTGTCCTATAATTGACTAAAAGTGGTTAGAACCTTAAGAGAGTAATCTGTACAATAATATGCCCAATATGCATATACAAAAATTAATAATTTTCTAAATGTACCATAAAGTAATATTGGCTGAATTAGTATTTTCTCATATGTTAAAGTTCATACCTCATTTAATCAATTAAAAGACAATTTCCTTCCCTGGCAGGTGTAGCTCAGTGGATTGAGTGCGGGCTGCGAACCAGGCATTGCAGGTTCGATTCCCAGACAGGGCACATGCCTGGGTTGCAGGCCATGTACCCCAGCAACCGCACATTGATGTTTCTCTCCCTCTCTCCCTTCCCTCTCTAAAAATAAATAAATAAAATCTTTAAAAAAAAAAAAGACAATTTCCATGTATCATATACCAGTATGAACCTTATATTACTATGTAATACTTGTGGCTGGGTCAATAATATGGAAAAAACGTGCCTTAAAAACTGATAAATGCAATCAAATTTATTTCAAGTTGTCTTATAATTTATAAGTTTTCAAAACGCCAAAATAAGATATAAAAGCAATCTGAAGTAGAAAAACAAATTTTTTTAATATGACAGAAGCCTTTTAATATTTTCTCCTGGAGAATTTTTGCCATCTGGCAATAAATGAGAAGCAGTTTTTAACTTAAAGGTTCCTATCTTGTTGGGAGCTGTCCCGCCTGGTTTTAGGGACTGTAGCCTTTAAGGAGACAGAACACCTCCTCCTGGCAGGAGTGCAGCTCCTGCTTTCCCCACTTCCCCCTGCCTGGCCCAGGCAGATAACAGGTTAGCCAATGATTGGTAAGATCCCTCATAGGAGGAGGAACCACCTAAGACAGGCACTGGTGCGATGAGCCATCAGGGAAGGACTTAGGAGTCTTCAGAGAAGAGGCAGAAAGACCCTCAACCCCTTGGCTTTGTCATAGCCTGGGTCCTCAGTCTTTCTGCAAAAGTCTCCTAGTCTCTTGGCTGCTTTGCTCTCCCTGCCTGACTCAGCCTGGGAACTATGCCAAAGACCTTGTACTGGATCTGATGGCTCCTGGGGGTGAATCTGGCCAGAGAAAGAATCTACACTGCTTCCTTTGAGACCTGCTCTGCCCTGTTGCTATGAAACAGACACTTGAGCAAAAGCCAACCCTGACCAGAGACAATCCCTGTGTTTCTTCAACTATTATCTGTAAATGATGTCAGTAGCATTTTGAGCACTGGTTGATGAGCTTTTCGTGCATAGTATGTATCTCTGTGTGAGCTGAACTCAATAAAAATGCAGGGAAGAAAATATTCAGCACCTTTCTCCTTTGACGGACTGGTCACCTTTCCTCCCCAAGCAAATCATGCATTGGGCATTTTTATTTCTCATCTGCAATGTCCAGGGGAGTTCTGAAGATGGAGTTCCCCCATCACTCTTTTATAGATTTCTTTCAATTTTACTGTAGCTTTTTCCCCTCCTCTCTCTTCTCACATATTGGTATAGTCAATTGGGAAGCCTATATATTGATGTTAGTTGTTACCTGAAACCTCATCTATTGTTATTGGATGGAACATCTCCATGTAGCTGTTTTCATATGACTGCTTGGTTTTCTCAGAGGACATAAAATCAAGATAGGAAAAAGCCATTTTTGTGGAGGTTCTGGTCAAGATGTTAGAGTAGATGGACATACACTCACCACCTCATATGACCACATCAAAATTACAACTAAGTTATAAAACAATTAACCTGGATAACTATTTGAAGACTAGCTAAACAAAAGTCCTACAACTAAGGATATAAAGAAACAAGTTGAGACTGGCAGGAGGGGTAGAGAAATGAAACAGGCTGGTACCCACCACTCATGAGTGCTTGAGAACTGGAGGGATATCTTAGCTGCACAGGTTCCACCTGAGGAGTGAGGGGTCTCAGCCCCATGCTGGATCCCCCAGCCCAGAACACCAGTGTCAGGAAGAGGAGCCCACATAATGCCTATCTATGAAAATCAGGTGGAGATTCCATCTATCCAGATGAGAGGGAATGGTACTGGGAATCCTGGTATCCTCTTAAAGGGCCAGTGCACAGACACTTGCTTGTGCACACTCGCCTTGGGCTCTGGCGAAGGAACTGCAGCTTGGGGGAAGGGGGAGTATACCAGAGACAAACAGGGAGAAACTGAGTTGTATGACTTCTGGGTGAGAGCTGAAGGGACTTCTGTCATTGTATGTGCATTCAGCCTTCCCACCACGTAGCCAAATCTGAATCTGCATTATCCTGGTGAATTCTATTAGTTCCACCCTGACTACCTGAGACCCCACCCTATCACAAAAATCTGCAGGTCACAGGTGGGTGGCAGCTGGCCTCGGTGTACCCTTGGATTTTTGCTGAGTGACTCTGGGTCCAGAACTAGTGCCAAATCTGAATATGTTTTAACCTGGTGAATACCACTTGCCCATGAGCACCCAGGCCCAGTACAGGCATCTACCAGTTGTGGATCACTCTGCAGCTCCTAACAGGTAGCCCTGGGCCAATCACAGGCAGTATGTGACATTAACCTGCAACTGAATTCCTCCCCAAGAGGCCTCAGAACAAACACATCTATTGGTTAGCATCAGGACACAACACAGCACCATGCAATTAGCTCTGTAAGAAGCACACTGAAAAGGAGGTCTCAGCAGGTACTAGAACCTGCTGGGGCAAATCCTGCTCCATGGGGTCAGCTCCCGCATAGCAGCTTATACACTGTGGGCATGGCCAATCCTCACGGTCAGTTAGCCTGAGGCATAATTCTATCCACTGACATGCCAACAGCAATCAAGGCTCAACTACAACAGGAGGGTACACATAACCCACAAAAGGGACACTCCTAAGCACTGGCTCAGGTGATCAGGGAGACTGCAACTGGGCCTCACAGGACACCTACTATGTAAGGTCACCCTGCCAAGACTGGGAGGTGTAGTTTACCCACCTAATACATAGGGGAAAAAAAAAAACACAGAAAGGCAGCCAAAATAAAGAGACAAAGAAACACACGACAAATAAAAGAACAAGAGAAACATTTGGGGAAAAAAAAAACTAAATGAAATGGAGAGAAGCATTATACTAGATATGGATTTCAAAACACTGGTTATAAAAATGCTGAAGAACCTTAGGGGAAGAATAAATTCAGTGAGAACTCTTGACAGAGTGATGGTAAGCATAAGAAAGGACACAGAAACCACAAAAAAGCAGCAATCAGAAATGAAGAATACAACAGAAGGAATGAACAGATTAGATGAACCAGGGGATCAAATCAGCAATTTGGTAGACAACATAGTAGAAAACACCCAATCAGAATAGCAAAAGGAAAAAAAAAGAATAAAAAAAATGAGGATAACTTAAGGGCCCTTTAGGGCAACAGAAAGCATAACAACATTCACACCAGAGAAGTATCAAAAGGAGAAGAGAGACAGCAAGGAATTAAGAACCTATTTAAGGAAATGTCTGAAAACTTCCCTAACCTGGGAAAGGAAAAAAGACATAAAGGTCCAAGAAGTGCAGAGAGTCCCAAACAAGATGAACCCAAAGATGCACACACCAAGACACATCATAATTAAAATACTAAAAGGTTAGAAACAAAGAGAGAATCTTAAAAGCAGTAAGAGGAAAGCAGTCAGTTAACTGCAAGGGAGCGCTCATAACAGTGACACAGCTGATTTCTCAAAAGAAACTTTTCAGGTTAGAAGAGATTGGCATGAAATATTCAAAATGATGAAAATGAATAGCAGGACCTAAAGCAAGGCTATCATTTAAAATTCAAGGAAATAAGGAGCTTCTGAGGCAAGAAAAAGCTAAAGTTCATTACCTCCCAACCAGTTTAACAAGAAATGTTAAACAGACTTCTTTAAGAAGAAAAAATGGAACATAAATATAAATAATAAAATGGCAATAACTACACACCTATTTATAGTCACTTGAAGATACCTACTTCAGATTGAAGGACCCACGAAGGAAATAAAAGATACATAAGAGGATGAAAAAATATATTTCATGCAAGTGGAAATGAAAAAAAAAAAGCTGGGGTAGCAATGCTTCCATTAGACAAAATAGACTTTAAAACAAAGGCCATAGTAAGAGACAAAGAAGGACATTACATAATGATAAAGTGATCAATCCAACAAGTGGATATAACTCTTACAAACATTTATACTACTCCCAACACAGGAGCACTTATTAATATATAAAGCAAATACTGATGGACATAAAGGGAGAGACTGACATTAATACAGTTATAATAGGGGTCTTGAACACCCTGTTGATATCACTGGATGGATCTTCTAGACAAAATCAACAAGGAAACAGTGGCATTAAATGACACATTAGATCAAATGAAGTTAATTGATATTTTTTAGCATTTTCACCCAAAAGCAGAAGAATATCCATTCTTTCAAGTACACATGAAACATTTTCCAAGATAAACCACATGTTAAACCATAATACAAATCTCAATAAATTAAAGAAGGCTGAAATCATATCAAGCATCTTCTCTGACCACAATAGTATGAAACTAAAAAACAATTATAGGGAACAAAACCCGAAAAACACACAAACACATGGAGGCTAAACAACCTGTTACTAAACAATGAATGGATTAACAGTAAGATCAAGGGAGAAGTCAAAATATACCTTGAGACAAGTGAAAATGAAAATAAAATAGTCCCAAATCTATAGGACACAGCAAAAGCAGTCCTAAAGAAAAATTCATATCAGTACAGGACTACCTCAAAAAAAAAACAAGAAAAATCTTAAATGAACAATCTAACCTTATGCCTAAAAGAACTAGAAAAAGAACAATAAGTAAAGCCCAAAGTGAGTAGAAGGAAGAAAATAATAAAGATCAGAGCAGAAATAAATAAAATAGAATCTTAAAAAAAAAAAAAAAAGAATACAAAAGATCAATATAACCAAGAGCTGGTTCTTGGAAAAGATAAACAAGATTGATAAATAAAGTTTAACCAGACTCATCAAGAAAGAGAGGACCCCCCCCAAAAAAAATCAGAAATAAAAGAAGCAACAACTGATAGCACAAAAACAAAAAAGGATTATAAGAAAACATTATAGATCTTCCTCTCTCTTTTTAGTGCTGCCTACAGAGGGGCAGCTTCTCCTACTCAGCACCATGGCTACCCTCAGACCCATCAGGAAACTCAAGATTGTCAAAAAGAGGATCAAGAAGTCCATCTGGCACCAGTCACATTGATATGTCAAAATTAAGCAGAATTGGTGGAAACCCAGAGGCACTGACAACAGGGTACACAGAAGATTAAAGGGCCAGATCATTATGCCCAACACTGGTTATAGGAGCAACAAGAAAATAAAGTGCATGCTGCCCTGTGGCTTTCATAAGTTCCTGGTCCACAACATCAAGGAGTTTGAAGTGCTGCTGATGTACAATAAATCTTACTGTGCTGAGACTGCTCACAAAGTCTCCTCAAAGAACCTAAAAGCTATGGTAGGAAGTAGACCAGATGGCCATCAGAGTCAATAATTCCAATACTAGGCAGTGCAGTAAAGAAAATGAATAGACAGATTATGTACACACTGTATTTGTGTTAATAAAACCATAAAAGTTTGCACTGGATGAATGGTTCAGTTAGTTAAGAGTGAAATCATGTACATCAAAAGATTGCAGGTTCAATCCCTGGATGGGGGACATATGGAAGGCAACTGATTGATGTTTCTCTCTCATATCTCTTTCTCTAAAATCAATAAACACACCTTCATGTGAGGATTAAAAAAACCCCATAAAATTCTACCAAGAAAATACTATAAACAATTATATGCCAATAAATTGAGCAACCTAAAAGAAATGGATAAATTCTTAAAAACATACAATCTTCCAAAACTCTATGGAATCAAGAAAAAACAGAAAATCTGAATAGACCGATTACCACCAACAAAACCAAATCAGCAATCAAAAGACTCCCTACTAAAGTCCTGAACCAGATGGCTCACAGATGAATTTTACCAAAGATTCGAAGGAGAACTAACAGCTCTTCTTCTCAAATATTCCAAAAAAATTTGAGAGGAGGAAAGACTCCCAAGTTCATTTTACAAGGCAAGCATTATCCAAATTCCAAACCAGACAAAGACATTACAAAACAAGAAAATTATAGGCCAACATCCCTGATGAACACAGATGCAAAAATCTTCCAAGTATTAGCAAACTTAATTCAGCAATACAAAAAAAAAAAAATCAGGGTTCCAGACAAGATGGAGGTGTAGGTAGAAACCCTTCACTTCCTTGCATAACCAAGAGGAGGATAACAACCAATTGAAAACAAAAAACAAACCAAAAGTGCTAGGAAATCAAACTGTACAGAACTCTGACAACCAAGGAATTAGAGAAACAGTCAACCAAACCAACCAGATTGGTAGGAGGGAGATGGGAAGATGGAGAGAACCTGGGGCAAGGTGGCAGACTGTGTGGGCAGGACTGGCTGAACAGAAAACTGAGGCTCAGAGCTGACTTTGGACTATGGCAGGGATTGCCATGGTGGGAGAACTCCCAGTCACACGAGAGTTTGTTGGAAAGGGGGCTAGAGCCCAGCAAGCAAGCTGCATTGTTTCCTCTCTGACCCCTCCCCCACAGACAGCACCACAACGTGGCAAAGAGAGTTGCCCTGGCCTGGTGAATACCTAAGGCCCTGCCCACTTACAACTTAATAGGTGCACCGAGACAAAGAAATATGGCCCAAATGAAAGAACAGAGCAAAATTCCAGAGAAAGAGCGATGAGGAGATAGCCAACCTATCTGATGTGCAATTCAAACACTGGTAATCAAGATGGTCACAGAACCAACTGAGCTTGGTTGCAAAATGAAAGAATAAATGAAGGCTACCCAAAGTGAAATAAAGCAAAATACTCAGGGAACCAAAAGTGACAGGAAGGAAATCAGGACTCAAGTCAACAATTTGGAACAAAAGGAAGAAATAAACATCCAACTAGAACAGAATGAAGAAATAAGAATTCCAAAAAAATGAAGAAAGGCTTAGGAACCTCTGGGACAACTTTAAACGTTCCAATATCTGAATCATAGTGGTGCCAGAAGGAGAAGAACAGCAGCAAGAAATCCAAAACTTATTTGAACAAATAATGAAGGAAAACTTCTCCAATCTGGTGAAGGAAATAGACCTCCAGGAAGTCCAGGAAGCTCAGAGAGTCCCAAAGGAGTTGGACCCAAAAAGGAACACACCAAGGCACATCATCAAGTTACCCAAGATTAAAGATAGAGAATCTTAAAAATGGCAACAGGAAAGGAGAGAGTTACCTACAAAGGAGTGCCAATAAGACTATCAGCTGATTTCTCAAAAGAAACCTTACAGGCAAGAAGGGGCTGGAAAAGAGTATTTGAAGTCATAAATGGCAAGGACCTACATCTAAGAATACTCTATCCAGCAAAGCTTTCATTTAGAATGGAAGGGCAGATAAAGTGCTTCCCAGATAAGGTCAAGTTCAAGGAGTTCATTATCACCAAGCTCTTACTGTATGAAATATTAAAGGGACTTAGCTAAGAAAAAGAAAATAAAGACTATAAACAGTAAAATGACAACAAACTTACAACTATCAATAAAATAAACCTAAATGAACTTAAAAAAAATAAAAGAAAGAAAAACAGTGAAAACAAACACTAAGCAAACTATAACAGGAACAGAATCAGAGAAATGGGTATCCCACTAAGGGTTTACAGTGGGGAGGGGGAGGGAAAGAATGGGGGGAAGGTACAGGGAATAAGAAGCATAATTGGTAGGCAGAAAATAAACAGGGAGAGGTTAACAATGGTATAGAAAGCAGAGAAGTCAAAGAACTTATATGCATAACCCATGAACATAAACTATGAGGGGGTGGAATGCTGGAGGGTTGGGGAGTGCAGGGTGGAGCGAGGACAAAGAGGGAAATTGGGAAAATTGTATTTGCATAGTCAATAAAATATACTTAAAAAAAGATCATACACCATGATCAAGTGGACTTTATTCCTGGAGTGCAAGGTTGGTTCAATATTTCCAAGTCATTTAATGTGATATACCACATAAAGTAAATAAAGGATATAAATATATCAACAGATGCAGTAAAAGCATCAGACATTTGATAAAATTCAGTATCTATTTGTAATTAAAACTCTCAGTGGAAACAGAAGGAACATACTTCAACATAATAAAGCCCATATATGACAAACCAATAGCTAACGTAATCAGTGTGGAAAAGCTAAAGCAAGATCAGGAGCTTTAAGGAGAAAAGCTTTCCTTAAGATCAGGAACAAGATCAGGAACAAGGCAGGGTTGTTCACTTTCACCACTTTTATTCAACTTAGTATTTGAAGTCCTAGCTGTAAAAATGAGACAAGGAAAAGAAATGAAAGGCATCCAGATTGGAAAGAAGGAAGTAAAACTGTCATTATTTGAGGATAACACGATACTATGTATAGAAAAACCTAAAGATTTCACCTAACTACTGCTAGAACTGATAAACGAATCAAGGAAAGTAGCAGGGTACAATATAATATTCAGAAATTGGTTGCATTTTAAACAACAATAAGGAACTATCAGAAAGGGAAATTAAAAAATCCCACTTACAATCTCATAAATAAATGTAACCAAGAATGTAAAAGACCTGTACTTGAATTAAGACACTGAAGAAAGATACTGAGGAAGATACAAATAAGTGGAAGCATATATTGTGTTCCTGTGTAGTCAGTGTTAAAATTGTTAAACTGTCTATGCCATCCAAAACAATTTGTAGATTCTATGCAACTATCAAAATAAATGCCACACTTCCGGCCAAGATGGAGGCACAGGTAGACACACTGTGCCTCCTCGCACAACCAAGATAGAGACAACAACAATTTGGAAACAGAATAACAACCAGAACTGATAGAAAATTGAACTGTATGGAAGTTGGACAACCAAGAAGTTAAAATAGACCCGTTCATCCAGACCAGTAGGAGGGGAGGAGTTGGGCAGCCGGGTGAGGGTGGCGGCGCAAGAGCAGGGAGTGTTGGGACCTGGTACGTGAGGCATCCGGGGCACACAAGACCACAGCGGGTGGACCCTGAATGTGCAAGTGGCAGCTGGCAGACCCTGGCTGAGGGGTGGCAACTGGCAGACCCAGTGAGGCAGTGATTGTGAAGCAAGGCACTGCATGCAACCCAGGATCAAAGCGCTGGGAAATAGGGCCTTGGGGCACTGATTGAGGACACCTGTGGGTATTGAGGAGCAGGAAGAGACTCCCAGCCTCTCAGGAGAGGTCCTTGGAGGGTCCCACAGTGTGCACAAGCCCACCCACACGAGAATTAGCACCAGAGGGACCCAGTTTGCTTGGGGGAAGCAGCTGAAGGGACTGAGGTCCCATGGAGAACAGAATAAGCACCACTGTTTCCTCTCAGGACCCGCCCCCACATACGTCACAACACAGCGACTGGGGTGCCCCGCCCTGGTGAACACCTAAGGCTCTGCCCCCATATGTAACAGGTGCGACCAGACCAAAGGGGGGAAAAAAGAAAAAAAGATGGCTCAAACAGAACTGAAAGCCCCAGAGCCAGTTTTTTTTAAGCGACCAAGAGATAGCCAACCTATCAGATGCACAGTTCAAAGCACTGGTGATCAGGATGCTCACCGCCCTGGTTGATTTTGGTTGCAAATTAGATGAAAAAATGAAGGCTACAATAAGTGAAATGAAGGAAAATGCAAAGGGAACCAACAGTGATGGAATGAAAGCTGGGTCTAACATCAATGGAATGGACCAGAAGGAAGAAAAAAACAAACAACCAAAAAAAAAATGAAGAAATAAGAATTCAAAAAAATGAGGAGAGGCTTAGGAACCTCCAGGACATCTTTAAACGATCCAACATCCAAATTAGAGGGGTGCCAGAAGGAGAAGAGGAAGAGCAACCAGTGGAAAACTTATTTGAATAAATAATAAAGGACAACTTCCCCAATTTGGCAAAGGAAATAGACTTCCAGCAAGTCCAGGAAGCTCAGAGAGTCCCAAACAAGTTGGACCCAAGAAGGAACACACCAAGGCACATCATAATTATATTAGCCAAGATGAAAATGAAGGAGAGAATCCTAGAAGCAGAAAGAGACAAGGAGACAGTAACCTACAAAGGAGTTCCCATCAGACTGTCTGATGATTTCTCAAAAGAGACCTTGCAGGCAAGAAGGGACTGGAAAGAAGTATTCCAAGTCATGAAAAGCAAGGGCCTACATCCCAGATTGCTCTATCCAGCAAAGCTTTCATTTAGCATGGAAGGGCAGATAAAGCAACTCTCAGATAAGGTCAAGTTAAAGGAGTTCATCATCAAGAAGCCCTTATTTTATGAAACGTTAAAGGGACCTATCTAAGAAAAAGAAGATAAAAAACATGTATAGTAAAATGACAGCAAACTCACAATTATTAACAACTACACCTAAAATAATACCAAAAACAAACTAAGGAAACAAGCAGAACAGGAACAGAACCACAGAAACAGAGATTACATGGAGGGTTAGCAACAGGGGAGTGGGAGGAGGAGAGAGGGGTAAAAGGTACAGAGAATAAGTAGTATAGATGGTAGATAGGAAATAGGGGGAGAGCAAGAGTAGTATGGGAAATGTAGAAGCTAAAGAACTTATGACACATGGACATGAACTAAAGGGGGGGAATGTGGGTGGGAGAGGGTGTGCAGGGTGGAGAGGAATGAAGGGGGGAATGGGACAACTGTAATAGCATAATCAAAATATATTTAAAAAACATGAGATACAAATACGCAGATGTTCATGCTTCTTGACGTGCTGTAATAAACTCCTTTGTTTCTGACAATAAAGTAAGTAAGATACATATGGGGAAAAAAAAACTACGAAGGAAAGAAAGTAGCACAAATCATGGAGAAGACCACAGTGGATTTCATCTGAGTAGCATCTAGTATTTACCAGCTTTTTATTTCTGGATCTGCCTCTGGGGATGTCAGATGGCATCCCAGTCTGGCGTTAGGCAGTCTATTGGAGACTACCAGGGATCTACTATTTGTGGCTGACTCCTTCAGTTGTTAGTCTAGTCACTCTGCAATCAGCAGTTCAGCTTAAGTACCACAGGGTGGGGCAGAGTAATTCCTGTGGGCAGAGCTATTGCTTCTCCTTAGGCTGATACCCAAGTATGCGGATGACTCAGCATCAGGATTCCAGTGGCTGCTCTCTCAGTTCTTCCCTTCAAAAGCCACCATTCCCAGTCACTCCTCAAGTATCTCTAGTCTACTCTGCCCCTCCTCCTGTTTGCTGGAGCCCAGGATAAATGGCTGCATATGAAATTTATGTCTCGGCCCTTTAAATAAATGGGTCTCTGTGTCTCCAGCCATTAGCAGTGGTAGAGAGAAACCCTGGTATTTTTTGCAACTGGATGTTATCTGTATACTTTTTGGGCTCTGGTTCTGTAGGCTGGGGAACTTAGCTTGGGGTTTAGATCCCATACTTCTCAGGGGGATTCCCCCCCCTCCCCCACCGCTATAATATTCCTCTGGCATTTCCAGCTGCTGCCCGTGGGAGCTAAGTCAGCACTCTTGTGTTTCCTTCTCACTCCCTCCCAGTCAGGTTTTGCTGAAGCTGTTCTTCCACGTGTCCATGGTTATCAGACTTCTCTCCTGCTATTGTTCAGTTACTCATTCTGGACGATTTCTCTACAATTTAGTTGTATTTCCAGATTGGTTCTGCAAGGAGGTTAGTGTAACTTCCACTCACTCCTCTTCCATCTTGGATCTCCCCAAAACTCTCACCTTATCTTTAACCTTTGGCATTTTAATTATGATGTGTCTTGGGTCTAAATTGTTTGGGACTCTGCTTCCTCAAGATGTGTGTCTATTTCCTTTGCCAAATTAGGGAAGTTTTCTTTCATTATTTTTTCAAATAAATTTTTAATTTCTTGTTCTCCCTCTTCTCCTTCTGGCATATCTATGATTCAGGTGTTGGCACATTTGGAGATGCCCCAGAGTCTTCTTATTCTCTCATTTTTTTGAATTGTTGTTTCTTCATTCTGTACTGGTTGGCTGTTTATTTCTTATGTTCCAAAATCGCTGATTTGAACCCTGGCTTCCTACCCCTCACTGCTGATTCCCCATGGATTTTTATTTCACTTAGCACAGCCTTCATTTCTTCTTTTATGTGTGTGTTGCACTCAATTAATTCTTTGAGCATTCTTATTACCAGTGTTTTGAAATCTGCATCTGATAGGTTGGCTATCTCTGTAGCACTTAGTACTTTTTCCGGAGTTACGATCTGTTTTTTCATTTGGGCAATGTTTCTTTGTCTCCTCAATTTGGCAGCCTCCCTGTCTTGGCCCACTTATTATATTGTAGGGGTGGAAGCCTTAGGTATTTGCCATGGTAGAGCAAACAGCTTTGTGTTGCTGTATTTGGGGGATGGGCTGGAGAGGGAACAATGACACCTGCTTGATTCTTGCCCCATTTCCAGTCATTTCATGCACTCTCTATATGTTACTGGCACCCTTCTGGCTGCTGCCCTGGTGCTGAATCTCAGTGTGTGGGTTTGCATATGTTCTAGGACTGTGCAGGTCTTTTAAATGGGCTCTCCTGAAAGACTGGCAGTTTCTTCTGCCACTGCAACCCCCACTGCTTTTTATAGTCATAAGTTATGAGGCTTTATTTTCCTGGCATTGGAACCCTTAGCTACATGGTCTGGCCTTGGGCTGGGATGGCTTGCTCCGTAGGTGTCCCTTCTGGTTTTTAACTATCACACATGAGTGTGGCACTGCCCATTCTGCTGGCTGCTGCCACATTGCATCCTTTCCACCCAGCTGCCTGTCTCTGCCCCTCCTACCCATCTGGATGAATATTTCTTCTAAAAATCCTTGGTTGTAGGACTTTGATACAGTTTGGTTTTCTGGAAGCTCTTGTTCATAGTTTTGAGATTAGTTGTGATCCTTCTTATGGTTGTTCAAGGAAGTGAAGCATGTTTTCCTATGCCTCTATCTTGGCCAGAAGTCTTAATAACAAAAACCTTAAACGTGCTCTCAAGATTACTGCAATTACATGATTATACACACATCTCTTTTTCTCTGCTAATAACAAAGTATTTTACACACAGGTCAGATTCCATCAGATTTCCTCCTAAAACTAGTCTTATGGCAAAAGCAAGTAACTTGTCTGGGAGTTGGTATAATTTGTGAACACAGTTAAGAGTTAAGCATCACTACTGTTAAGTTATTTATTCTTCACTGTAGTTATCCAATTTTGCTTTATGGATACTAAGATTATTTGAAGCAATTCACCAAAAGACAAACATTTAAAAGTTCATATTAATATGTAATATTCGTTTATTGCCCTTTAAAGTATAATAGAAAATTTATAGTATAATATTAGTAGACCGACAAGTGTAATATACCCACTACAATTCAATAATTATCAACGCATGTGGGATCTTTCTTAGAAGATTGTATTTATTTTTAGAGAGAGAGGAAGGGAGGGAGAAAGAGAGCAAGACAAACTCAATGTGTGAGAGACACATCGATCGATTGCCTCTCACACACCCTCTAACTGGGGACCTGGCCCTCAACCCAGGCATGTGCCTTGACTGGGAGTTGAACCAGCGGCCTTTTGCTAGCACTCAATCCACTGAACCATAACTGCCAAGGCTCATGTGGAATCTTTAGTCTATAAAGACACATCTGGGATATAGCTAGATTGATGGGTGGAGATATAAATAAAAATATAACCTGAGTCATGAATTTATACTGGTTCTTCTAATTAAAAATTAGAATCATTAAATGTTTCCTTAATCTTTATAATATCTGTATGCACTTTCTTGCAATATGAGGAATTCTGGTTCTTAAGACACTGGAGAGTAACAGAATTAGAGTACTGCAAGAAGACTTGTTTTATCCAGTATTACATTCACAAGTCTTAAAATACCACCACCAAGACTACAACTAAGACAATATTACTGAAAACAGTTAACTGTTTTCTCTTGTTCTTTTTATCCTTAGAAGATGGCATACTAGGAATATACAGGCATGGGCAAAAGCAGGATTACAGTTGTTTGTATGGAAAGTAATAAATAATTAATAAGTTATATCAATATAAGAATAAATTGTTTTTCATAATCAAAATGTAAACCTCCTTTTGCCGACCTGTGTAAAGAGAAATAAAAAAAGAATGAGGAAATCTGTATATGTTACTATGGAGTATTGTTAAAATTACTATAGGAAGACTATTAGTATACTTACTATTAAGTAAAATATGTACTTGGAGAAATGTGTATGTTACTGTTTATTTAAGGAGAAACTACATGTTTATATGTATATTGTATATACAGTTATATACACATAATTATATAGGGTGGGGTAAAAGTAAGTTCATAGTTGTCTGTATGGAAAATAATAAAAAATTAATAAATGACATAAGAATAAACTACAGTTCTTTTATTTTTAACCTTTATCTCTTTTTTACAATACTGTTTAGGGTTAGACTTTGCTTTATTAGCAAATCTGAAACTTAATTAAGGTGAATAACTTTTGATAATTGAGATTGTTTGATTTCAGTTCTCTTTATACTATTTTATATTTATATATATGTAAGCCTTCTATATAGCCAGTGAAAAACATTTTCCAAAGCTGTCTACATCCTGTATGTTCTTGTACTGCGTAACCTTTCCACTCCTCCATAAAGAAGCAAAGTCTCTCCTTGAATTTGGACTGGTCTTAATGATTCACTTGTAAGCAAGTGAGTATGGCAGAAATGATCATATGTACCTTTCAAGGCTGGATTAGAAGAGGCCATGAAACTCCTGCCTGGTTCTTTTGGGATGCTTGTTCTGGGGGAAGCCAGACTCTTCTTAGTCCAACTATCCTCAAAGCACCATGCTTCAGAGGTCACATGATGGTGTTCTCAGACTAACCTTCCAGCCAGGACCACCAACACACAAGACAAGCTTGGTGAAGCTATTTTGGACCCTCCATAAGAACTCATCTACCAGATGAATCCCATTAAGTGACCACAGTCTATTTCACAAGGCCCAATCAGCCAAAATGCTGCCTGAATTTCTAATCTACAGAATTCCTAAAATAGTTACTGCTTTAATCTACTAATCTTTGGGGTAGTCATAAAGCAGCAGTAACTAGAATACAGTCTCACTGTGAAGTCTATTTGTATGCACACACACAAATGTAGGAGCATACACACAACAGACAAGACTTCCTAAAATTATACGTATATAAAACATACAAATACATTAAATTCCCAAACCTGGAATGATATAAATATAACACATAAAACACATTTATATACTTAAAGTAAAATTTATGTTTTGTAAATATATTTACATGTGATATATAAATATAATTTATGTATTTATAAGGATAAATATATAAATATAAAATTAGGAAGGTTTGTTCTTTTGTTCTAATGATAATCTTTTGTTTGGCTTTTGGCTCCCTACTATAAGCCAAAATATTTCAAATCTAATTTCCCCAGATTTGAAACACTATCCTATTATATCTAATTAAAAATGTTAAAGTGATCAGAAAGCTTATTCTATTTTTAGATTATCTTTGAAATCTCCCATTTTCTGAAAACTGTATCCAAGTTATCAGAGCATACAGTCTTTTCAATAGTATGTATTTTCTTTTTAACAACTATCTTAATTGCTAGTTGTTAAAGCAGTTAACATAACTGCTTTAAGTTAAACACCAGTCCTTATGTCAGTATCTCTCCCATCATTTGGATGTCTGAAGTTTGTTCTGTCTTATCAAAGAAGAGTTTATAAGAACAGTATCACCCTAATTCTTTGTTGTTACAACATTGATTGCAGCCTTTATATGTGAAAGTCTGTTTGATTCGCTTTCTTTTATTTTTTGAATACATTGACTCCATTGCCTCCTATAAACCTTTGCTGACATAATTCTGATAACAACCTCATTTTCTTTCCTTTAAAGGGCATTTTCTGGGGTGGGAGCCCTGGAATTACACTGAATTTTTCCTTTTCAATTCCAATAATTTCATTAGAATACTTCTCGGTGCTAGTTAACCCTTAGGTATATGCAATGTCCTTTTAATATGTATTGAATAGTTTGAAAATAATTTTTAACTTCAGAGAAATTGTCTTATTTACTTTTAGTATTTGTTCTGTTGCATTGTTTTGGTTGTTTTCCTATGAGACTCCTATTGTGCACTGAATATTCTTTGCTAACTTTCTGTATCTGTAACTCTCAAATCCTTAAAAAAAAATAATCCTCACCTGATGATATGCTCATTGATTTCAGAGAGGAAAGCAGAGAAAGAGAGGGAGGGGGAGGGGGAGAGGAGAAGGAGACGGGGGGAGGGGGGGAGAGAGAGAGAGAGATAGAGGGATAGAGGTAGAGAGATAGAGAGACATCAATTGGTTGCCTTCCGTACCTGCTCTGATGGGGGATCAAACCTGCAACCTAGGTATGTGCCCTGACCAGGAATCAAAACCGCAACTTTTTGGTACATGGGACAACACTCCAACCAATCCTGGCCTTGTATTTCCCCCCTACTCATCTGAACCTTTTATTTTCTTTGGTTTTATTATCCCTATTGTGTAGGGAACCGATATGCCTGGCAATGGCAATTGTAGCTCAGCCCTACTGAAAAGTCCAATAGGTGTGTTGTGACACACAGGTACCAAACCCACGGATTGGTTCTCCTATGGGAAATAAGGCCTGCATTATACCTAGGCTGCTTTGTGACTTGCTCTTGCTAAAACTCCCTCACTCTGAGTTTAGGCAGAAAATGCTTACTGCATATCTTTAAACTTAACTTCCCAAAGTCTGTGCTAATTGTCCCAAGCACTGAAGTGTAACCAGACCAATTACTCTTATGGTTCCCTTGCATTTGCAACATTTTTTCCTTGTTAATCTGTAAGAATTAATCACTAACATCCCTTCCCCTTGCTGTCTGTAAAAATTACCTAAAGCAAACCTAAGTATAATGAATGAAAACCTTCTTTGATGTATGCTATTAGAAAGCCAATAAAAGCCTGTCAAGGTAAGGGTTGAGGCGCTCTCCCCTTGAGAGAGTGGCCTTGCCATCCCTTTTCCTCCACAGACTTGGTAGTCTGTGTGAACTTGTCTTGTATCTCATCCACAATGCCTTGGACACTGCAGGCCTGTGTGCATATCACTATCCTGCTCAATTTTAATTGTATTCCCAGTACTTTTTCCTTACTTAATGTGGGGTTTTAAACGGAAAGAGAGCTATAGTTGGTTAATTGTGTCACAGGGCCTACACTACTCCACCAGTGCCTTCACATGTTTTTGCAGATTCCTTGAACATGCATGCAGATTGTGCAAAAACCCTTATTGTTCCAGGTGCTCTTTTCAAATTGGCGCATTGTATTTTCTATTGAGTATCAAATGGCTTTTGGATTTATGTTGCTTCCCCTGTACAGATGCTGATATCCACAAGGTCTCATAGCTGTTGATGGCTTACTTACACCTGCTTGTATTGTGGGGTTCATGGGTGTGCTTAGTCATATAGCTGTGATAAATATCTATGAATACTATTTGGTTTGGCTATCCTAAGTTTTTCCCCCAGGAGTAAGGATGGAGGAGTTCTAGGCAATTCAGCTTTAAAAACATTTTGCATTTTTTATTTGTCCCACTGTTCTATGATTCCATTATTTTAGTGGTTGTCCTAGAAAATTATTAGAGATGCATTTTCAATCTTTATTACTTTTGCCTTAATCTTTTAAATAAAATTTATTTGTACATTCATATAATTTTATTTTTAATAATGGCAATATTTAACAACTACTTTGCAAAGTCCCTGAAAATTTAACGATCAGCTCTTGTAGGTCAGTACATCACTCTCCTTACACAAAGTGACTTCTGTGCTTCTTTAGCTCTTTGAGTTCTCAGTCTTCCTTCACCTTTTGTTTAATAACTCCTTATTGCCCTAATAGTTCTGTCACATTTTTAATAAGATGTTCATTACATTTCATATAGCATTATTAGCTGTTTTCAGTGATTCTGCAAATGGGAACAAATCCTAAGGATTCAAAATATTCTACATTTTAGAAATTTAAAAACCTTTGTGTTAAAAGAACACATAATTTTTTATAGTAAGGCAGAAAATATTCCTTCCTAAGAAACAAGTAAGTTATTACAAAGCAGTTAAAATAAAATCTCAGATATCTAACATTTAAGATATTGGAGAGCTAAGTCAATTCCTGATACTTTCTTACATTTATGCCTTCCTTATTTTGTTTACCTTATTCAGATTTTCATATTTATGGCCTTTACATACTATTAACAATTCCTTCTAACATCTGTCTGTCCAGAACATAGCTCAACACTTTCCTCAAAGTTACTTTTCCTTTAAATCTTCCATTTCATTTACCTAGCCATGACTCCTATCTTTTCCTTTTGTTGCAATGAATTCATACTTTTAGTTCTATCAATTTTTATCTTAGGTCCATCCTGCACATGTTTTTCTTATATTTTACTTTGGGGGTAGATTTTCATTTCTTTTTTTAGTTAAGTCTTTTGCATCCCTCTCCTAGAAATCACATCACAGCCCACAAATGAGGAAAGCTACCATTGGGAGAGGGCAACAATATTACACAGGGGATTTTCTTTAGTCAGCATTTTGGAAATTCTCGAACCAAATGATATTTCTTGCCATAAAATATACTGGGAGTCTATGAACTCCTGGACACAGGTTAAATATGTGCATACTTATAAGGAGAGAGAATGTATAATAGCTGATTTTCTACATATCATCCCCCTTTTCAACTTCTAATCTTTGTTTCCATTCCCACACTAGAAGTAGAAAGATAAAAGAAAGTAGGGGAGAAATTGTACCTTCTCCCAATCTCTTTTAAACCTGCAATTTCAACTTTGAAGAATAACTCACTTATACTCTATAATGAAATATATTAAACACAAAGCCTGAGAGTAAAAACTCTCAGAGTAAGACAGCACAGAGACTTGAGCCCAGGCATAGAATAATCCCAGGTGGCCAGGGAGCTAAGTAAAGACCAGATGGCCAGGATGAGCCATGGATAAGCTGCCTCCAAGAATGGCACCACCCAAGCCCCTACTCAAAAAGCAGAGGTAGCTGATCTTATCTCCCTTCTAACTGCCAGCTTTCTTACAGATGTTGAAACCACTGCCACAAAACATAAAAATAGTAAAATTATGGTAACTATATATTTGTTCTGGTCTATGTGCACTAAGCATTAGAGCAGTTCTTTCTTCTATCAATCAATTTTTACCCCCTTATTATAACGGTATTTTACCTGGGTCCCAAAAGATTCTTTTTAAATAAACATTAACTAGAATATGTCTGAATTTTGACCACTCTGTCATTTTCTATCAAAGTGAAGATTCACTCTTTTTAATTCAGGAAAGTTTTCTTGACTGCATTGTAACTTCAAGCATTCATATTCTTCTTAAATTTTTTTTTCCAGAAAGTCTAATTATGTACATGTTGCATATAAATAATTGCCTGTCTTCCATTGTTAATATCTGTCTCACATGTTATAAGATCCTCTTTATTTTTGTTTCATTTTGTTTACTTTTCTATTGTTTACTCTATGTTCCCTATTGTTTTTTCTACAGTGTCTTTCTGCCTGTGTGTTCCCATTTAAAACACTTGTACACCCTCTTTCCTGGGTTCTGCTAGCTCAAAATTAATCTCTTCTGGTTGTTGGGTTATTTTCCTCCCTACATCTATTCTTACATTTCTACTTTCTGGTCATTTCATGTAAGTTAATATATAAATTGTTAAAAACATTAAGAACAAAATTTCATTTGTGCCAATGCTTTGTGTGTATGTGTGACTAACCTTTACCTGTTGCTAAGTTTTACTGCCTGTTTCCACATTTTCTTATTAACATTTTTGTATGAATGCAAGGCCAGTTACTTTAAATTACTCATTGAGTTGTATTTTGCTGGATAAGCTATTTGGCTGGACCAGAAAGTTTTGGGGTATAGGGGAATAAAAGCACAGGTTCTTTACAGCCTTTAAAACCAAAAGACTGTTGCATTATCTGATACTATGAAGACAGATTGCTTTATTCAAACATGGCTCCTCTACTTCTTTAAAACAAACCACATCAAGGATGATTTCTGCTCTAGCTGGTTCACTCCAATTACCATGAGGCCTACCACAAACAGGAATAATATTTTTTAACCAAAAAAAAACATGCCCTTTACCTTTATGAAGTACAATCTTCTGCCACCTTCTAAATTCTGCCACAACTGAGCATTCTCAACATTCAACGTTTTTTTTTTTTAGTCTTCCTCTATTTCCATGTGGTCTCTACCAGATCTCAAGCTGCTTAAAAGCAACCTTTGCCTATACTTTGTTGTCCAGGTAGTCTGTCCTCTTAGTTTTCCTTAATGTGAGGTGGAATTGTATGAGTAGAAGTGTGTGTGTATGTTTCATTTTTTTTTGTTGTTGCTTTTGTGCTTTCCAGGAGGTCATGGGAAAGATACCGACTTACCCTTTAATATTCCTTATAAACATATAGATGAGATGACTTCTATAATACTAAGCAGCCATGACAATAATCTGACTTACATACAGTATACCTAAAGGGCAAGAAGTGTTTGCCAGAAGCACATGTGGCCCCATTTGCAACTTTGTTTCTCACAAAAATTAATAAACTGGCATTCTGACTTCACATATTAATCAGTATTTGTTCTGTTAATGTGAATTTATTTGGAATTTACCTTATGTAAATAAACTTATGAAATAGCAAGCAGTGCCCAACATGCTACTTCGATCAGTTAACAAACATTAGGTTTTGTTATAATATATTCCACTCCAAGAAAAAATAATAAATGCAATAGCTACTATATTATAGAATGTTTCACTTACCTCCATTAGTCACATCATTCTTTACTTCTTCACCTTGTTCTTTATGGACATTAACCAGTATGCTATGTATTCCTTTGGGTGTTTAAGCTTTTTAAAGTCACTGAGGTTTTATTGGAGAAGTGTTCATGTTAATGCACACTACAGTCTTATATATATTTAATATGGCATGACCTCAAACTTTCCATTACCATTTCATCCCCTAGGAACTTAGTAAGGTCATGTCCATGCTACTTCACTACCTAGAAACACACTGTATCTCAAAACTGTATTCTTTCTTTTTTATTTTAAATAACAATAGAAGCTATTAGAAATATATCTTAAACCTTGATATTAATCAATATAATCTAACTCAAAAGTTAGAAAAAATTGGGATGACCTAATTTTCTTTGCCAATATTACTATCTTTACTTATGGTTTTTTAAAACTTTTTGGATCAACGAGTTAGTAAAAGGTATGTTAAAAAATATACATATGTTTGGTTAGAGGACAGATTTTAAAAAAGAAATACATGAAAATTAATCCAAATCACAGTGAAATACTCAAAAGAATTTGCAGATATGAATTCCTACATCCTATTAAAAACACTTTGACCTTGATAGTGAACTACATTGCAACTATACATGTAACAGATTAATCTATCAGACCAATACACAAAAAAGGAAAGTTAAGCCTCAAAGTTAAACATTGTAAGAGGAAGAATTATCAAAACCAAAATAATAAACATAGACAGCAAAAACTATATTACCTTCCGGGCGATATTGTGCAACAATTGTGACAGCCTGGCCAGCACTTTTCAAAGCAGCTGCTGCCTGTTCATGGCTGGCAGCTCTAAGGTCAACACTGTTCACCTGTAAATCAAACCAAACCTTAAATTCGAAAGAAAATTACCACATTGATTAGAAATCAGAAAAGTCTGTTCTTTGAATAGGAATAGACAAAAAAAACTTTACTGCCAATTAGTTTACCACTAAAATATTTTCTTCTTCTGATTTACTAAAATTTATTGTACAGTAAAACAAAATATTAATCAAAGCGATTTTACTCACTAAAAATGCTTTGTTGAAGGTCAAGTGAGGAAAACCAACACATTTCTCCCCAGATTTTACAGAAAGTTGCCTATCAATCACTTGAAAAACATACCTTACTTTGACAACCTGGAAAAATCAACATGTGTCATCATTGTACATTTCATTTCACTAGTAATTCAAGCAATGGGAGAGTCATTTTGTAGCATTCTTTCAACTCCTGCCATATTTTCATTCTTATTACTAATCTCAGTTCCTATTCTCTTCATCCCCTTCCAAATTATAGCTTCCAGTCTTTTGGAGTTAATAGAAAACCAATTATTTAAAGGACAAAAATAGCTCATATTTCAAGGGCTAACTACATCTAAGAGTAAATGTTATTAAATAAGACAGGAGACATTTTTTGGACAAAAGGCCCTTCTTGGGTGAAAGTAATTACTCAGGTGATCAATTCCACTTCAGAATAAGAAGCAACTTATTTCTGAAAGGCTGACAACACTTGTAACTGCAAGGTATCTTCAGAGATTGTGCCTCTTCCACTGTAAGAAAAACTTAGGACATTCAAGGAGGAATACATTTAAACGTAATAAACTTTAAATATTTAGGCAATTTTCCCCCTCTAACACAAGCAACTAATAAACTACAGCAATGTTTAGGACCTTCACTGAATACTTTTGGAAAGAAAGAAAGAACTATTATGCAATTTTTATATGAGAAGCTGTTTTGTTGACATCGAAAACCCATTTAATATCACATACCAATTTTGGAAATTCTTGAGATCATAAAATTTACATAAGAGAACATTTTAATTTTATAAAGTCCTAGTGTTTATATTAACTATAAAGGATATCATTATGAAACTAAGAACATACACACATTTCTTGAATGAAAACCAAGATCCAAAAACATTAAATCTAAATAAATGTAATAGAGTATCTCTAGCTGGGGGCAATACAAAACTCAGCTAGAGATACTCCACTTTGAGTATAAAGAAAATCCTCCTAATTCCTAGGAGAACAAAAGAGGGAAGAAATATAAAGAAATATAAAAGTTCATTTGCAATTTTAGAGACAAATCTTAATTTTCAATGAATTATTCCTGAGCATCAAATTGTTTTGCTACATAAAATATGACTTGAAGACAATCTATACAGATTCAAAAGAGTAATTTATCAACAAGACTAAAAATGAAGAACTTTCTTAAATATAATTGAACATTAAAAAATATCCTCATCCAAAGACATGTTTACAGATTTGAGAGAGTGGGAAAGGGAGGGAGACAGGGAGAAAAGTATCAGTCAGCTGCTTCTTGCAAACACCTCAACTGTGGACAAAACCTGCAACCCAGGCATGTGCCCTGACCAGGAACTGAATCTGCAATGTTTTGGTTTATGGGATGATGCTCCAACCAACAGTGATACACTGGCCTGGTCTCATTGAACATTTTAATTAAAGACATGTTATCAAATATATTTTAGAAGAAATGCTTGTACTGAGACATTTGCGCAAATAGCCTCAGGTTCCCTGTTTCTACACGAACACTTAAAAAAGGACATGATTTACATAAAATTCATACTTTTTTTTTCAAAGTTTGCCAAACTCTACTTCAAGATTTTATTTATTTATTTATTTATTTATTTATTTATTTATTTATTTATTTATTATTTATTTGAGAGGGAAGGGCGGGGAGAGAGAGAGAGAAGGAGAGAGAGAGAGAAACATCAACGTGTGGTTGCTGGGGGACATGGCCTGCAACCTACGCATGTGCCCTGACTGGGAATTGAACCTGTGATGCCTGGTTTGCAGCCCACGCTCAATGCACTGAGCTACACCGGCCAGGGCAAAATTCATACTTTTATATTGTAAAATTTAGTAGTATTTAGTATAATCACAGGAATGTGCAACTATCACCATGATAATTCCAAAACATTTTCATCATTCCCAAAAGAAACACATTATCCCACCGCAGTCATTTCTCACCTCCCTCTTCTTTTATAAATACATAATTTTCTTACTTCTTAAATGCATATTTTAATTTAAATTATTCTATTGTTCAATTACAGTTGTCTGTATTTTATCCCCACTCCACCACCCCCTCCAAACCCACCTCTTTCCCTTCCTTCTACCCTCCCCCTTTGTTTTGTCCATGTATCCTTTAGAGTAGTTCCTGAAAATGCTTCTCCCCACTGTCCCCTCCTCCTCCACTCTGGCTATTGTTATTGTTCTTATTTCAATGACTCTGGTTATATTTTGTTTGCTTTTTTTCTTTTGTTGATTATGTTCCAGTTAAAGGTGAGATCATAAGGTATTTGTCCCTCATCGCCTGGCTTATTTCACTTCATAATGTTCTCCAATTCCATCCATGCTGTTGCAAAGGGTATAAGCTCCTTTTTTCTCTCTGCTGCGTAGAATTCCATTCTGTAAATGTACCATAGTTTTTTGATCCACTCATTTCCTGATGGGCACTTAGGTTGGTTGCTTCCAGTACTTGGCTATTCTAAATTGTGCTGCTGTGAACATGTGGGCTGCATAGGTTCTTTTGGATTGGTGTTTCAGGGCTCTTTGGGTATAATCCCAGCAGTGGAATTGCTGGGTCATAAGGCGGTTCGATTTTTAGTTTTCTGAGGAAATTCCACACTGTTTTCCACACTGGTTACATCAGTCTACATTTCTACCAATGGTACACTAGGGTTCCCTTTTTTCCGCATCCTCTCCAACACTTGTTTGTTGATTTGTTTATGATGGCCATTCTGACTGGTGTGAGGTGCTATCTCATTGTGGTTTTAATATGCACCTCTCTGATGGCTAGTGATGCTGAGCACCTTTTCATATGTCTCTAGGCCTTCTGTATGTCCTCCTTGGAGAAGTGTCTGTTTAAGTCTTTTGCCCATTTTTTAATTGGGTTGCTTCTCTTGCTGGAGCGGAGTTGTGTGAGTTCTCTACATATTTTGGAGATCAAACCCTTGTCCAAAGTATCACTGGCAAATATTTTTTCCCATATAGCTGGTTCTCTCTTCATTTTAATGCTGCTTCTTTAGCCATTCAGAAGCTTTTGAATTTGATGAGGTCCCATTTGTTTATTCTTTCCTTTATGTTCCTTGCTTTAGGGGACACATCAGTGAAGATGTTGCTGCATGAAATGTCTGAGATTTTCCTGCTGATGTTTTCCTCTAGGACTTTTTTGGTGTCACAACTTACATTTAAGTCTTTTATCCTCCTTGAATTTATTTTTGTGTATGGTGTAAGTTGGTGATCGAATTTCTTTTCTTTTCTTTTTTTTGCATGTAGCTGTCCAGATCTCCCAATACCATTTGCTGAAGAGGCAATTTTTACTCGATTTTATGCTTCTTCCCCCTTTGTCGAATATTAATTGACCGTAGAAACATGGGTTTATTTCTGGGCTATTTTGTTCCATTGGTCTATGTGTCTGTTCTTATGCCAGTACCAGGCTGTTTTGATTATAGAGGACTTGTAATACAGTTTGGTTATCAGGTATTGTGATCCCTCTTGCTTTGTTCTTCTTTCTCAAAATTGCTGCAGCTATTCAGGGTTGTTTATGGTTCCATATAAATTTCTGAAATGTTGGTTCTGTATCTGTGGAATATGCTGTTGGTACTTTAATAGGGATTGCATCGAATGTATAAATAGCTTTGGGTAGTATGACCATTTCAATGTTAATTCTTCTGATCCATGAACACAGTATATGTTTCCATTTGTTTGTATCTTCCTTAATTTCTTTCCTCAGTGTTGTGCAGTTTTCTAAGTAAGGTCTTTTACCTCCTTGGTTAGGCTTATTCCTAGGTACTTTATTTTTCTTGTTGCTATATCAAATGGGATTTTTCCCGATTTCTGTTTCTGATATTTCATTGCTGGTGTACAAAAATGCCTTTGATTTCTGGATATTGACTTTGTCTTCTGCTGTTTTGCAAAACTCATTTATTACATTGAGCAGTTTTTTGGTGGAGTCTATAGGATTTCCTATGTACCCTATCATGTCAGCTGCAAACAGTGACAGTTTTACTTCCTCCTTTCCAATTTGGATGCCTTTTATTTCTTTTCCTTGTCTGATTGCTGTGGCTAGGACTTTAATTCTATGTTGAATAGAAGTGGTGAAAGCAGGCATCCTTGTCTTGTTCCTGATCTTAGTGGGAAAGGTCTAGGTTTTTACCCACTGAATATGATGTTGGCTGTAGGTCTCTCATATATGGCCTTTATTTATGTTGAGGAATGCTCCCTCTATTCCCTCTTTGCTAAGCATTTTTATCATAAATGGGTGCTGCATCTTATCAAATGCTTTTTCTGCATCTATTGATATTACCATGTGATTTTTGTCTTTCACTTTATTTATGTGGTGTATTATGTTTATTGATTTGCGAATATTGTACCACCCTTGCATCCCTGGGATGAATCCCACTTAGTCATGGTGTATGATCTTTGGAACATATTGCTGGATGCAGTTTGCCAGTATTTTGTTGAGGATTTTAGTGTCTATATTCATCAGTGATATTGGCCTGAAGTTTTCTTTCTTTGTTATGTCTTTATCTGGTTTTGGGATGAGGATGATATTGGCTTCATAAAAAGAGTTTGGGAGTCTTCCATTGTCTTGAACTTTTGGAATATCTGTGAAGGATGGGGGTCAGCTCTCCCTTATATGCTTTGTAAAATTCTCCTGTGAAACTGTGTCTGGTCCAGGGCTTTTGTGTGTCAGAAGTTTCTTGATTACTGTTTCAATTTCATCAGCTGTTATTGGTCTCTTCAGTCTTTCTCCTTCTTCACTGAGTTTTGGAAGATTATAGTTTTCTAGAAATTTGTCCATTTCCCCTAGGTTTTCAAATTTCTTGGCATATAGTTCTTCGTTGTAATTTCTTACAGTCCTTTGTATTTCTGTGGTATCAGTTGTACTCTCTCCTCTTTCATTTTGGATTGTGTTTACTTGGGTCCTCTCTCTTTTTTTCTTGATAAGCCTGCTTATAGGCTTATCTATTTTCTCTTTTCAAAGAACCAGCTCCTGGATTTATTGATTCTTAGAATTGTGGTTTTAGTTTCTATGTCATTTAATTCTACTCTGATCTTGTTTTTTTTCCCCTTCCTTCTACCTGCTCTGGGCTCTTTGTTGTTCCTCAAGTTCTTGTAGGCGTAGGGTTAGGTTATTTGAAATGTTTTTATCTTTTTTAGGTAGGCCTGTATCGCTATGTACTTCCCTCTCAGAACTGCCTTCACCGTGTCCCATAAGTTTTGGGTTGTTGTGAGTTCATTTTCATGCGTCCAGAAACTTTGATTTGCTCCCTAATCTCACTCTTGACCCATTCATTGTTTAGTAGCATGCTATTCAACCTCCATGAGTTTGAGGGGTTTGGGTTTTTTTTCCTTGAAATTAGTTTCTAGTTTCAGTTCCTTGTCATCAGAGAAAATGCTTGATATGGTTTCAATTTTCTTGAATTTGTTGAGGCTTGCTTTGTGTCCTATCATGTGGTCTATCTTTGAAAATGTTCCATGTGTATTTGAAAAGAATGTGTACAATGCTTTTTGGGGATGAAAGGCTCCACGTATACCAGTTAAGTCCATTTTATCTAGGGCAGTGTTCAATGCCACTGTATTTTTGTTGATCCTTTGTTTGGAAGATTTGTTTATTTTTTGACAGTGGGGTGTTAAAATCCCATAGTATAATTGTGTTGCTGTCAATATCTTTCTTGAACTCCTCCAAGGTTTTCTTCATGTATTTGGGTGCTCCTTTGTTGGATACATATATATTTATAATGCTTATGTCTTCTTGATGGATTCCCTTGAGTATTATGAAGTGACCTTCTGGGTCTCCCTTCATGGCTCTTTGTTTGAAGTCTGTTTTGTCTGATATGAGTATTGCTACCCCGGCTTTTTTTTCCTGTACATTTGCTTGAATTGTTTGTCTTCAGTCCTTTAATTTCAGTCTGTGCTGCAGTCTCCTTGATCTCCTGAGCCTACTGGTCTTGGGCTGTCATTTAGGATGGCTCTCTGTATGTCTTTATGTTTTGAGTGTTGTTGGGCCTTTCTCTGGTGGATCCTTACCTCCAGTGGTTAACTGAGGGTCACTCTGTCTATCATGTCTTGTAGTCTGTTGTGCAGGTGTGGGCAGGTTGTGTTGAAGCTGGTTCTTTCGTGTGTACAAGTTTTGAGGATTCTTTCTTGCTTTTTTTGTTCAGCTTTTGTTTTGAGTAATTTTATTTATATTTATAGATAGGTCCTGGGTTGAGTTAGTGTGGCTTCTACTCTCTCCTTCACCTTCTTCTGTTGTTATCTGTTGGTGGTTCCTTGGTGGATTTCCTCTTCCAGCAGGTATCCTGGTGTTCACAGCTTCCACCTACCCTTTTTTGTCAGTTGGAGGGAAAATCACCTCCCTTTTTTCTTAGCCCCTGGCAACCACTAATGTACTTCCTGACTCTATAGATTTGCCTATTCTGTATATTTTAAATAAATGGAGTACTGTAGTATGTATCCACTCGTGTTTGGCTGTTTTCACTTAGCATGTTTTCATGGCTCATCCTTGTGGCAGGTATCAGTAGTTTATTAATTATTAAGGCTGAATAATACTGCATTGTATGGATAGACCACATTTTGTTTACCTGCATGTTTTATTTATTCCTACGTATTTTACTCGTTTTGCTACTATTGTAAATATAACTGTTTTCTTAATTTCACTTTCAGATTGGTCAATGCTGGTATACATAAACACAAATGTGCTTTTGGATACGGATTTTTGGTCCTACAAATTGCTGAAGTTTTTTAGTAGCTCTAGTGGCTTTTTACTGTTACATTTCCTAAGACTTTCTATACTTAAAATCATGTCATCTGCAAATATAGAAAATTTCCCCTTTTAATTTAGAAGCTTTTTATTTCTTTTTCTTGCCTGCCTGCCTTGTCTAGGAATTTCAGTACAATGTTTAATAGTAAGTGGCAAGAGTGGACACCCTTGTCTTGTTCCTGATTTTAGAGGGAAAGCTTTCAGTTTTTCAGCATTTAAACCAGCAGTTTTTCATTGATACTTGTTATCAGGTTGAGGAGGTTTTCTTCTATTCCTAATTTGGTTTTTAAAAAAGATTTTATTTACTTATTTTTGAGAGAGGGGAAGGAAGGGAGAAAGAGAGGGAGAAAAACATTGATGCGAGAGAGAACATCAATCAGGTGCCTGTCATATGCACCGAATCAGGGACTAAACCTGCAACCTAGGCATGTGTCCTGACCAGGAATACAACTGGCAACCTTTCACTTCATGGAGTGCTGCCCAACCAACTGAATCACACTGGTCAGGGTTGTTTGCTGTTTTTATGAGGTAAAGGTGTTGGTTTTCAATAAATGTTTTTGTGGTGTATACTGAGATTATCATGTGGTTTATATCCTATTCAAAATAGTGTCATACTTGATTGATTTTCATATATTGAACCACCATGCATTCCTTAAAGTCTACTTGGTTATAGTGTATATTCCTTTTAATGATAGTGTATAATTCTTTTTTATGCTGCTGGATCCAGTTTCCTATTTGTTGAGGATTCTTATATCTACAATCACAATGGATATTGGTTTGTAGTGTTCTCTTCCAGTGCTGTCCTTGTTTGGTTTGATGTAAGAATAGTACTGGCCTAGGACAAAGAGTGAGAAGTGTTTTTCATGTATGTTCTTTTTTAGGAAGAGTTTGTGAATGACTGGTATTAATTCTTCTCTAAATGTTTGGTAGACTACACCAGTGAGGCCATTTAAACCTGGGTTTTTTCCTTCGCGAGAAGGTTTGATTATCAATTCTTGTTCCTTGTTATAGGTCTATTCAGATTTTATATTTCTTAAGCCAGTTTCAATAGTTTATGCCTTTCTAGGAAATTCTCAACAATTACACAATACATATGAGAGAGAACCATCCCTCTAAAAAAAACCTTCTGGATGGCAGACCCATTGTACTATAGGCTTCCCCAGCTAGGTGAGTGTCCTAGGAAGCCATCTGTATCAGTGTACCAGTGGGAGTTGTTGTGAGAGGCTATGTTAGGCTTCACTGAACTTTTCTTAAGATTCTTTCAATGTGTTTGCCCATTTCATTAAGGGTAACTTATAAGCACACCTGTCCATACCATGCTGAGTGTTCACCAGTTTTTGATAAAAAATGGCATGACCCTGTGTGTCCCACTCTCCCTATTTACCTGATCTTGCCCCGAGTGACATTTAGTGTTTTCCCTGGATGAGAAAGTCTTTGAAGGGAAGCATTCTGCTGATGTGGAAGAGGTAAAGCAAAAAATTGCAGAAACACCAAAATGATGAGTTCAAAAACTGTTTTGAGCAGTGAAAAAAATATTTCAATAGGTGTACTGCATCAAATAGAGTATTTTGAAGGTGACTGAAATTTAAACATGTAAAAAGAAATACACAATTTTTTATAAATAAATTGTTTTTCTTGGTTACTGCTTGCATGGTTTATCTTTTCCAACCTTTGATTTTCAGTCTTTACTGAAATTAAAGCTTAAAAAAATCCAGAGCCTGTCTCTCGTAGACACCTTACAGCTAGACCTTTTTAAACCACCCTGTCAATATCTTTTAATGGAAATGCTTAATCTATTTATAGTTAATATAATTATCAAAAAGTAAGGTTTATTTCTCACCCATTTTGCTGTTTTATGCCTTATATGTCTTTTTTTGTTTCTTTTCCTCCATTACTACCCCCTTTTGTTAAATAAATATTTTCTAGTGTACCATTTTAATGCCCTTGTTTTTTATTATGTATATTTTGAGTTATTGCCTTAGTAATTTGTCTAGATTGTAATCAACATGTTATAATAATCTATACTGAATTAATACTAACTTAATTTCAATAGTATAGAAAAACTCTGCTCTTCAGTAACTCTGTACCCTCTATCCTGTTTGTGACACTAATGTCACACACACACACACACACACACACACACTCAAATTTTTGTACAATTTGTGTCCATCAACAGATTTAGAATTGTTTTATTCAGCTGTCTTTTAAGTTAGAAAAAAAATTACAAAATGTCACTGATGCTGTTTTATATACTTTGTAGTTACCTTTAAAGATGTCTTTTATTTCTTCATATGTATTTGGATTATTCCTTTTATTTTAGTCTAAAGGAATTCCCTACAGAATTTCTTGTAGGGAAGGTTTACTAGAGATAAACTTCATCAGCTTTTGTTTACCTTGGAATGTCTTATTGTTCTTCATTTCTGAAGGATAGTTTGGCTAGCTATAGAATTCTTGGTAAATATTTTCCTTTAAGAACTTTGAATACATCATCCCATTGCCTTCTGGCCTCCACTGTTTTGGATGAGAAATCAGCTGTCAATCTTACCAAGGCTACCTTGTACAGGAGTCATTTCTCTCTCTCTGCCTTCATAATTCTTTCTTTTGTCTTTTGACAGTTTGATTATGATGAGTCTATGTTGTGGAACTGAAGTTTCTTCTTCTTAGAATTTATCAACTTTCTCAGATGTGTAAAAAATTAAAAAACAAAACACTAATTTGGAGGGGATCCAAGTGGCAGAGGAGTGAGTGGAAGTTACGCTAACTTCCTCCAAGGACCAACCTGGAAATACAACTAAATTGTGTTTCATCTAGAAATCATCTAGAACAAACAGTTGAATGATATTGAGAGGGAAGCCTTATTACCACAGAGAGACAGAAGAATCGGCTTCAGTACAATGTGACTGGTAGGGATTGTGGTGATGTGAGAGGGCTGGCTGGGTGCCTACAGGTGGCAGCTGAAGCACTGGAGTGCCATTTAAGCAGCTGGTTGGATCCCCCTGAGAAGTGTGGGTCTGACTCCTAAGCTGGCATGCCCAGTCTAGAGCACCAGAGTTTGAAAAGTACAGAGATAACATCCAGCTGCAAAAAGTGGGAGGGCTGCTCTCTGCCAGAGAATGATGGCTGGAGATGCAAAAAGTTGTTTAAAAAGCCAATGCATAAATTTTCATTTGCAGCCACTTACCCTGGACTCCAGCACAGGGACAGAGGGGCGGAGTGGACTATGGAGACTTGGGGAGAGACTGGGGATGGAGACTCTGGGGAAAACTGAGAGATAGATGCTGGGATCCCAGTGCTGAGTCATCCCCTTTACTGCAGCAACCATCTTGCTCAGGTAGACCACCCCCTCTGAGTGGCACCAACCTGAGGGGAAATGAGCAGACCGACCTGAGGAAGGATTCTGCTTTGCCCTGTGGTGTTTAAGCATGACTGCTGATTGCAGAGTGACTAGATTAACAACTGAGAAGTCAGCCACAGACAGTAGATCCCTCTGAGACTTCATTATGATATATCTGATGATAATCCCACAGGTCTTTGAGACTGTGTTAATTTTTCTCCATTCTTTTTTGTTTCTATTCTTCAGCCTGGATAATCTCAATAAACATATCTACAAGTGTCATAATGCTTTCTTCTGCCAGTTCAAATTTACAGTTGAGCTTGTCTAAATTATTACATTTCAGCATTGTATTTTTCTACTTGAAAATTTCTACTTGGTTCTTTTTTTTTTGGTAATAGAAATATCTTTATAGATATTCTGTACTTGAAGAGGTATTGTTCTCATGTTTTCACTTTTCAGACATGGTTTCCTTTAGTTCTTTAAACATATTTAAAATCTGTGATTAAATGTCTTTAGTAAGTCCACTGTCAGGCTTTCTCAGGAAAAGTTTTATTGATTGTTTCTTTCCTCTGTGTACAGGCCATATTTTGTGCATATCATAATTTTTGTTAAAAACTGGACATTTAAAATAATATAATATAGCAGTACTGGAAATCAGATCTGTCCTCCCTGAGCTGGCTATTGTTGTTATTTGGTGACTTTCTCTGAATTCTATAATGATTGTTTTCTTTGTTGTTTATGCCAATGAAGTCTCTGCCAGGTTAGCTAAGTAGTCAGTTAATGATGTGACAAAGATTTTTAAAATTTTTATTTTTAATATATTTTGTTACGCTATTACAGTTGTCCCACTTTTCACCCTCAGCCCTCCTCCATCCAGTACCCCTCATTCCCACCAGTAATATCCCCTTAGTTCATGTCTATGGGTATGCATGTAAGTTCTTTGGCTGTCCCATTTCCTATACTGTACTTTACATTCCCCTGTCTATTCTGTACCTACCTATTTGTACTTCTTAATTCCTGCACCTTTCTCCACTTTCTCTCTTTTCCCTCTCCCAACTCATAACCCTCCAAATGATCTCCATATCTATGATTGTTTCTGTCCTGTGTGTTTGCTTAGTTTGTTTTTTAGATTGAATTGTTGATAGTTGTGAATATACTGATATTTTATTGTTCATAGTTTTGATCTTTTTTTTCTTAAATAAGTCCCTTTAACATTTCACATAATAATGGGTTGGTGATGATGAACCTCTTTAGCTTTACCTTGTCTCGGAAGTCCTTTATCTGTCCTTTGATTCTAAATGATACCTTTGCTAGATAGAGTAATCTAGGTTGTAGGTCCTTGCTTTTCATCACTTTGAATACTTCTTTCCAGCCCCTTCTTGCCTGCATTGTTTGAGAAATCAG
This sequence comes from Tonatia bakeri, assembly GCA_004024845.1. Classification (NCBI taxonomy): domain Eukaryota; kingdom Metazoa; phylum Chordata; class Mammalia; order Chiroptera; family Phyllostomidae; genus Tonatia; species Tonatia bakeri. The sequence continues at coordinate 184,640 of PVIA01002539.1, forward strand.
CTGACAATCTTATGGGAACTCCTTTGTAGGTATATGCTTTTTTCTTCCTACCCTTAAAGATTCTCTTTATCTTTACCCTTGGAAATTTAATTATTCTGTGTCTTGGTATGGTCCTCTTTACATCTATCTTGTTTGGGACTCTGCTTTCTGGACTTGTATGTCCATTTTCTTCATCAATTTAGGGAAGTTTTCTTTCATTATTTTTTCAAGTAAGTTTTCAGTTTCTTGCTTTTTCTCATTTTTTCTGGCACTCCTGTGATTCAAATGTTGGTACATTTGAAGATATCTCAGAGATTCCTTACCCTGTCCTTGTTTTCTTTTTTCTTGTTGTTGTTCTGATTGAACATTTTTTTCTTCCTTATGTTCCAAATCTTTGTTTCTCAATTTGGTCCACTTCTCTGTTTATTCTGTGTAAATTTTTCATTATTTCCTTAGTGTAACCTTCATTTCTGTCAGGGTTTCTTTCATTTGGGCCATATTTCTTTGTCTTTTCATTTTGACAGCTTCCATTTGTTTGTTTCTACATACAAGGTAGAGATGCTTGATGCCCTGTCTTAATAGCATGACTGACTGTAGAAAAGGGCACCTGTAAATTGGATGGTGTGGAGCTGTAGGTAATTGCCAGGGCAGGGTAACCTGTATGAACCAGGTTGATGGAGTCTCAGATATGGTATTGCCACTCCATCACTCTGTGTTGGAGAGGGATCAGAATAAGGTACAATGACTGCTACCTGGCTTCTGGAGTTTTATCAGGGAGGAAGCTGTCCCATGGCACTCACCCTGAAGCCAGACACTTCAGTTTCTCCCTGTATGCCGCTGGTACCCTTTCAGCTGCTGCCCCAGTGCTGGAACCCAGAGGGAGTGAGTCTGCATAAGTTTTAAGGCTGTTGCGGGTCCTTTAAGTGGAGATACCTGAAGATCCTGCAGTTTCTTCTGCTGCCCCAACCCCCACTAGATTTTATAGTCAGAAGTTATGGAAACTTATCTTCCTGGCACTGGAACCCTGGGCTGGGTGGTCTGGTGGGGGCCAGTATCCCTCACTCTTGAGATATCCCTACCAATTTTTTTCCACCATGCATGGGTGTGGGACTGCCCATTCCATGTCTCCACCCCTCCTACCTCTGAATGAATATGATTTAATTCCTCGGTTGTTGCACTTCTATACAGCTTGATTTTCTGACAACTTTGTGTAATAGTTATTTTGTAATTTAGTTGTAATTTCTGCTGTGGTTGTAAGAAGAGGCAAGTCCTGTTTACCTATGCCTCCATCTTGACTGGAAGTTGACAGAGCTTTAAATGCCTGGATACTTTGCTGAAGGGCTCTGTGTGCATGTTTGGTAATGTCTTCAACATTCAGGCAGACAACTGATAACTGCCTGAAATCTTCACTTTCTGCCTGTACTGAGTCTTATGCTCAGCCAGAGGTGAAAATTTAGGGCCTTTTGAGGCCTTTCTTGAGCATATACATAGTCCAGGACATGTAGATGTCCTAGAATATATCAGATTCCAAGATATATGTCAGAACTTTACAGAGGCTCTATGGAGATCTCAATCCAGTTTTCTCTTTTAAGTTTTCTGATTAGTCTATTGCTTGCTCCAACTGTTATCCAATGTCTCAAACAGCCATAATGTGCCTTTGACAGCCTTTTGTACTGGTGGAGCTCTGAATCAGGACAAATACACAGCCTTAAAAACAAAGCGTTCCAAAAACAGACAGGTCCAATGTAACAGTTCTCTGAGAAAGAGTCTCTGAAAGTTCTCTCCCCATTCTGGTCTCTCCAGTGGCTTTTAAGATAATGGTTTTTCATTCTGACTGTGCACTATTTTTCATGGCTAATGTACTACAGAGCCATGGATGGGACTTACACATGTTAAAGCTCATTCTTACAGAGTTTCAGCCAACTTCTTGAATAAAACTTTCTGAATTGAGTCAAACCTTTGGTTAATTTCCAGAGCTCTAAAAAAGTTTATTCTGACAATTGTGGTAACTTTCCTAACTGCTTTTATGATGGAGACATTTCTGTTGAAGTCTTTGGTTCACTTTTAATTCTAAGCCTCCATGATTCTAAATTTTCAGTGAATATTAACTATATTTTCCACTATGTTTGGCATCACTGGAAATAACAGTAATATCATTTATACCGCACTGAAAAATGTGGCATTCTACATGTGTAAAAGATTATGATTTCAGAAACTTCTTTAACAAAATTAAATGTTAAAGGAAATATTTTATTTTTTAAAAATTTTAAAGATTTTATTTATTTATTTTTAGAGAGAGGGGAAAGGAGGGAGAAAAGGAGAGAAACATCAATGTGTAGTTGCCTCTTGAGTGCCCTCCTACTGGGGACACAGCCTGCAACCAAGGCATGTGCCCTGCCCAGGAATCGAATCAGCAACCCTTTGTTTTGCAGGCTGGCACCCAATCCACTAAGCTACACCAGCCAGGGATAAAGGAAATATTTTATAAAATCTATTACTTATTTCCTTGCTTTTCCAAATAACTTACTTATACTTTCTCAGTAATGTGGGTTTATCATTAAAAATCAACAACAGTGATGTCTTTAGAAGAGTGGTTCACAAAGTTTGGCTCCCAGGGGCAGCAATATCGATATTTCATGAGAAATTGCTAGAAATATACATTTTTCGATTCTAGTCATGTTATGCTAAATCAGAAAGTTTAGGGGTGAGGTCTGGAAATCTGTCTTTTAACAAGGCCTGAAGGTCATTTTGATACATGCTGAAGACTGGAAATAGCTAAATTTGTATAATGAAGTATTTATATGTTTGTTTCAAGGTTTATTTAGTTTTGAGTACTTTCCTCATATTTTTCTCCTGTTCCTAAGTTTTTTCCTACTGCTTTCAGGGTATTACCTTAGAGGTGCTTATAAGCATTAAAATTTTAAGGATGTTGATGCATATTGGCAAACATAAGGCTGTACTTAACACTCACATTAGGATGAGCAACAGGCCTGCGTGGTCTGGGATTTTCAGTTTTAAAATTCAGACAGAAGGGGTTTCTAGATGTGGTTTTCAATGCCCACACTGGGTAAGTTCTGGGTGAAATAGGTCATATTGGTTAGTTTAACATAATCTAGCAGTGTGTCAATGACCCATATACAGTTGTCCCACAGGGACATTTTGACATCTATTTTTGCTTTTAGTTTTTTACACCTAACTTTAAGACAACTGAAAATTTATTTTGAAAAAAGTGTGAAGTGAGGCTCTAAGCTAATTTTATTCTTCCAAATAACTAGCTAATTTGTTTAACATTAAAAAAATCCATTTCTTATACTAATTTGTCCTTATCATACTGTAACTTATTTAAATTTTAAATTACAATATAACTGATGAGCAATAAAATGTACAAATTTGAACAGTTCAGTGGGAAGAATTTTTGGTGGCTGTATATACCCATGAAACTACAACCCCAAACAAGATATATACTTTGCTATCAACCAACCCACAATTTCCACTGTGCCTCTACTACAATCACCAGAAACCAACTTTCTGACTTCTATTAATTCAAATTAGTATTGCCTGCTCATAATTAGCATGTAAATGGAATCATATAGTATATATTTCTGTGGTGTTTCTATTTATGATGTATTTTAGTGTCATCTGTGTTATTTTGAGTTTCAGTAGTTAACTTTTTACTGCCAAGAAGCATTATACTCTATAAATATATCACAATTTGCTTAGCTATTTTACTGTGGATGAACACTTGAATTACTTGTAGATCTGGATTATTTTATAAGTAAGACTGTTATGAACATTCTTATTGAAGTGTTTTTGTAGAAGTATGATTTCGTGGGTAAAATGTGGGTGATAAGGTTAGATATTTCTTAAAAACATTACAAGTATAAAATCTTGTAGTGATTGTATAATTTTATATGCTTGCCAGTAATCAACGAGAATTACAATTATTCCACATCTTCACCAATGTTTTGTTGTCATTGGCTTTTTTAAAAAAAGCATTCAACTGCGTGGGATATGACATTTTGTTATGACTTTTAAAATATCTGTAGGCATAATTTATATTCCATAAATTAATCTTTTTTAGTTTACAGTTAAGAGTTTTGACAATTTTGTATGTTGTGTAGCAACTGCCACAATTAAGAGACAGAAAAGTTATACCACTCCCAACCTGATTCCTCCAAGTCTTGTCAGATATATGAGTCATGTATATAAGTTATCAGTCATCCTCTTTCTGCCTTGGATTCTGTCTATCCTGAATTATATTAAAAAAGATAGGTTGCTGAAATATGGTGATACATCTAAGTATGTGCAGGGTTAGGATTAGGTGACGAGAGGGATTGGTATGAAAACTGTGAAAAGATGCAATGCATATATTTTGAATGCTTTTCCCATCATGCTCCAGCAATATATATCTTCAGTTTGAGAAGTATTTTCTCATTTTCTTTACTTTATATTTTGTAGTTAAAAAGGTCTCTATTGCTTTATAAGAAATTATTTTAAATAGCCATCAATATTAAATAACATTGGCAACACAGAACATATATTTGTTTCTATATCTCAGACCTTAAAATCTCAATGTGTTACCCTGGCTGGTATGGCTCAGTGGACTGAGTGCCGACCTATGAACAAAAGGGTCGCCAGTTCGATTCCCAGTCAGGGCACACGCTTGGGATGCTGGCCAGGTCCCTGGTTGGGGCTGTGCGAGAGGCAACCAATTGATGTATCTCTCGCACACTGATGTTTCTCTCCTTTTCTTTCTCCCTCCCTTCCCCTGTCTTTAAAAGTAAATAAAGTCTAAAAAAAACCCCAAAACAAAGTGTTACCTAGATGTTTTAATTAAAAACAAAAACAACATATAGGGAGGGACAAAAGTAGGTTTACAGCTATGTGAAAAAGTTTATTCTTGTATGATCATTTATTAATTACTGTATTATTTTTCATATGAATAACTGTAAACACTATTTTTGCACCTCTCCCCCCTCACTAGTACAATATAATGGTGAAGGTAAATCTTAGCTATACCATTTATTAGCTATTGTTAGGCAAATTAAACTCTAAACTTAAGTTTTCTTACTGGGAAAATGGTGATAAGAGTGATGCTCTCGTGTCTACAACAGACAATGTAAAATATTTTTGGAAGAACGCCACTTCCCAATTTAGGCAGCACTGGATTTTCACATATAAAGTAAATAAAATACTACTGAAAATAACCTCACAAAATTTAGAACACAAAATTATTTATCACAAGTCATCATAAAACAGCATGTACCAGAAACCTCCAAACTTAAGAAAATAGAAAATAGATTATAGAATATAAAATATGTTTAAAAGACAAACCTAAAATAATATAATAAATATAATACAAGGAATGAAGACCCCACAAAAACCACCAAGGCAGATCACAATATGAATCAGAAAGAATTTCTGGAAAGAAAATGGTACTTTGAAATTAAAAAGTTAGTTTTGACTTAAAAAGCAGATTAGAGAAATATTAAGAAAATTTATGAACTGGAAAACAGCTCTGACTGAAATGAAGTACAGGAAGACAGTTCACAAATATGAATCTGAGGTTTAAAGACACAGAGAACAAAATGATAATGGCCTCTCAGAACAGTTCATGGACAGAATACACAATGTGGGAAAGGCAAAATCTGAAAAGATAATGGCTAAGAAGATTCTAAAACTGATGAAAGACAGGATTCCTCTGATTCAGGTAGCAAAATGTATCACAAAGAAAATAAGTAATATCCTAAACACAGATGCATTTTAGTGAAACTGCAAAAGTCCAAAAACTAAGAGACTGAAAAGCAATTAGTGAAAAACATATCACCTACCAATAAGACAGAGTAGCCTGGCTGGTGTGGCTCAGTGGACTGAATGCTGGCCTGCGAACCAAAGGGTTGCCAGTTCGATTCTCAGTCAGGGCACAAGCCTGGGCTGCAGGCCAGGTCCCCAGTAGGGGGCGTATGAGAGGCAATAACACATTGATGTTTCTCTCCTTTCCCTCCCTCCCCCTCCCTCTAAAAATAAATAATAATCTTAAAAACAAGGTGCAAGACAGAGTAGAATATAAATCTTTTTTTGTTGTTGTTGTTCAATAGCAACAAAAGAAGCCAGATAGCATAAAGCAGTATCTTCAAAATACTGGAGACAATAGCTGTCAACCTAGAATTCTACATTGACTTATACTTATGTCAGAGTAAAATGAGGATACTTTCAGACAAACTCTAAGAGTATTTATCATCATGGAATCCTTGCTAAAGAATACTCCAAGGGCTCCCACTAAGGTACACTTGGGTATTTGAGGGACATTTTTGGTGTTTAAAAATGACTAGGGAGTTCTATTAGTAAGAGGATGGGAGCTTGATAAGATGAATTTTTTTTCTTTTTTAAAAATAAAAACATCACTTTTAATCAATTTTATTGATAAGTGTGGGATATTAATGGACATCAGTTTTTTCTTTCTTTTTTTAAAAATAAAAGGCTGAACTTTCTACCATGAACATGAGAGTCCTATACAACAAACAATTCTCAGTGTTGTTAGTGGCCCACTGAGAAACACAGAAGAAGATGAATAAAAAATTATAGAACATACAGATTAACTGTTAAAAAACAAAAATAAAAATGATTCGGTTCGGGGGATATAAAAGTAAAGCAGAAGTAAAATACTAGAAACAGCACAAATAGAATTAAATCCTCCCAAAATTTGTGTGTCATTAGGTAAAACAGTAGAACTATTGATCAGTTTTAGTCTAAAGTTATATGGGCAATAACCACAAATTAAAAATAAAAAGTGGAGAAAAGATGAGGTAAATCTCAAGCCAAGAAAAGTTAGCATAGTCACATTAATATCAGGCAATATAGCTTTCTGGGCAAAAACCATTATTATAAATAAAGAAGATTACTGCATAATGATCAAAAAGTTCAACTCATCAGGAAGAAATGATGATTCTAAATTTGGTGCACCTAATAACAGTTTCAAACATATTATGGAAAAATAAAAAGGCTGCAAGGACAAAGTGCTAAACCCACCATCATATTCAGGCAGCTTAAAAAAATCATTTTAAAAAATAGATTAAGCAGTTAACAGGTTAAAATAAAAAGACCTAAACTAAATATGTAACAAGGTTGAGTTAATAGAGATTATAAAAGACATTTATAAAGATGACCTTTCCTAAGCAAATCAAGTATTAAAAGAAAATCTGTCATACAGATCATGTACTCTGACATCACTACAATTTTATAATTAAGCTGTAAACAGTAAGATTAACTAAAATGTATCCCATAACTTTAGGATGTAAAAACCAAAGCTTTTAATAATCAATAGGTCATAGTTAAAATAATAAAAATAATATTTTGATTAACATATCTTACCGATATAATACGATCTCCTTTTCTGAGCTCTCCACTAAGATCAGCAGGTCCTCCAGCCAAGATAAAGGAAATAAATATTCCTTCTCCATCTTCACCTCCTACAATGTTGAAACCAAGGCCTGTTGAGCCACGATGAAGAACAACTTTCCTAGGTTCTCTAAAAATTTAAAAAAAAAAAAAAAAAATTGTTTACCTAGAGTTTTTATACAGAACTCAGCATTCTATCAATGAGAAAGAATTCCTTATTGATAACTCTCATATTATCAAACTATAAAGAAAGCTAGATGAAATATAAATTGTGCTTTCAAAACTGTGGAGTAAAGAATTCTTTCTAACCCTAGGAATCAGATTTAGAAATTAAAAGGAAAATTCTCATTTTATATAAAAGTTAAGAACCCATGTTAAAAAACATGACACTAAAACAAAAGGAAGAACACAATGTGGAAATTAAAAAAATGACATAAAGAGCTTATTTGGGGAATATATATACACATATGAAAAGTTGATGTTGCACACATTTTATTGTCTATTTCCCCTACTTCTTAGATTTTGTTAAAAGGCAGATAGATATCCCTTTGCCTTGAGGTCCTTTTTCCAATTCCAAAGGGATGAATTCATTAGTAACCTAAGCCAGTCATTGCCCATTTGCAAAGGTGAAGCTATGATCCTATTCTGGCTTCTGAGAAATAAAGGGAAATTTTACTGTCACTTCCCAAAAAAGACCCTAACAAGGATAAAGCACATTTGTTCCCCTCCCCACCTGAAAGAATGAAATGGTAAAATTCCATTACTGGTTCCAACACATAACAATCATGAAGGTAAGACCAAGCAGAGAAACCATGCACCCAGGGTTGCAACACGAACATCAGAATTACCCATCTCCATTTTTTATATGAAATAATTATCTTTATTTCTTAAGTCACATCCATCTACCTTCCTCTGTCTCCCTCCCTCTGCTTTTTGTCTTTTCTAAGATGTACCTCCTTCCCCCCATTCATAATCTCTGAAATCAAAATACATCTCACCACTAATAACGTTTCACATTTGCCACTCCAGTTATATACAGTTGTGTGAAAACCATTCATGTCCTCTGGTAAGACCATAAAAATTTCAGTAGCAGATTATTTTAGATAATGAAATAAAGAATATCACTTGAGATTAGAATATGTTGTATTTGATAAATATTTAAAAAATTTCATCTGATTTTTCTAAAATATCACAGAAAACTATTGGTAACAAAAGCCTTATCAGAAGTAAATAACTTTTATAAATAAATTTTAGGAATACTTCCATGCAGTGTGAAATAATCTTCTTAAATATCTGTCTACTCAAAACTTAAAACAGTGTTTTTTAGCTATACAGAGGTATCAGTTTTGCCAATTCACCTAAAGGGTCAGAAAATTATATTTCTTGTCAAAAATATAAAAATTAAATATATATTGTTTAAAAATACTGTATACACAAAGATATATGAAAGAAAAAAGAGAATAATAAATTCAAAATTCAGGAAAGGAGTTAACTTGGTGGGTAATGCAGAAAAACCAGAGAAGGATTGGGGTACAGGATAGGTTTAACTATATTGGTGATGTTTTATTTCCTTTTTAGATGATAGATTCATATAATTTAGAATATCCATTATGCTTTAAATGTATATATGAATTATAATTCTACATTAGCAAATCATGCTTAATTAAAAAACACCCTGATGAACCCAACAGGATTTCCAGAGAAAAATGAATTCTATTTTTGGAATAACAAAACCCCTGAAAAGATGCTCAATATTATTAGTCATTATGGAAGTGCACAAAAATCACAGTATGTACCAACTATTACAATGGCTATAAAATAACACAGAAAAAACAAGTGTTGGTGAGGACGTAGAAAAACTGGAACCTTAACATATTGACAGTGGGAATGTAAAATGGTGTGCCCACTACAGAAAACAGTTAGGTGGTTCCTTGTAAACTTAAAATAGAGTTATCATATGACCCAGCAATTCCAACTATAGGTATATATCTAATGGAATTGAAAGCAGGGATGCAAACAGATACTCACATGCCAATGTTTATCACAGCATTATTCACAATACCCAAAAGGTGAAAACAACTTAGGTGTCTATCAACAGATGAATGGATAAACAAAATGGGTATACACATAAAATGGAATTTATTCAGCCATAAAAAGTAATGAAGTTCTGATACATGCTGCAACATGAATTAACCTAGAAAATACTAGGCAAAGTGAAAGAAGCCAGACACAAAAAAGTATTTTAAGATGCCATTTATATGAACAAACTAGAATAGGCAAAGTCATAAAGACAGAAAGTAGAATATAAATTACTAGGAGCTGGGAGGATAGGGAAATGGAGAGGTATTTCTTAATGGTTAGAGAGTCTATTTGAGGTAATGAAAAGTTTTAGAAATATATTGTGGTAATGGCTGCATAATGTCATAAATGCAACAAATGCACTGAACTGCACATATGAAATGGTTAAATGGCAAATTTTATGTTACACATATATTTTACCATAGTTAAAAAATAATACAATATACCAAAAAATCAGTTGTACACTTTAAATGGGTAAACTGGATGTAACTCATATCTCAATAAAGCTGTTAAAAAAAATGAACCTTAAAATCACCAACAGTTTGTTGTGATTTCTTTTCTTTAAAAGAATACCCAATGTGTGGTAATGTGCCCTGGCTGGTGTGGCTCAGTGGACTGAGTGCTGGCTTGCAAACCAAGGGGTCGCTTGTTTAATTCCCAGTCAGGGCACATGCCTGGGTTGTGGGCCAGGGGGTTAGGGACAGGTGGGAGGCAACCACACACTGATGTTTTTCTCCCTCTCTTTCCCCCTCTATTCCCCACTGTTTAAAATTAAAAAAATAAAAGTGGCAATGTGAGATAACCTTTGAAAGACTGCTTAGGGTCAAATTGTGGAAAACTTCTAATGGGAAGGTAAAGATTTTTATAACTCATTATCTGGGCACAAAAAGAAGTCTAATTATTAGAAGGGAATGATAAAACACACAGCAATTTAGGAAGACATATCTAGTAACCAACAATGTTAATGTCACAGAAAAGTACAGAAAACAGGTAGACCTATTGTGCAATAGTACATAGTCCAATACAATATTTTAAACAAGAGATATATAGTGAAAAAGTTGAGGAATAGCAATCAAGATTCTAATAAGACATTTTTTTAGTTTGAAAACCATGCAGAGATTAAAGACTAGATAAACCATTAACTATTTTTCTTCTTTACTCCTGTAAGCAGGCACTATTAGAAAATAACAAAAAATGGCCATGACAGATTAGTATAGAAGCACAGCCTAAAGATTAATAGCCATGAAAATTCAAGTCATCATCACAAAACACTATTTTTTCTGCTAATTTTCATTCAAAACATAATTATTGAGCACCTATTAAACTAAGTTCTCCACATTGCTAAGTCTTGAAGAAAAGGACAAAGACAAACATTTGTTTATGACCTTAAAGAAATCACTGATGTCAAAAAGATCTAAAATAGTTTTTCACTTTTTCCCCCTCACCTAGTTAAGAGTTCTTTGAGAATAAAAAGTGTTCATCTAAAAGCTGGAGTGTAGTTAGTAATGTTAGATAAAAGTAAATTTTAGGCCCTGGCTGGTACAGCTCAGTGGATTGAGCATGGGCTGTGAACCAAAGAGTCACTGGTTCGATTCCCAGTCAGGGCACATGCCTGGGTTGTGGGCCAGGTTCCCAGTGGGAGCCACATGAAAGGCAAACACACATTGATATTTCTCTCCCTTTCTCCCTCCCTTCCCCTCTCTCTAAAAGTAAGTAAAATCTTAAAAAAAAAAAAGTAAGTAAATTTTAGATGTCGGGATATCAAGGGTATATATCAAAGAGAGAAAATACTACTTGCTGAATTCTGAACAATAATTCTGAAAAATAAATGCCATATTACATGGCATATATTAGATAAAAATATATGAAAAGTTAGTTTTAAAAACACATAAGCATATTCTTAACTTTTACCTAAGCTACTTTGTAATGATAATTTACTAGTCATTAAAAAACAGCAGTATTAAAAAAGAACAGTCATTTATTTGGAATATAAAATATTTTGTACATTTCAGGGTCTTCAATGAAGAAAATCAAGGTTTAGGTTCACCATCTCTCAAATTGTTTTTAGTATTGAAAACTGTGGCTATCTTACTTGGCTGACTAGAATTCCATCTAATAGTTAGCTTTATATAAGAAGAATCAATGTTTAGTTCCTTACCGTGTAATTTCATCATCTCCAAGCACTGCTTTTGAAACAGGTGAGTATCTGGCTGGCGATGCTGGTGTCTGGCCCAAGTAGGATGATGGGCTAATATGGTTATCAACAGGCTGAGAAGCAGCTTCAAATAAAGAAAGTGAAAAGCACTTGAAAAATAAAACAAGCCATTCAGTACCACATTTGTGAATTATCAATTTAAAGGTTAATGTAATATTCATATTCACTTATCTCTCTGTATTAGAATTTGGTTGAGAAGATTTACTTATCAGGTAAAAAAAATTAGGTAAGTTCAAGTTTCCAGGTAAAAACTAGTTCAGTTATTCAGATCAGTAAAACAAACTTATAAAAACTAAACACTTAATAGTAGGTTTCTAGTTCAGCATACCTGCAGCGTTGAAAGGCATACTCTCTCCTAACAACTACTAAAAAGCTGAACAAACTGAAAAAATCAACCACTCTTTAATCCTTAAGAAGGTCAAAGGGCAAACTCTGTCTTCCAGTTGGAGAGACTGGCAGGCAAACACAGATAATCACAACTTAACATGAATAGAAACATCAGAGCAGAATTACTGCTGGGGTAGAGATGCCTGAGTCATAATTGACACATTTCTGGAGGCTCCTAGTGGTCAACTCAGAGAGTAAAAAACTCCAGTTGGGCTGGGCCTTGTCATCCAGGGACCCCATACTTTCATAAATTTTATCTCCTGCATCTCTACTGGGTTTCACAGTGAATATGGGAAACAAATCTCCTCTTGCTTCTGGTGGGAGGAAGGGGAAGAGAACCATTTGGGAATACACAAGAGCATTCTGTTCTTTTCAACAGTTTGCCCCCTGGAAAAACTATTAACTAGATCCTAACCTGCTGAGCTTTTATTAGAGCCCAACTGACCTGGAGGAAGGGAAATAACCAACTCTAGCCCAATCTAGCTATCCTGTCCCACCTAACTGAGGAGGGGAAAACACTGAGAAGTACTGTGAAGTTCATATTCCAGAGGCACAAACTCACTAAAAGACTGAGACCTAATTATAGGGCTACATATAGAACAATTTCCCTTCCCCAAAACTGTATCATCATATCACTAAAGGCCTATTTACAACAGTTCCTTTCACCCAGTACACCATGCCTGGTAGTTAAGAAAAAAAAAATCACAAGACCTACTTAGAGGCAAAAACACAGTTCAAAGAGGAAGAGCAAGCATCAGACTCAGGACTCGGTGGCAATGTTGGAATTATCATACCAGGAATTTAAAAGAATGAATAATATGATAATGGTTCTAATGAAAAAGCCATGAGTATGTAAGAACAGATGAGCAATATAAGTGGAGAGATGGAAATTCTAAGAAAGAAAAGAAATACTAGAGATTAAAAATGCTGTAATAGAAATAAAAAATGTCTTTGATGGGCTTATTAGTCTGCACATAGCTGAGAAAAGAATCTGAGCTTGAGAATATCTCAATAGCAACCTCTAAAACTGAAAAGTAAAGTAAAAAATACCCCCCCAAAAACTAAAAAACAAAAACAAAAAAAACCCATACAACATGATTTAAAAACCCAATAAAACCATAACAGATGATCAAAACTGGCATAATTTACAAAAGGCATAACACACACATAATACCAAAAGGAAGAGAAGAAAGAGAGGAATGAATAGAAGAAATATTTGAAACAATACTGATTAAGAATTTACCCAAATTAATGTTAGACACTAAACCAGATCTTAGGAGGCTCAAAGAACACCAAATTGGACAAATTCCAAGCAAACTACATCTAGGCAAATCCTTTTAAAATTGTACAAAGTAAAAGAAAAAAACGGGGGGAGAAATTCCATAAAGAAACCACAGAAAAAAAATTCCACCTTATTGATAAAGGGGCAAAGATAAGAATTACAGGCGAATTTTCCTTCCTCAGAAGCAAGAGTGTGGAAATATTTAATAATTAGGGGGAAAAAAATCACACCGTACCATGTAAAATAATCCTGCAAGTGAAGAAATATTTTTTTAAATCAAACAAATACTGAGGAAATTTGCTGCTAGTATAACCGTCTTTTCAAATGTTTAAAGACGTTTTTAAGAAAGAACAAAAGTTAATAGGTCAGAAACTTAGTTATATACAAAGAAAAAAAAAGTATCAAAGAAGGAGTAAGTGAAGGTAAATGAACACTTATTTTTCTTATTCTTGATCTGACAGGTAATACTGTTCAAAATAAGAGCAACACTGTATTCAACTATGTGTGTGTGTATGTATACACATGTGCACATATGTATAAGTGAAATAAATGTCAGCCATGATACAAGTAATGGAAAAGAGGATTCAGGATTACTTTATTATTAGGTACTCATACTACCTGTCAAGTTCTACAGTGTTATTTGAAAGTGGACTTGCATTACTTGTACATGTATATTGCAAATTCTAGGGCAAGCATTCAAGAAAGAGTAAAAAGAATATAAATGGTATACTAAGAAAGGAAACAAAATGGAATAATATAAAATGCTTAATTAAAGCCATAAAAGGCTGGCCCTGGCTGGTGTGGCTCAGTGGATTGAGCACGGACTGCAAACCAGGCATCGCGGGTTCGATTCCCAGTCAGGGCACATGCCTGGGTTGCAGGCCATGTCCCCCAGCAAGTGCACACTGATGTTTCTCTCTCTCTCTCTCTCTCCCCCCCTTCCCTCTCTAAAAATAAATAAATAAAATCTTAAAAAAAAGTTATTAAAAAAAACCCATAAAAGGCTGAAAAAAGTGACTAATACAGAACAAAAAGGGCAACAGATAGAAAATTAGTAAGTATAATAGAGGAATCCAACTATATCAATAATCACTCAGATCATCAACGGAATAAATGCACCAATTATAAGACACTGTTAAGAGTAGATAAAAAAATAAGAACTGAGATCAAAGATGGCAGAGGAGCAAGTGGAAGCTACACTAACTTCCTCCTAGGACAAACCTGGAATTACAACAAAATTGTAGAGAAATAATCTTGAATAAACAACTAACACTAGGTAGAGAGAAGCTGTATAACCACGGACAGACAGAAGAAACCACTTCACCATAATGTGACTGGTAGGGAGTGTGGAGGAGATGTGAAAGGGCAGGCTGGGCTCCCACGGGTGGCAGCTGACATGCTAGAGGGATATTTCAGTAGCTGGGGGGTCCCCCAAGTGGGAGGACTAAGCTCCAAGTTGGGCTCCCTAGTCTACAGCACCAGAGATGGAAAGGAACCCAGATAACATCAAGCTGTGAAAAGCAGTAGGATTTGTCTGCCAGGGAGAGATGGCTATAGGCAGACAGACTCCTAAAGGGCCAAAGCATGAAATTTCATTTGCAGCTACTTACCCTGGATGCTGGAAAAGGGAAGGCAGAGTGGGCTACAGATGCTTGAGGAGAGTCAGGTGTTGCATCAGCACATACTGCAGGAGCCATCTCTCAGGCAGAGCACTCCCCTCTGCGTGACATTAGCCTGAGAGTAAGTAATAGCCCTGCCCACAGGAATTACTCTGCCCTACCCTGTGGTGCTTAAGCCTGACAGCTGATTACAGATTGATCAGATTAACAACTGAAGGGTTTAATGGATGATTAGTTCAGTACCTAAGGAAGAAAATACAAAGCAGCAGCCCAACTGGGAAGACAAAGAAATAGACCCCAAATGAAAGAACAAGAGAATTTTCCAAAACTAGATGAAATGGAGGCAATCGGTTTATCAGATAGAGTTTAGAGTAATGATTATAAAGATACTTAACAGCATGAAAAAAGATACAGACACCATTAAAAAGAATCAGTCAGAAATAAAGAATGCAGTATCTGAGATAAATAGTATACTGGAAGGGATAAACAGTAAGTTAGATGAACCAGAAGATTGAAACAGTGTTTCGAAAGACAAAGTAGAAAAAAACAATCAGGTAGAGCATTAAAAAGAAAAAGGAATTAAAAAAAATGAGAAGTGCTTAAGAAACATGTTGGACAACATGAAGTGGAACAACAGCCATATCATGGGAATACCAGAAGGAGAAGAGAGTGAGCAAGGGCTGGAGAATCTATTTGAAGAAATAATAACCAAAAACTTCACTAATCTGATGAAGGAAAAAGATACACAAGTCCAGGAAGCTCAGAGAGTCCCCAAAAAGCTGGACCTAAGAGACCTACACTGAGGCACATCATAATCAAAATGACAAGGCTTAAAGATAAGGAGAGAATCCTGAAAGACTCAAGAGTAAAGCAGGCAGTTACCAACAAAGGGGGCACCAATTCGATTGTCACCTGATTACTCATCAGAAACATTTCAGGCCAGAAGGGAGTGGCATGAAACATTTCAGGTGATGAAAACCAAGGACCTACAACAAAGGTTACTATACCCAGCAAGGATATTATTTAAAATTGAAGGAGAAATAAGGAGGTTCCCAGGCAAGAAAAAGCTAAATAACTTTGTTAACACCAAATCAGCACTGCAACAAATGTTACAGGGCTTGTTTTAAGAAGAAGAAAGAGAAAGGGAAGATGCTGGAGAGGTAGGTGGGAGTGGAGCCCAGTTCTCCCTGTGCCCAGCTGGAACACCTAGCTGATTTTCTGAGGAACAGAGTGAACAGCCAATGGAATCCCAGCTTATATGAAGTTTGGAGGCAAAAATTTCCAGAGGACATTGAAAAACAGATGATGAGGAGAGTGCACTGGGACGGTAAGGTCCCTGAGATCTGCACTGGGACCAAGGCTGCTGCAGCCCCTGGCCTGGTGCCTGCTGCAGGATATGGGGAGGAGAGTTAGATCACCAGCTCCCTCCTGTATTGGAGCAGGAAGAGCAGCCTAGTACCGGGAGGGATCTGGGTACTGGAAGTCGCTGGGGGAAGTAGAGATGAAGTGGGAGACACACAGAGGTGGTACACATCTGCTGGGACTGTGGACACTGGCACCAAAGAAACTGTGGTGCTGGGCAACACCTGGAGAAGGGAGGAGTTAGGCTGTGTTGGACCCTGCCTTGGATAGTCTCTGAACTGGTTGAAAAGTGGGGCTGTGTGAAAAGCTGTGTGTTTGTAAAGAATGGCAGGCAGCTTCTTTGTAAGGAACTCTCCAGCAGTGGCTGGCACACCCTGAGGGAGATTTCAGCTGTGCATGCCCAGAGTGAGTGGTGAAGGGGAATCCTGGGTCCTGCTAGTCTTGCACTGTGCGCCCAGAGACAGTAGCAGAGGGGAAACATGTGCCCCACTTTTCTCTGGCTCTGCACCGGAGATTGACTCACGCTGTGAGCAGCTGAGTAGCTGATTTGAGCCTGGTAGCTCACAGAAGACCTCGGCTGGAGGCTGGGAACTGTGAATATTGTGACCCAAACCTGGTCCCCATCTTCTCAGAACCAAAGGAAGGGAGAAAAGCGAAGCCCAGCCCCCTCTTTCTCCGGCATCTAGGAAGACCAGCAGAAGTCGCTGAACAGGTTTAAAGTCAGCAGGAGGCTTATTATTTTTTTTTTCTTGTTTGGGTCTTTTCTCTCCCCCCTCCCCTTTTCTTTTCTTCCCCCAAGTGAGACGATAAGATTTGGAGTTACAAAGGGTCCAGAGACACATAGAAAGGGGGAGCACATGGCTAACCCCCAAAACTGAAAAACTGAGACAAATGTCACTTTGCTATCCCACAGAGCTAGCATTTTATTGTGTATGTGTATTATTATTTTGCAATTATTTTTCACCACTTTTATTTTAGTATTTCTTTATTTCTCTTCCTTATGTTTAGTTTTCCTCATTTTATTTCCCTGTTTAATTGCATTGCTTGACTGGTTTTCCTTATTCTCTCTGTATTGTATTTTAATTCTCCTTCTTTCACTTCACCCATGTAACACACAACTCTTGATTGGGCACTTTCTATTCCGGTTATCCAAATCATATATTTCTTGTCATATTATTGTTGTTCCAGTACCACTGTAAATAACTGTTGTTCCATACAATAGTACATACTACACAGAAACCCTCTATGATCTTAGCCCATTTCACTTAAATCGTGTGCATTACTATTGTTTTGGTTAAGTCTACTCTCTCTCACACTACGTCTACTTTCTTTCCTTTAATCTCACTATATCTGATCATCTAACCTTGCACAAGCACTCTCTCTGTTTTCTGGATTCAACTCACAATCATCCTCCCCTCTAACAAGAATCTTATCTCTCTTTCACCTTTTACAAAAAGTGGTGAAATATCACAGTTAACGCTATACTTATCCAAATAATCTATTTCTTCTCTACTTGCTGGTATTTCAAATCCTGTAAAATATTCTCCTGCTGTCTTAAATCCATTTTGCCTACCCCCTGCCACTGATCGCATACAAGAGTAGGTGGGAGCTGCGAACATCAGTATACCTGCTGGAGGAGAAAAACCACCAATAAAGGAACCACCAAAAGGTACAAACCCAAGTACAACAAGAGAGCCCACACAAACAGAAGAAATGGCAAACCTAATGCCTCTAGTCAAGGAGATCACAGGCCACACCACTGAACCTCATAGAATTTCTACCATAGAAGTTCACCCTCCAAAGACAGCTAGCAAAGCAAAATATCAGGAAGCACAGAAACAAACAAAAACAGTCAAGTTAATTGGGGAGACCAAAAAGCATGCATTTGAAAGGAATGGAAGACTCCTCACTAAAAG
This sequence comes from Tonatia bakeri, assembly GCA_004024845.1. Lineage (NCBI taxonomy): Eukaryota > Metazoa > Chordata > Mammalia > Chiroptera > Phyllostomidae > Tonatia > Tonatia bakeri. The sequence continues at coordinate 202,877 of PVIA01002539.1, forward strand.
AGCTAAACGAAATGGAGGTAACCAAACTACTGGATATAGAATTCAAATTAATGGTTATAAAGATCTCAAGGAGCTCACAGACAACTACAAGGCACCAAGAGAGAACTACATCAGTATGAAAAAGGAAATAAAACCTATAGACAAAAAAAAAAACCCCAGGAAGAAATGAACAATAAAATCTCAGAAATAAAAAAACACATTAGAAGGAATTATAAGCAGGCTGGATGAAGCAGAGGATTGAATCAGCAAGTAGGAGGACAAAGTAGAAAAAACCTCCAAGATAGAGGACGAAAAAGAAAAGAGACTCAGAAAGAACGAATAGGTGGTAAGGGAGCTGCAAGACAACATAAAACATAATGATATCCATATAACAGGGATACCATAAAGAGAAGAAGAGCAAGGGATAGGAAACCTGTTTGAAAAAGTAATGATGGAAAACTTCCCTAATTAGATGAGAGAAAGTCACACAAATCCAGGAAACAGAGTCCCAATCAAGAGGAAACCAAAGAGGCCCACTTCAAGACACATCATAATTAAAATGGCAAAATTCCAAGACAAGGCATCTTAAAGGCAGCAAGGGAGAAACAGGAAGGTACATAAAAGGAAGCCCAGACAAGACTAGCAGCTGATTTCTCAATGGAAAGGCTCCAAGCCAGAAGAGAATGGCAAGAAATATTCCAAGTAATGAGAACCAGAGGCCTGCAACTGTGGCTACTTTACCCAGCAAAGCTCTCAATTAAGATGGAAGGCCAAATAAGGAGCTTCCCAGACAAAAGAAGTCTAAAAGAATACGCCTCCAACAAAGCAGCTATGCAAGAGATGCTAAAGGGACTGCTTTAAGAAAAGGAAGAAAAGCGTGTGAAAGACAGGAGGAACACAGGTACTGAAAAATGGCAATGAATAAGTACCTATCGATAATAACCTTAAATGTAAATGGATTAAATGATCCAATCAAAAGACATAGAATAGCTGAATGGATAAGAAATCATGACCCACACATATGCTGCCTACAAGAGACCCACCTCAGGACAAAAGACCTACACAGACTGAAAGTGAAGGGCTGGAAACAAATTTTCCAAGCAAACAGAAAGGAAAAAAAAAAAAAAAAAAAAAAAAAAAAAAAAAAAAAAAAAAAAAAAAAAAAAAAAAA